>JAWQUT010000322.1:876965-907543 GCA_033807755.1 Ellobium chinense
TCTCTCTCTCTCTCTTTCTCTCTCTCTCTCTCTCTCTCTCTCTCTCTCTCTCTCTCTCTCTCTCGGACGCATTTAGTTTTCTCTTCCTCACCCCCGACTTCACCTAGAGATTATTGTCCCACCACTTTCTTTTCCCCTTTTACCCCTTTTCTTTTCCTCTCTTTCTTTCTCTCTACCTCTCTCTCTCTATCTCTGGGTGCCCATCCAACCCGTACTAGAAGCCATCTCATCATGAAGACCGGTTCTCTCTTTCAAAACAACAAAAGGTTTAACGAGTATTCGACAGAATGCTCCCGTGGTCATCTATGACCAACACAAGGATGTCAATTTATTGTTCGCTTCGATGTGCCCGCTTTTTTTTAAACCGGTTCTTGAAAGCTTGTTGATTGATTTATGACTAATGACGCAACCTCTAGCTGTAGCACCGCCCCTGAGCGCAGAAATCGTTGACTGGGATAATGGTTAATTGTCAATCAAATCCTGTCCAGCTGTGCGGCGTCTAAATTTTCTGAAAGTGCTCCTCAAGCTAATGATAATTCCATATTGTCAGAACCGTAGGCCAGTGAGAGCTCACTAAACCATAGCAGACTACCATAATTGTTATAGGCTTTGCATACATTAATGCAGCGACTCAGTAAGTGCTTAGACAGATGCTCCTTTTATCAAATATTTGTCCGGCCTTTTCTAAGATTACAGCGTTGCATAGTTGTGTAGTTGTTTACAGTCTTTACAAAAGACTTCTATGTCGATTATTTGAAAGGAAAGCATACAGTTTAGCATCATGGAAAGTTTTCGCATGAAGATAACTGTCTTTGCATAATGAGTGCTAGCTTGCCTCTGGTTTTTTGACGTCACGCCTCTGCCCCGCCTTAAAGGGAAGGTCAGTTATGGCAGCCCGGCGGTGTGACAATCCCAACTTTCAAACAGCGTTTTGTCGGTAGCGCTCGGGCGAAGGATACATGTAAGTGATTGAAAATTTATGACAAAAGGTTTCACGGGTATTCGACAGAATGCTCCCGGATTTTTAAGGCTGTGAAGCAGATAGCTATCCCTGTTCCTTTAAGCAATATTCTAGTACTGTAGTATATCCAGTGCTTTCTGTACCCACGCTTTTGCCTCGCTCAATGAGGTTATGTTATCTGCAAACATCTGCATGTATATACAGTGTAAACCTACTGTAATACACTAGCATAGACATTCATTCTATGAATGGGGCATTAAGTGGCTAAAATAAGATTGTTTGCTACCTGGAGATCCTTGCATTATCACTGTGGTGTACCTTCCTGAGTCCACCATAATGACACCGTGTAATATCCTACATCACGCCAAAACTCAGACTCATTTCTCTGTTAGCCAGGTTTTTAAAATGGTCAAATGTCCTACACCAGGATGACTCCAGTTTTTTCCAAAATGCCTCTGGGTTCTTTTTTAACCAAGATCCGATAATTCCTCAGCATTCATGACGTGAGATTCTTTTTGTGTTTTTTTCGGGCGGAAATGTCTCCTATACACTGTGCGCACTTGACCCCTCGATGTACCTTGCCCTGAACTTCCTCTTGCTGCTAAAAAATTACCCTTTCACTTTAACACTTTCTGTCATATCAGGCAGCACCCTCCTATCTCTCTCCCCCTATTAACCGTTTCCACATTATCATGTCCAATAAGACTTTCACGACGATCAAGCACAATTTCATTCAATTCCACTAGACAATCATCAGGAATCAAGACTATCAATCAACATTCAAACTGCTCCACTGTTTCTTCTGACACTATTCTCTCACAGTAATGCTCTTTCTTACTCTCTCCATCACTCTTTTACTTTTCCTTAATGAACTCTTTTTGCCACAAACATTGAATTCCAAAGTTTACTGGCTCATGATCAGAGAACTCATTTGCTTCTTTTACATTTCATGTCAGATCAATCGGCTCTGCCGCTGATCCCCTTGGATTTTGTTAAAACTTGCCCTAAATGTTCTTTAGGGTGAGAAATGAAGTTGTGCCAAACACTTCCACTGAAATCCTTCTAGTTTCTGAGAAAAAAAAAATTGTGAAGAAAACTGGCTGATTTTAGGTTAATTTGCGCACAGGCATATTTAACAGCTAAGTCTAATTTTACGCATTTTCCGTGTATCTTTAATGTAAAAGTTGTTTTGTTTTATGGTCATTATTTGGCAGCATATATATTCTTAAATTACTGCCCAAAGGTATTATCTTCACTTGTGAAATAAACCGCAAATATTACAAAAGAAACAATCTTTCCCAAGGGAAATAATTAATAGACATTCTTTCAACTCATGTTTGAATAAGAAGGTGATTAGTCAAGAGTTTTCATTTGACAAAGTAAAACTGAACAGCTTTCTGGACATTTTTCTTAAGAAGACACTTGCTAGTTCCTACCTTTCATCTCAGAAAGAATGCTTTCTGCAGTCCAGCTTCCCTGCCTGCATTGCCATGTTAATGGTAACTTCAAATTCAGATCCATCAACTATCTTTGTTATTATCCAGTTTTGAGGTGCAAGAGTCAACCATTTTATTTTGCTTTCTCTTCCAGCAATTCTCATCTTTTCTTTAAATGATTTTATAAAATCGTTTATATCCTAACAGTTTATGTGCATGCAGTGGCGTAAAACTTATACTTATGTACAGCTTTGCACCCTTTTAGCAATGTTGCCTCTGGAGACCTCCCTCTGTGTAGACGCTTCTGACCTTACGATCTCTCCTACAATCGTCCTCTCAGGCATTCAGGCCTGCTGACTTTTCACATAAATCTTTTAAATGTCTCTTTCAAATGATGAGCAAGTTAAGATGCTTAATTTTCTACAGGGAGAACCTGTAACATATCGAGGGTCTGCGCAAAGACCGTGTCGCAAGTTCTGATAATTTTGTAGCAGTGCGATTTAAATGTTTGACCATGGATTAAAAATAGTGCTATAAATGTTACACCTGTAAATGTGTCATCTTGTCCTCTTTGTACCTATGTAAAATAATTAAAGATGCTCAGATGTTTTCCTCTTGTAAAATATCAATTTGTGAAGCCAGTATCTGATACGAACTTTGCGCAGTTAAGTATTATGAATCTAAGCGCTCTCTCAGGCTGCGCAAAAGCCATATCTTCATTAACGGTCTTTGCGCACTCTTGACACTCACAGCTTGCACAATCGGCACTGCGAGCGCGACGAAAAAAACTTAATTCTATGTGTGACTGTCACCACATAAATATCGACAATTTCTGGGTCTGCGCAAAGGTCGTAATTCATGTTACGGTTGTCAAATATAGGCACATAGTAAAGGAATGTGCTTGCACAAAAGTCGTAGCACCACATAAGGTATTTACGCAGGCAAGAAATTGACAGAATACTTGTGATTTGGAAAGCGCAAAGGAGTTATCTGTGCTTGTAGTCTTAGTTAAAAAAATCCTTCACAAGTTAAGTCTAGACAATCTTGTAAGATATTTTCCGACGCGAATATTATCTTTCTCTCTCTCATTCACTCTCTCTCTCTCTTTTATTCCGCAGGCACAAAAATCTTTTGCTCCACACTCACAGGTTAATGCAGATGGAATTGCAAGTGGAAAATGTACGTCTAGATTATTTTTTTTTAAATGCACATTAAAACATAGAACTGTGATAATAAAAATACATCTAATTCATACATGTTAAAGTGTTTTTAAAAAAAAAAAAGTCGCAGTTCGAATTCTGACAAGCTTATTTCGGTGTTGATTTTAAAAATACCGGCAGAATCAACACAGTACATGTATACACTTTGTGAACAAGAAGAACTCAAGAGTCATTAATTTGCCTTTTTCCCAATGTTACATGACTGTTACTAAATGTTCTTTGAGGAGCTCATCAAAATGTTTGATACTGCCTGTAAGTTTGATCCCTCACAATTATTATATAATGGTGCTCATATTAAAATATGTAACTGTAACAGTAACTATGTAGCGTCAAAGCGTAGAAATTTGCAGGTCTTTGACACCTATTGTTTTTTCTTCTTTTGGCCCTATTAACATTTTGCGTTATTCTAAATATACCACTGTGATTTGGGGAAATTTCTTCCATGGAGGTTAAAGCACATGTACTTCTTCTGCCCGATCTTTTAACGGGAAGAAAAAGGGGGGTCAACGCCCAAAATTTTTCACAAATGTCTTTTGAAAAAGATCACCTGAAATTCTGACTTGGTCCCCAAATTTTCATTTGGCTGGTTTTGACCGCGTGCGAATACATTAGGTCTACACATTTTATTTTTTTATCTAGACGGCTCAAACTGTACCTGAAACTTTAAAACTGGATGCTTTATTTAGATCACAGGTCATTTTACACATTTCTACACCCTAACACAGGCTGGCAGGGCCCCAAAAAAGGGGGATTTTATATATAAGCGGATTAATTGGGTTGTACACTATGAGTGATTTGCCCTTCTAATAGGTGTCACAAACCTGCAGTGCCTTGTGAATTCCGTTGTAAAATATCTGCAATGCAAAAAAAACCCAAAAAAAACAAAGACCGAACCCAGCAATACCGCCGTGTAAATTAATGATAATGACAAAGTGACACATTGCATTGAATCAGAAAATCAAACTGATAATCTTTTCCCAAAAAATTCCCAAGAATCTAGCAGAGTAATACATGTAATCTCCCTTCTTTCCTCACTGCAGTCCTTCATTTAAGAGCAGAATTGGTGTTTATGTGCAAGAACATCATTACTCTTCCCAGTATTCTATGCAAACACCGTGCAGGTGACAGCAGAAAGGATCTGGAAGAAGTCATGTTCTTCGGGAATTAGGCCACTTGCATACAGGTTCAGCAGATCACTCTTTTTTCCATCACTCAAGGGCAACTTTGACGAGTAGCAATAAGGAATTGATGTAAACACCATTCAACTTGAATGACCTCACTTGCTGCATCCTATTATTTTCAGAGTGATGAAGTCTTCCTGAGCAATTGAGTACTGGAAGTACATGAGCTGTTCCTGAGCCTTTACCACTTGCAAAAGTTTAATGCGTACCCATTTGAGCGATTTTCTTGCACTCTCCTTCCATGAAGATGGCTGTGCTTGTCTTCTATTTACCAAATTTTTCCTTGGTGGGCGTATTAGTTACTTTGGTTCCTAAAGGTGATTATGATGAAGTTTTCAACTTCAGAGTAACTTACCTGCTTGTGGGGTGAGACACCCTGGACTGATCCTCTTCAGACAGGCTCTGTGTTTGGATCTTCTCACTACTAATGCCTAAACCTGACTGCACGTCTGGCAGCGAGTACTGTTGGTCTGAAGTGGTGAGTAGTGGCAAGCATTATTATGGCAGGTAGCACAATCAAGGAAAGTGAAAGTTAAAGCAGTATGTTTATCAACTTCTTTCACTGCGCATTGTTCAGGGGCAGTCTCCAAGGTTAAGGATCAAGTCGCTGGAATAGTCTTTACAACTCTCTTTGATTGGCCAGCAAAGACGTGGGAAAGGAGGTTTGCAGCATTATTGTCCAGGTCCTTGGACATCACAACTTTTAGATGTTAAAAAAACAGCGAAGGTATTTGTCACTCTCTTCTTCATCATGTCGGGAGCCATAAAGGGTGAGTAAACAGGATGCTGTTCCTCCAAAAAGCCACACAAAAATTTTCTTAGGTCTGCATTATTTCTGTCCTTAAAGTGGGCTGCAGCTAATTAAGAAAATCGCCCCCCAATCTTGCTCCATTTCTTGCCTTTGCTGGCCTTTAGCCTTCAGTAAATTGTCAAGCTGGCTTTTGCGCAGCTTTTGGTTTGCGACTTATATGCTCACTCTCCCAAAGACTTTGTGCTATTGCCCGATGCAGTTGTTTTTTTTTCTAACCTGCATAATTATCGCTTTGGTTGGTGCCTGGCTGGAAGAGCTGCTGCTTTCATCTGAAGTGAATTCATAGCTTGCATCTTCACTAAGAATTCTCCAAAGGCTTCATCTGGGGCATTCAGTGGTTCATCGTTGGACGAATTGAACTCAACTGTATCATTTTGCTGAACTGCTGATGTCATCACCGGGCCCTTTTTCTTACTAAAGGGCTCCTTATCAGATGAGTCAAACTCAGCGGTGGTCTCTGATGCAGCAACACTGAGGTATACACTGTCAAAACCATCAAGATTCTTGGTGGTTGACTGTAACAAAAATAAGAAAGTATCCATATATATATATATAAAGTTGCACATATTACAAAATTTCGTCATTACAGTGTTTGAACCTCTGAACAACTTTAGCTAAAGCTGGTACAGTGAGCCTCGAATACAACAAGCTCGGATTCAACAAGACCTCGCATTCAACTAGGGAAATGAAAATCCCAGGTTTTTTTTCCCTTATTTGCAATAGTAAATGTACCTCTGATCCAACGAATACAAAATTCTAGCAACCTCGGCTCTAACGAGGTCATCCACTTGAAGTTAAGCTGTCGCACATCCTTTTCACCCGCAATAAAACTGTCGGGAGTAAGCAACTCCCGAAGGTTTACGTAACGATTGCTACCAAAAGTCTACAGCTTACAAGACTGAGTCAAATGAAAGGCTACCGGTAATATCTGCGTGTGCAAAGGAGCAGAGAAGAGAGGGAGGGGATGGAGGAAAGAGACATGACCATCTGGGCGATCAGCGGAAGGGAGCAGAAGAGTAGTTAAAGCCTGTAAAGTCTTTGCAATGTAAGGGCGAGGGGAAGGGCAGCAAATGCACAATGGAACGATGGAATAGTATGCTTCGCTGATGATTGGCCAAGCCTTTTGTTTGAATCAATCGCTGCGCTGAGCGAAATTTTAATCACAGAAATGGTGATTGAAACCATTTGTTTCTCAACATTTACACTGCTTTGTCTCCAATTTTTTTTCTTTTTTAAAACAAATCGGTACATGTATCAGCTCGCGATGTTGTCAGGCAGATGGTGTCTGGAGTCAAGGGTAGCAACCAGTGATATTTTTGAAATGCAAAATTAAGTTCCCTTTTACTACTTTTAGCTAAAGGTTCTCACTAGAGATAGACCAGTTTTCACATGATTTGCAGAGACCTTGCGTTCAATAAGACCTCTGCTTCAACGAGGACTGACCATCGGTCCTGCCGATTTCGTTAGATCTGAGGTTTACTGTAGTTGGTGAGTGTGTTTTGAAATTACATTGCCACATCCACCCCTCTCCTGTTCCACACACACACACATCCATGTACCTTTTTTTTGCTGTTGGAACAGAGAGAAAGAGAGAGAGAGAGACAGAGAGAAAGCAAGGGTGTGGATAGAAAACAAGCTAAAAGGTTAAGGAGGAGAGGCAGTCTGACCAAATGAGAATACATACAGTGTTAATATGTTAATAATAATGGAATTGGTCTACTTACATGAATGTTGTCATCTGATGAGGGCTTCTGTTGTAGACTTGCTGAAGGACTGATGATAAATGATAGATTTCCTTCTGGAAATTACTGTGAAAAAGCTTAGAACTGTAGGGGTTAGATGACCGAGTTTCGCTTTTATTTGTGATTGTCACATAGTGAATCTGGACACACAGGTTATTGGTAGGATGGTTTATTAGTACACTGTCTCAGTGTTACTCCACTGTGTTTTATACCTCACCTTCCACCCCATGTCTGTGAGCAAGCATGAGGAAAATACAACTGTGGTTAAGGGGGAAAATAAGTTTGATGTTTGTCACTTTGTTTCGTACTGAAAGATACATAATGGTCTTGTGTGTGTGTGGTCTTTTGCTATGAAACTGCACTGACTATGTTAAAGCCACCACCTCACTCTTTCTCACCTCAGTTCACCAAGACCATCTTATTAGGTCTATAGTGAATACTGTGTGCGAGGGGAAATCTGATGTTACAACTTAAGGTGAACTGACGAAAGAAACACTGAAAACTCAATTAATCTAGTTACATTTGACTGATCAAGAGGGAATACAGGTATATGGAGTTGAGAAAAAGAAGAAAGATTATTAGATTATATAAACAGCCTGAAAGCATTCTTTCACTATACTCAGTGACAGTAGTTAAAAAACAGTAACATGTAGATTCACAGTTATGGCCTTTGAGCACCATTAAATATGAAAATTGTTGGATTTCTGCGAAAAAAACCTTATGCTGAAATACAGGTTTAGCACACACAGAAATCATGAAATATTCTAGCTGGCAGTCCTGTGCAGAAGGCGTAATGTGAAGTAATGGCTTTTGTACAGACAGGTTTAGTGCTATATTCAAAATTGTGAGCCTGCACAGACCCCTCTCTATATATCCCCAGGTGTTTGAAATGTTTAGGGCTCTTTCATTGTATTCTGAACTAGCAAGTATCTTCCTAAGGAAAGTGAACGGAAAGTTGAGACTTATCATATCAAATGAAAACTCTTGACTGATCACCTTCTCATTCAAATGCGAATTGAAAGAATGAAATGCGAATTGAAAGAATGTCTAGTAATTATGTTCCTTTGGTGACAGGTAAACTGTTTTCCTTCACTGATTTTGTCATACAGCCTTTATTTCACAAATGAAAACAATACGGAACTTTGGACAGTCATTTAACTTATAAGCATGTTACTCATCATAAAACAACTTTTACATTAAAGTTACACCAAAGTTCAGCCATGATCAGTGCATTTTGGGGCAACCCCACATCAATGTTTTTCATGTTAAAATAGGCACTAAAGTAATTTGTAACAACTTTGAAGGAATATTTTTCCAAAACAACCAGTCTCCTAGAATATAATCAATAAGGGTAAGGACACTCTATGGAAAGAAGAACTCTGCTGTAAGTGTGGAGAGTGGAGAAAGTTTCCTTTTATTATCACATAATTTGCTCCTTTTTGTACAACAAAATGTGATTTTTCTGGGCACAGTTGGTGAAATCAACACATATCAGAAAAAGTCTGGTAGCACTAACAAGAGCTGTGAGCGCTTTCATTTCACCAGGATAAACAGTTTCTGAAATATAGTATAACAGGTCAAACTGACAAAATGCCTGTGCACGTTTCACCTAAAATCCACTGGTTTTCTTAAATTTTTTTTTTTTCTCAGAAACTAGGAGATCAGGGGAACTTTTTGGCACAGCTTTATTTCCCTTTCTAAGGAACATTAACAGTATGTTTTAACAAAATCCAAGGTCATCAGTAAAATTAACAACATGGTTGATGTGAAATGATCAGAATGCTTTCACCTCCATTATTGCTTTTTAATGGTTAAATTCGTGTTCAGCACCACCAAATGTACTTATTTGAAAAAGAGAAAAGATCAAGTTTTTTACACTGAGAGTCGCTAATTACCCATGTTCAGGTATATCATATAGTCGTCCCCGTAGAGTCGATTTGGAAAATTTTACAGGAGAAGCAAAAAACCGATTTATTTGTTTCATATATCCCGCTGACAGCTGAAATTTTCCCTCATGTCTCTAAATGGTATTAGAAATGTTGTCCCTAAAAGAAACTGAGAACAGTTAAATGGTTTTTGTGATTTGAAGGATAACGAAATTTGTTGTTCTGAAACCCTCTGATCAAACCTCACATTTCTTAACGAGGTTTGATCTGATGCGTTTCTCCATGGCGCGACGGAACAAAGCTCGCTGTCAGGTTTCTAATTTCATATCTAAACTTGAGTTTAGAAGACAGAGACAGATCGAGGAAATAAACTGGAAATTAGATGAGGTTAGAAAAAGTTTGGGTTTAGGATGAGTTGGAGCAAAGTGTAAATCGAAAATTAATTAATAAGTTTTGGGGTGAAAAGTAGAAATTGATAACTTCAAACGTTATTCCCATAAAGTATACCTAAACAAGTAAGGTTTAAAGCATCTCTCTCTCTCTCTCTCTCCCTCTCTCTCTCTCTCTCCGTTGAATGAGTAGGCTGATAAAGGCTAAAGTAACATTATTAATGAACCTCTCTTCAATCATTAAAAAAAAAAAAGACAAGAAATGAATTTACATTATGGCAATTATTCTCTCTCTCTCTTCCTCCCTCCCCCCTCAGTCTCTGTCTCTCTCTCTCTCTGTCTCTCTTTCTCTCTCTTTCTCGCATTTAGGTATCCGAGGTCCATTTAACAAGTAGATCAGTAAAGAACATCCCTTCACTGAAAGTTAAAAAAGCAGAGATGTTGATGTTTATACCAACTATTCTCTATGTCTCTCTCTCTCTCTCTCTTTTTCACTCTCTCTGTCTCATTTACAAGCATGCCAGATCCGTTTAACAAGTAGACAGATAATGCCAACAATACCATCAGGAAATATTTTTTTCACTCACATTGTACAAATCGCGAGTTGATGTTTATCCTGGCAATTATTCCTTTCTCTTTCTCTCTCTTTCTCCCCACTCACTCACATGCACAAGCACTCAAGATCTGCTTAACAAGTAGACTGGCAGTGACAACAATAACATCAGTAAAGAATTTTTGTGCTCACATTGAAAAATGAGGGGAGTTGATGTTTACTTATGGCAACTATTCCTCTCTGTCTGTCTCTCTCTCTGTCTCTGTCTCTCTCTCTGTCTCTCTCTCCTTTTCCCTCAAAAGAGCCCCACCTTATATTGGTAATTTCATGATGGGACAAACAATACAATGTAATTCCTATACAGAAACATGATTTTTTTTTTGTGGTAAAAGATAATCATTGGACAACCAGCTTAACTTTAGGCTCAAGTATACCCCCATCCCACTTCAACCAAACTAGTGAGCTACACATACCTCAAATCAGTGTATTTATCAAAGAATATTAGAGGAAAATTGATATAAAAAGATGAGAAGGTGACACATTTAATGGGGTAAAGTGTTGTAAAAGGTCGTGATCCTTGGGTATGACCGATTTTAGTGCCCAGAGACGATTATTACATCTACGTGATCTTTCTGCCCGAGCTGCTCATCGGTGGTGGCTCTAACACAGGAATAATTTTGGCATCATTACGTTGATGTGGTAGCTCAAGCCATATCTGCTGGTCATGTGAGAGTCTGTACCCATCAGGATGATACTGAGGCAATCTGTCAATCACTTGCGGGTCACCCGACTTATTTCCTGGGCGAAAGCTCGTCAGAGCTGCAACTTAATCGAAGTTCTTGAAAAATGTATGTTCAAAACTGTGTACTGTACCTTGTAAGCTTCGCCTGAGACACAAGCTCTTTCAGTGAGGCCAGTGTAGTCCACTGGACAATTTATGTTGACTCGCAAGATAGATGTCTCAAAAGCAGAGTGAATGCAGTCACACTCCGTCATAGTGTGTGCCCTTTTTCAAAAATCATCTGTCCTACTGTTGATCCATTTGGTTGACAAAACAGAAGTATAGCTTTGGCAATGACTGCATTCCTGTTATGGTAAGTACAGCCATCATTGTACAGAATGTCTTTACAATATCCTGAATGTGACTAAGGCTGTCAAAAACGCAAAAGGCAATTTCATTAGCAGTGAGGCCTACCTCCGCATCATGCTATAGAAAACACTCAACGTCACTTTTCGATGCTAGATTGTAGACAGTGAAATTGTGAACACATAATTCCGTTTTATAATAAAGGGAAGAACCATTTAGACTTGGGGCAAGGAGTACCGCCTGCAAATCCATAGTGGTAAGGAGGACGTCACCTTCTTCAGAATCTGCTGCTTTCTTGTCCTCGGCTTTGGCATTCTGTGCTTGATCTGTCTTAGTCTTGTGAGCATTCCATGCCTCTTCCTACAAGTTGCTGCATTCATATGACACGCATTGGTCACACCTGTCTTTACGCGACTTCAAAATAGCCAGTTTTTTTTGCTATGAAAGAGTCTCTCAAAGACAGTCTGACTCACAGCCTGTTGGGCATCTCCTTACAGCGCTCTAGATAAGCCCTGTAAATTTCAGCAATACTTTGGAATTGTGACTCAAGATACTGCTTCTTGGTGGACTCGCCACAATAATGGGATGGCATTTTTTGCCACGAGATCCAGAAGTCCCATCTTGCAGAACTCTTTGCTCACTGCTGTTCTTTTGTAATGTGGTGAGCGCTGTTTATCCGTCGTCCCTTCTCCCAGAACCCAGCTGCAGCGTACCATTCCCTGAGGTTGAATGTATTTAGGAACATTGTTTTGCAAACTGGTATCCTCTTGCCTTCATGCAAAAGACATTGGGTTTATTCTCAAGTGCACGGGAGTTGATGATATCAGTAATGCTCCAAGCGTATACTTGCTTTGCATCCCATGACATTTTCTAAGAGGCCTCGAACAGTGAACTCTCGACCAAAAGTAGTCGCATACTTGCACTTGCACCTTTCTTATATTATACATTTCTCCGGCACCGTTATGTGCTAATAATTATTTAATTCTTTCAGCAGTTTTCTTCTAATGTATTTCTGGCCTTGTTCACGTAACACTTCACTCTCTTTCGCTTTAAAGGTGATCTTCTCCGTGTTCTTTTTGACTCGAGGTTTCTACTCTCCTGTTCTCATCATGTGTACTCTCTCCCTTGCCATCATCTCTGTTTTCAGTGCAACTTTAATCAGATACGGTATCTGCATCAAAATTCTCATCTAATCCAGTGGTGCTTTCTCTCTGCTTAGAGGGATTATCTACTCTCCTATTCTCGTCACTCCTGATCTCTCCCTCGCCATCATCTCCTTCAGAGTTATTTTCGTCAAATACAGTATCTGCATCAAAATTCTCATCTAATCCAGTGGTGCTCACTCTTAACCCAATGGAATTGTGAAATGTAATGGCTAAACTTTGTAAATAACTTAAAATTCAAAATCGGCATTTTGAAGAAATATCTAGATTTCATAGCACATCCCTCAAATTACGATGTCTAAAAAATTAGACCATGCGTCTTACATACAGTGCAACACGTATTCGTCGAACACGCATCCCTCAAATTCACGGATTCTCCGAACTGAGGGCAACTTCCCAACTTGTGTCCTCCATTTTCTTTGCAATTTTTTCACGTCAGAGTCAAACTTTTCCCCGCATTCGTCGAACTAATTGTCTGCCACGGTCAGCTGATTCCAAGCATTTTTTCCCTCCTCAAATTAATCAAGAGAAGTGTGCCGGTGACTAAAAATAGCCCAGGTTTCGTTTGCGAGGTACACTGACTGACCCAAGCTCGCGCCACTTCACTGCCTCGCCTCGAACATTAGGTTAGGTTTCATTAAGTGGCACCGGAGACGCTGATTATCACTGTGCTCTTTATTCATCGTTGAATTGAAACGCTTGCATCAGTCATTCTTGATTAGGCCTACATACAACATGCTTTCGGCTCAGTTTCATCTTACTGAAATTCCACGTCGACACTGAGTGATGGCAGAGAAAAGAAAATTAACCGTCCTCACTCTCGAAACTAAAAAGAGAATTCTGGCTGAAGTGGACAAAGGGCGAAAAAAACCCCCGATATTTGCAAAGACTTCAACTGAGACCGATACTATGAATGGCCTGAAAGGGCCTGCTCCCGTTATACAATGTAGTTAATTCATCAAGGGACACAACAGAGGTATTGATTGTCCAAGAACTGTTTCCCTTGTCACATAATGTTTTCACGCGTTCCCCGAATCACGGATTCCTCGAACATTATCCACCGGCCCGAACGAATACGTGTTGCACTGTAACTTATATTTTCTGCGTCAGCTGAGTGTTGACATTATACTTGTCAGTGCTTGATCCTATTGGTCTTGATGTGAAAAAAAAATAGTTTGCACCTTTTGTATAGATCTATATTACATTACTGCAATATGCTTAAACAGTCTTGTCCCCAGTTTGATGACATGAATTAAGAGAAGTTTGCAGTTATCTCAGTTTTTATTTACACTTGCTCTTCAACATTTTGCTAATACACTTTGGAAAAAAAAATACTGAAATATGATATTGTCACGCTTCAGTGACAGCCACAATGTACGCGAAACTACATAATATATGGCGTTTTGCCTGACAAGTGTCATGCGCGGGTCACATAGGATAACAAGTTATGATTAGACAATCGCCAACACGAGCCACTGGGTCCAGCCCTTTCTATCAAACCCCGTTGAAGAAGAGCGAACTTTGATCAGGGGGGTTTGGTCAGTCGAACTCATGAGTTTTGTGACAAAAAATATTTTAGTCGTTTTTACTAATTTGAAGTGGGAATTTCCTGCTATTATTTTGCACTAGGGGTGAAATGGGTGTTGTAGATTTGATTTATCAAAAAAAAACAATTTTCGAAAAAAATCGACTTTAGGTGGTTTGATTTGGGGGNNNNGGGGGGGTGCGACAATATATGCATTTTAAAAATTTTGCTTTTTCTCAGACAAGGGAGCTAACTTTGCATTTTTTATGGTCAAAAGGAATCGACACATTCCATCCTCAGTACAGAGAAAAAGTTTGGTTTTTTTTCTTTTACCAGAGTAATTTCCAAAGATACAACTCCTTCATTAGATATGCCTGTATGGTATCAGATTTTACTTCCTTGTATCTTTGATGAAGTAGAAAATAAGGCTTCTCAAATTCTATCACTGGTGAATTTACAGACTATATCGTGAAATTTTTTACTATTTCGACTCGCTTATACTTTACAATGAACCAAACCACACAAGAGCTAGCTTTCTGTTTTAACTACAATTTTTAAAAAAATATAGATCTACTGCAGTTACTTACTAATGTAGAAGATCACTGAGGAAATCCCATAGCTGTGCAATTACTTACTTATCTAGAAGATCTCTGAGGAAATCCTGTTTCTGTAGGGAACTCCACCCAGAAAACCAATGGGTGACACATTGGATCTCTCTCTCTACATTAGTTAGAGACATGGTCTTCAATGTCTCTCTCTCTCTCTCTCTCTCTTTCTCTTCTCTTGGAGTCTGAAGGATAGATTGAAGGATTACTTTAATATGAAGATATATGTATCTTTAGTCGTGTGAATTGTCTAAAGTTTGAGAGTGTGTTGATAGTTGTGAAAATACCAGTCACAGTCTCTGTGTTCAAGAGAAATGCCCTCATTTCTAAATCTGTCTACCAGCACAAGTTCATATAAACACTTGTATAGATTAGACCCATCACAACATCATCCTCATGATAAAACCTCACAAAGCCAATTATGGAAATTTTACAGAGGGAAAAAAATTGATTAATTTCCGAACTACAGTGGAACACACTTATAACGAACACGCTTGAAACGAATTGACGGAAATAAAGAACATCTTTGTTTGCCCCGATTTTTTTTCTCTTTAACTCAATAAAATTNAGTATGTCTTAGATGGTCAGCAGGCTTGCCCTCCTGAAATCCACATGACAAGATCTAGCTAGCGCTTTAACACTTTTATCGTGCACATTTTTCCTTTCCCTCTCTCAAGCAAACCTGCTTATCCAGGAGTCTTGTCACTTTGTCTTCAAGGAAAGCTGAATTGTTCTACAGGCAATGTTAAATCATATGAAACCCTATTACTTCAATAAAACAAGTCTTTCAAGTGTCTGTCAACATGATATAATATCTCTGCCTGCCCCAGACAGCCCACAGGGTTGCATTATGCAAAGTCTGAATTCTTACATCCACTACACCCATGAGAGCAATAAGTTTATATCAAATACTTTCTGGTCATACAACCAAACTGTCAAGCCAGTGCTCTGCAAACGGGTGAAAACACATCAACATGAATCTTTTTAATTCCACCATAAGCAGCAGCTGTGTCAAATAAAATAATGCTGAGGTAATAAAAATGCAAAACATTTTATCTGGCTTACACAGTCAAACTTTACTTTTGAATTTGGATGACCAAAACCTTAACTGAAAGTTGAAGAATACATTGTTAGACAGAGGTGTCTGAAGCTGCTGGAACTTCAGTGACGTCATCATTTTTGCCACCAGCCACTACTGTTCGAAGACAGGGAATAACGAGGAGTAACAGAAGGATGCTCTTTCTTCATATAACTGGCTCAGTGGGCATCATAGATAATATTCAAAGAGAAAAAGTACCGAAAACCAGAAAATTATTTTGACGTGTGTGTCCACCTTTAATGGAGGCTAGGTTTGTTAGGTAACTTAGGCATGCACTGGACACTGATAAAGTTGTAAAAATGGCAGGGACAATCTGATTTTAAAAATTAGATAAAATACTGCTTGCAGAAAGTGTTTAAATGGGACCCTTCATCAAATAAAATAAAGGCTATAATAATATATATCTTTGAAATTTGGATACATGAAAACAATTATAATACTGACCCACAAGAAAATAAATGCTCTGACAAGATACGAACATTTATCAACAGTACATATCAAAACAAATTTACTAATAAAGAGAAAAATAAGATCCAGTATACTTTCTCTCTTATCAGTCCTAACTCATCCCTCCCCTCAGGCTCATCCATCTCATCTATGTTTTCCCATCATCCATGTCCACTCTTCCCATTCTTTTCCAAATTCTTCCTTTTAACCCACCATCCCCTTCCTTGCCTCATCCTGTAACCCTGTATACATGATCTGCCCTCTCTCTCTCTCTTTTTCCCACTCATCCATGTTCTTATGTCTCCCTCCCTCTCTTTCTTTAACTTTATGTATCTCTTCCTTCCTTTCTTATGTCTTCCTCTCCCTTTCTCTCTATTCTTCCGCTCTCCTCCAACCGTTCTCTCTCTGAGTATCTCTCTCTTTCAGAAATACATTTACTTGAATAAAAATAGAGGAACAAATAAGAATACTTCAAAGATACACAACAGTCAGTATTGGGTCTCAATCAGTATAAAACACCAACTTTGCCATCAGATTCTAAATGAAAAGATTCCATTTTGGAAAGGTCTCAGCTGGCAGTTAAAGAAGTCAGGCAGTAATGGGTACTGTTGGTGGCTGTTTTGTAATACCAAGGTAATACATTCAGGCTTGAAATGAGGAACACAGCTTGCAAGTCCATTGTTGTCACCAAAATGTCTCCATCTTCCACAAATAGTTTGTCCTCGACTCTGGGAGTCTGGGCATCTTCTGCCTTAGCTTTTACGAGCCTTTCAAGTTTCCTCGTCCAGGTTCTTGCATTCATATGAAATACTTGTCACATTAGTCTTTATGGGGTTTGAATATGGCCAAATTCTGAGACTTCAGTATGATATTGAATAGTATTTGGCTCACAACCTGTTGATTCATCTTTTTGCAATGTTCCAAATAGGCTCAGTAAACCTCATCCACACTTCTAAATTGGCATTTCAGTTATTGTTTTTTGGGGGACTTGCACCATGCCAGTAGTGGTAAAGCATCATTGACAAAAGCTGCTGGAATTTATTTTCTTGACCTGTCATGTTGCCAAGTGCATTGTCTTTCCATACTTGGGGTTCCCAGTACCCAGTTCCTCACTGACCATCTTCCTATGCCACGAGTGTTCACAAACATTACATGGCACAATTGTTTCCGAATGCCTTTCAGTTCCAACTGATAAATCAATGTGCTCCACTTCCTGTCAGGCATTCTGGATGAATGCGTGTTGACAGAGCCTTGACGAAAATCTGTTTGGCCTACCAAGACAGTTTCCTGAAAGAACTGAAGAGTTTTTGTTGGTCTTCAACACTGAATTCCTGACAAGAGTTTACTGAGTGCTCACTTGCATCTTTCCATGAGGCATCTTTCGGGAACTACCTTCAGCTCGTAAGTCTTTGATTTCTTCAGAAGCTTTTTTCCAGTATACTTCTTGCTCTTTTCAAGCAGTGATAGATTTTCTGCTTAACTGAAGAGTGTTTCCCTGGAATGACCAGGGACGTAGCGTCCATGTAATCTATGAATCTAAGATTACCAAAATAATATCTATTTGTCTAATACAATTTAATTAATCTTCATGTTCAATCATCACCTTCGTCCTATTTCACCTACGAGCCATTTATAGGCATTGACAGTAATATTTTTTGTCAACGGGAGACAGTTTTCTTGGCCGATAATCTGAGAGCCTACATACTGTCTGACAGATTCAGCGCTCCCATAGCCACAGTGCAATGCATCCAAAGGCAATGTAAAGAGAAAAACTTTAAAAAAAGGTAGCAAATAATCTGAGAGAAAAATTTGCTTACCCGCTGTTCTGACGGTCTTTCGTGTTTCTTTTTACACAAGATCTCCCAGCATGACTTTCAGTTTTTTTTTCTTTCGGTTGCGAGATGTTAATAGTTTAAACCGTAGCAGAGGTGCCAGATTTGGCTCTTTTGGAGCCAAAAACAGTTTTAAAAAATTCAGTTACTATTGTCTAAATCTTATCCTTTCCCTTCCCACCCCCACCAAAAAATAAACAAGCAACGATAGGATATAAGTGCTAGATTACCAAAAAATTCATCCTCGCTACGCCCCCGGGAATGACCTCTGTTGTTAAGGTGAAAGATTCCACACTCCTATGTGCATCATTTGGATGGAGCCTTACATTGTTCCTCTGAACAGTTTCATGCTCCAACATTGGTTCAGTGTCAAGATATCGATCATCCCCCTGTCAATCTTGCTGTTTGTCAAAGGCATCTTGCATACTTATATCCTTCTGTTCAGGTAAAGATATATTCACTTCTTGCTATTTGTCAGGGACATCTTGCATACTCTTATCCTCCTGCTCAGGCACAAAGTTACTCACTTCTTGCTGGGTATGAGGGGCATCTTGCATAATAGTTTCTCTGTGTGAGTCTTATCACTTTGCGGCATTCCTATGCCATCAACACACGTGAATCATACTCAAAAGACATTTGAATTCAAGGACAAATCAGCCAATTCTCCATCACTGATTTCTCCATTTGAAGTTGTCCCTGTGACAGCGTCTCCAGAGTTCTGGTTTGATGGTGGTAGATCATTTGGTGCAATCGTAGAGATATTAGACTCTTTACTTAAAGACTCTTTCTGCTTTTTGGCTCTTTGAAGGTGGTGTACAAAATGATTTCAATAGGCTAGGGCTGGCTTCCCTTTCTGCAACATTACCCAATCTCAATTTCCTGGATGTTGGGCAGGAGGGAGGGTTGCTGTCTGTTAGCTGGGATAGTTCTACCATCAATCGTCTTGAAAAAGGTAATATGGTGGCCTGAAAAAATACTGTTTGTCTATTTATAAATACAGTGAAACCTCGCTATACCGCCACCCCTTATACCGCCATTCCCGCATACCGCCAGCTTTTCGCCGTGGAACGGATCTGACACCTATACAAAGTCACTAAAAATATCGTTATACCGCCATCCGCCAACAGTTTAACTGTTACATTCATAACTTGAGTATAGTAAATACTACTCGTTATACCGCCAACGTAAATTTAACCCCCTCTCCCCACTCCCCACCTCTACCTAAATCCAGCTAACAGACGGAACATCACTTGGTGCCACATTCTGTGCTTGTTACTCAAACACCAATCCTACTACACACTCTTCGCTTTTTGGAAGCGACGTCCTGATAGGCCTACTGATGGGGCATGCAGTGGGAAAGGCGGGTCACAGTTCAATCTCCTCTCGCTCAATAGGCCTAGAGAGTTTGCGAACGAACGTAAGCGCGCGCGAGGTGATGCTTCAACTGGTTCGCACCGGTCGCGGGGTACGATGCAAACAGCACACATTGATCTATGACGTAGGCCTAGCGCTCGTGTGATTCTCTGACCCGGATGTGTAATGTGTAGTAGTCAACTTCTTTTCTTATCATTCTCCAACTTGACACATACGCTTCCAATCCTTAGTTCTTACTTGTTTTTAATTTTAACTCTATTGTTTTAAAATCAACTCAAGTCCTTAAACACAAAAAACAACAACAACAAAAAAATACAAATTAATGCAATGTAAACTTCAAAATGACAANATGTTAATAGGGCCAAAAGAAGAAAAAACAATAGGTGTCAAAGACCTTTATGTCTAGTGGAGAGATAAGGGGGATAACTGCATTATTTTGGACATGTTAGCCAGTCCAATGTTGGTAAATTACTTATTTCCCTTGTTCTACATGGTATTTTCGTTATACCGCCATTCTCGTTATACCTCCATTTTTCTGTTTGCCCCTTACTTGGCGGTATAACGAGGTTTCAGTGTACATGGAAAGGGAAATGCAAAATCTGAATGGCATTTTAAGACGTAGACAAAAGATGTGAGAGACAATACAGAAATGATGGGAAAGGGTAGAGAGCTGAGGCTGAGAGGAACAAATGAAGATACTGTACAAAACAGGGCAGCAAGGACAAGACAGAAGGGGCATGAAAATGTGAGTTGGGGCAAGGGTTCCGAGAAAACAACAGTCAATCATAAAGAGTGGTGTGTGAGGATTCTGAAGAGGAGACAATAAGAAGCCATGAGAAAATTTAATGCCTGTCAAACATGATTCAGTATTTCTTTCTTGTATATCATGGTACATAATGCAGATATTATTCCAACACATCCTGGGGCAATAAATGGTGACGTCTGATTTAATATTAAAAATAAAAGAGGATTTCATTCTGAATGTGTAATTCCTGATGGCTCTGGAGTATGACATGAAAGAGGCAAAAAATGCTGATCCATCTGTGGTTTGTTATTTTTGGTGAACTATAAAGTGATTTGAGCTGACACAGTGTGAAGGAATTAAAATTAACTTTGTTAAAGTCCATTTGGAATGGGAGACAGTGAATAGCGGCTGAGCTCAAGTGTCTCATAGTCTAAGACTTCTTATGTACTGCCATTTCACCAACTGCATTCAGTCTGTCAGTGTCAGCAAAGGGAAGGGAGAAATAGGGATGAGTGGACAATTTCATTCCATTATTAAGAAACATTTTGATACTTACTGCCTTAAAATTATTTTTTCCCTTAACCGTCAGAATGGAATTTGTTGCGTGCATGAGGTAATATTCAACAGAGAGGGAGAAAAATGCCACTTATAAGGATTTATTACTTGAGCTCCTGTCTGGAGCTTGTAAGCAAAGCACAACCAGTTCCCAAATTCTCCTCAAAACATCCACCAAAATGTTTCTACTTGTCTAGATGAAATACTGTTTGGAGCAAACTATATCACTCCCTCGGATATCAAAACACAACTGACCTCTGGAGGCTTAAAATGAACACTGATGGTCGTGAATATTAAAAGATGTGCTATATATCATCTAATGATTCGCATCTACATTCTCTTGTCTGACTGTTATTGTGGGGGGCAATCAGGATTTAGGCCTTTTTATCATGTGAACCAATTGGAATTTGGGTCTAATATTTTTTTGAGAGATAGAGAAAGGCCTAAACAATATATATCTGCAAACAAACAATTTTCACCAAAATTGACCTTGTGAGGTTTTGTCATGCACATGATGACGTGGAATTGTTGACCTGGTCAGCAGAAGTAGAGGAAATGCCTGGAAGCACTTCATAGTGTATGAGAACCATTCAATAAGATTAGGGGCACGATGCTACTTCTACTCTACAGATGGAAAGCCATGCTGAGAGAGAAGGAGGGAAGAAAAGAACAACCAGTCACTGTCAGCACAACGAAATTTGGAGTGCAGCATGGAGATGTCCAAGGCACGCTGAGAAACCCGTCTCTAGACAAGACTCTGTTGTAAAGACTTGAGACAGCAACTCAGCATCTATGGGAATGCCTGTTGTGCGATGATGTTTCCAAAATAAGAAAACAAGATCCCTTTCAATCAATGTATCATCCCTCCTTCTGCACTGTGCTACAATATCTACCCACGAGAATGGACACTCATTCTATGAATGGAATATAATTTATTAAAATAAGATTGTCACTTAAAGATCCTTGCATTCTCATTGTGGCACAGAGGCAATATTGAGTACCAGCTTGTATTCTCGCTCAGTAAACAGTACACTACTGAATGACTACATTTACCACTACCCAATTTAAGTTACATTAAGTACAGCAGGACAAATTTCGCGAATTTGCTGCTGAGTTTTCTTAGCCTGGTTAAAGCAAAAGAATTTTATCATCACATGGACAAGCTCAGTGATTCCCATGTGTCACTGAAAACTTGAAAATCTTCAGCACACTTTCACCAAAATCAACCCATGAGAGAGGTTGCACCACCAATCTATCATTAATAATTTAAGAGTGCTAGACATATCTTATTATCTCTGTCAACCAATATTTCATAGTTGTTTCATAATTGTTTCTTCCTTTTAGAAGTGCTGATGATTGCACAATTAGGTATTTTCAGCTCCATCACGTGGCCTAGGAAATCTTGCTGGTCATTTATCAAAATATCCTGGCAATCGAGAGATCACGTGGTGTAACTGACCCGTCTGAAAATACCTCATTAACGAAGTGGTGGTGTTGCCCACTATCTTATGAAGCAAAAATAATGTTCCTTTCTCAGAAGATTCTATGCAACCCAACCCCTGCCCCTAATCCTACCTTAACCCTAACCCTAATGCCTAGACTATATCGAGACATAAGTGTCAGCTGAGGCAATTCTCTTGGGCCTAACCCTAATGTCTGGCGACAGGGGCAGTAGGAGAGGATCTCATCTGAATTCTCCCACCAGGAAATTTTATCGCTGTTTGAATTCAATCCCCAACTTTCAGGGGTAAAGGTCGCAACTTCTTGGGGGCTATAAATGATGCAAATGTCATTGTTGCAAAAAGGGCAAGCTACATGACTGATTAAAAACAAAAGCTAAAATTGTAAGACTAGACTAGACTAGACTAGACTAATTTTCATCAGCCAGAAGTGCAGTTTAACTATATTCCACACTAAAATACACGTTTTGAAGCGTGTTCGGAAACCAGAAGGGATCTTTTAGCCGTGTGATGCGAGTCTATTGCCTGTCAAACCCTCCTCCACTCATTCGCTTCTCTTCCTCTCCCCCCCCCCCCCCCCCCCCCCCCCCCCNACAACAACACCACACACAACAGGAACTCCCAGGATTTTGCTCAGTTGCCATACCTGTGGCTCGTAGACTGTTGATTTACTAAGCTACATTTAAAACATTATGGAAGCGCATTCTGGGTCTCACTGTAGACTAGACTAGATCTACATTTGGTCATGCTGTGTGTTGTATGCGGTTGCTCGCCAATCCGTCGACAGTGGTGAGATAGGGGTGCAGTGTTGCCACTCTGGACTGATGGTTTTCCCCTACAGCGAGGTCAATTTTTCCCTAGACCCTACATTCCCCTACGCGCGACGTGTATGATTGGCCATCATTTTATTCTTTGCAATGTTGTTCCAATCTTATGAGCAGCATATTTATGTATTAAAGGGTAGGCTCACAGCAACGTAACAACGATAGAGCTGTGTACATAAGTTCATAACAGTGCTTAAAAACCTAGGGGGTAGTAGTTGAAAATAGTCGTAGAAATAGGTTTTACCATTGTCAGCCAGCCCGATGCCCAGCTTTCCTTCTCCCACTCTTTAGGATACATTATTTTGAACTCTGTACGAAGATGCTTCCTTACCCGCCTTCGGCATTTTGCTTGATCATTCTGAGCAAACTAGATGCAAAAGAGTGCTTTGAATGGCAGAGCGTTTGTCAGACAAAACCGGGAAAAACAGGAATGAATGCCAGTTTCTTTCCATATGGGGTGTCAAATCGAGGAGAACTTTAGATCGGTGTAGGCTTAGCGTAGGCTACAAGTGAGCATAGACCCTAATTGTCGCTACTTTGCTAAAAAAAAAAAAAGTTGATTTCACATTCACCAAAGTGGCAACCCGCTTATGAATGAGGCTCAAAGTTAGACTGTGCTGTGGCTGTGATCAAGCTAGTAGTAATTGTCGGCAGTAAGAAATAAGAGAAATTAAAAACAATAAACAATCAGTTTGTAAAACTTTTTTTTTGTAACAGAAAGTTTGGGAATGTCTTGTTTTCCCTACTTTTTCCTACATTTGCCAGTTTTCCCCGTAGGGTTCCCCTACCCCCTACGAAAAGCCATTTTCCCCTACTGTAGGGGAAAATCCCTACGAGTGGCAACACTGTAGGGGTGGGTGTTAACAGATACTCTAGATATTTGGCTTCTCGAGAGTACTCGATATTTGCCATTTCCTAGCAGATGTTCTGGTGGTAGATTCTCGTTCGAACAAAATATAAGTTTTTTTTCTCTCTCTCTAAAATAAAAATTTGTTTTAAACTAAAGCTGTCAAGTTTCGGAAAGAAAATAAAATGACATGCCCACTTCTGAGCAAGCTGGCACTCAAATACTGTACCGCCGAGTTCTGTAGGCTACCATCAGTTCCCTCAGAATGTGTGTTTTCATAGACAGGGATCTGACGTCACAGAGAAGATAACGCGGATATGATCCGCTAAATAACAATTTGTTAAATTTACAGTCTCAGTTTATGCTCAAATGATCACCCCATGACATAAGAGAGAGGATAATACTGACTGTTTAAAGTGCAATAACATCTACTACTGTATTATAATCGCTTTTTAACTGAAGTTCATTTTATTTGCGTATTCAAAGAATTTCTATTAGACCCGTCCATATGTTTTTCTTGTTTCAAAAAAAAAACGAAAAAAAAACAAACTTCAATTGAGCAATACAGTTGAAATTGGGGGGGGGGNNGGGGGGGGGGAGATATGATTATATGATTATGAGCCTTCGCCGGCTGGCTCGGGGAAAGCCTACATGCGCAGCTCCTAAGCATGAAGAATTGGACTGTGGCGGCATCTAAATTGTCTGAAAGTGCTCTTCAAGCAAATAAGGAAAGAATGTTCACATTTCGCACCAGATTAGTTAGTTTACTGGTAAAACGGATAAAATATCGGCGAAACTTTTGAATATAATGACTCAAGACCGAATGAATAAAGATCTCGAATATGTATGGTTGAAAAAAATAGAGAGTATTTTAAACGAAACTGGCCACACCACTTGCGACTACTCGCAGGGTAACAATTAGTAACATATTTGATGCGTTTTGATTGGCTGATTTTATTCCAGGATTCCCTTGCTATTTCTGGAACTTCCAGGAAACCGGAAACCGATCTTTTGTTTAAGAAGTTTACTTCGTTCTTTTATTTTTCGAAAATGGCAGCATGTCGTTTGGACGTGAAACACTTGCGTCTGCAGACAGAAGGTCAGCCGGCCTATTGCGCATGTGCGGAAATAGCAACCAGCTGTGTTTGCATGATCTCGAGCGAGGCCGTGTGAGTGTAGGTTACCGGTAGCCTAGACTAGTCTAGTCTAGTCTACATCTCTAAATTATCTGGAAATTCGATTTCTATTTAAAAGCATCATTACAAATACTGCTACTACATCTTTCTTATAAGCAAGTTACTCATCAGTCTACTAGTCTACTTCAGTACAGTTCAGTTCAGGGGCGAAGGGTCCATATAATCAAATAATCACTGATTACCAGCCGAAAATGCCGTTGGTCTACCTTGGCCTTTTTGGCAAGTTTACAAGAACACCGCCAAATTCTATTTATCTGCTCTTTGTCATCAGGCCTATTCTTACTTTGACCCACGTTCAGAACCTGATACCCTTCAAATTTTCTCTGCTCTATTCACTGATTAATAGGGATAAAGAAGAACCTGGACACCCCTACAGCCAAATGTAGAGTGGCCTCACACAAAAACTCAACGAAAGCAAGGAAATTTCACCGGCTGGTCAAGAAGTGCTGCTAATCAAAGTCTCCGCTTGATTTGTGGTACTTTCACCTATTGCGATTTAATGTGATGCGGAACAAAAATAACACACCGGTAAAACGAGACACTATTCTATAGCATTTAGTGAAATTTATTATTATCAAGGGCCTCTTTATTCGACAATAATTAACACTCTTGCTGACATGTGACATGCCTTCAGTCATAAGTTTATGACCACTTTTATTTTTCGCTCAGTTTAGAAATGAATCCACGCTTGCAGAAAGCCACATGAACAGTCTCGCCACACAAGCCATTCACAAGCCCACTAACAACTTTAAGATTTAAGCCAATCAAAACAAAAAGCCGAACCCCCCACGCTGGCCGCGCCATGACGCAATGATCATGAGTCTGAGATGGTCAAATAACACACAGGTCATGTGATCGAGTGAAAATTCTGAATGACCTCACACAAATTGCAACAGAAATACTTTTTGCACCGTGAGATTCTACTGTTTTCGCTGAGGAAAATGAGCCATTGTTTTCCTTTCGACGAGGGTGCTAACAGGTTTAAATTTTAATTTAAAAACTAAAAATTTGTGCTTTCCAGAACACATTGCCGAGACGTGCTTACTTCGGGTGTCGGCAGCACTGAAACGCTTTGAACTGTAGGGCAACGCTAGATGTATTACCCTGCAAATGGGAGAAAACACAGTGCATGGGAGCTCATTTGCGTACGGAAACAAATTTTCTGCAAAAGGAGGATGTCTGTGATGTAGTTGCTGGTCAAGAATTTAGCACCAGGAACATGCACTACTTAAATAAAAACGACAAATAACAGAATTTAAGCAAGAGTTAGTGCAGGAGACAAGAACACGACAACATTAAGACGGCGATACAGAAAACAGATTTACGTAAGTGATCGTTTCCGTTCGTGAAAATGAAATAATGTACATTGTTATATAATAAAGAGAACTAAATTTAGATCAAGAAAGCACCGATGTTGTGAAAGGCTGACATAAATAATTGTACTCACATATACGTTTACAAATGGTTTTCCGAAATTTCTGAAGCTGATAACAGTTCGTTGGCGGTGTCGTTGTCATCCAGAAGATCCCTGTTGCCTCCCACGTCCTCAGCATTGGAGCAAGTTTTTTCCATAACAGTCTGTGAAGCAGCAGTGAATTTAAGGCCAATCTTTCTGCATGTGCATCGAACAGTTATGCATCCAGTCTTACACTACTTACAGCCACATGTGACAATTGCCAGCAGTTTTTTTCTGGGGCAGGTTGGCGGTCCGTCATGACTGGGAGTAGAAGACCATCATCAAAGTAGAAACCCCACTCAGCTGGGGCTATCGCCCTTTGTTTTTGGTATAAAAGGTTGATCAAATCTAACGACAGGTGTTTTATCAAATGTTTGAGCTTGGTCAGCGAGATAAAGTAGTGTGGAGAAAACGCAAGAATCGTCGGTTGGCTTTAGGTCGATCAAGGGTAAAAAATCTAATTAGAAATTTGTCTGGTCTCTTGACCATTGAGGACTGTCTGCATAAAACCAGACCGCAATGGCCTTTTCGGCTGAAAGATCCATGTTGTTTTCTGCAGAAGAAAGGGAGTCCTGGAGGTCAATTATTGGGATTGTCCTATAGACAAGAGGTGCTGGCTTTTCTGTGTCATTGCAAAATCTTATCTTGATTTTTGCAATCTCCATGACAGCTTCCAATGAAACCTCTCTCCTAGGAATAATTCTTTCACACGAAGGGTGTGGCGTATGCACTGCTATCATCCTCATGCCATTAAATGGAGTCCATTTATTGTTTTGATATTATGGTCCACATTATCAGCCACAACTGCATGAATTCATGTGCTGCATTCCCGCGCACTATATCTCTCCCTGACTCCATGGCTGCGTTCTTCTCATACATCCTCACCCCATATTAACTACTGCAGAATCCAAGGCCATGGAGGATATCTAGTATTTGTTTAGAGCCAGTCTGATGGTGGACCTGGACTCCAAGGCCTAGCTGCAGGGGCGTTTTAATAGATTTGGGTCTAACGGCTTGAATGAGAGCTTGGCCAAGAGCTGCTGTTATTGTAGTGTTGTCCAGAGGGGCGAAAAGCTCTTTGAGGAATAACTTAAGACTATTAGGCAAGAAGTCACGGTTAGCATCTTCAGAGGATATCGCCTGGGTAGACGGATACACTGTCTTGTTTGCTTCTAATGCCTTCACGTCCGCTTTGGTTAGCCTGGCAGCGGTGGATATTATGTTGTCTTTCTCAGTCTCTGTGAACCCCCGTTCTTGGTTTTCGTGGAATCCCGAGAGAATTTTAGATACATTTTCTTTAACTGTCGCCACATCAGTCAGCCCGTCTCTTTCACAAGTAAAGTGAATCCCCATAATGTTTTTTCAACTTCCTTTTCAGATAATGAGGAGTATAAATATCCAGACCAAAATCCTCCATTTCTTTCACCAGATGTTGAATAGTGATTGTTTCATCGTACGTTCGTTCTATGTAAGTAACTATATGTTCAAATGCTTCCTTGCTTTCTCTGGTAACTGGTCGACTACTTGTCTTCGATTTTCGCTCTTCATTTGGGCTGCTCTTCATTTGGGCTATTCACGTCCCTTGTCTGTCCCAAAGTTGACACTACAATGTTGATGATATTTTACTTCTAAGACGTGTAAATCCTGACAGTACTCCAGCCTACATAGAACAGCTTGGGCCCATTCATCCTTTCTACTAAATACATTTACCTTTGATAGAACGGAGAAACTGATTTTCTGTTCTCACAGGATAAGTTTCTACATTTTTCTCGGTCCGTTTGAATAGGAAATGGCCGCAAAAAAGACATTCATTTTTCACGTCGAATGACGATGCTGATCTCAGAGATGGACCTGACTGCTTCTCAATGTGAGTTTGGTTGGCTGCAGCGGATACGCTTTTTGGATTTATGTATCGCTGATGGCATCGACGTTGAATTTTAGTGCCTGGACACAGTATTAATGTGTTGTTTTTGAAGAGCTGGCTTGATTAAATGTGTTGCATCCTTTTTCTCCAAGAGTTGTGATAACGTCATGTGATAATTCCCCCCGGCAGATTGGACACAGTTACGGCTGATCAATCATCTACTGTATAAGAAAATGTGGTATTCTTATTATTTATAAATATAAGCGCTGTACCATATAATCTATTATTTGGTCAATAATAACATAATTTATGTGACAGAATGGGAGAAAGAGCGTGAAAATAATCCGATGGAAAACGAATAAATAATAAAAATCGGTGTTCCATGCATCTCAGCCCAGAGCAGACTACAGAAAGTCTTTACATTTCTGATCCATTGGGTTCTCATACTTCGACATTGTGCATCACATGGCAGGCTACGTTACAACACTAACATTTCACATCCCACGAAGTAGACGAGTCTAGTCCGCGTTTTCAGTTTATTTGCATTATTTAATGCAATCTACAAAATCTTTAATCATTTAAGGTTATATACAATAGTAAAAAAAATAGTAAGTATAAATAAATCATTTAATTTAATTAACATTATCGCTCTGTACAGTGGTACTATAGTAAAGTTAATAGGTTTTGTGTTTTCTTTTTACATTTTACATCAATTTTACAATAGGGCGCCAGCTCGAGGGTAGGGTGCAAGACTATCGTAAGTCAAGATACGATGTTTTTGCACTAGAATATATGTTAAACTACACATCAGCACGCACATTGTGTCAAAACGGTGTATCATACTTTTCAAAAATAAGGATGTTATACGCTTGTGAAAAAAAATCGTATGTTCCATTTGACTACAAATTGGCAACAAATGTATCGTTACTTAAGTTACAATAGTTTTGAATCCTAATGTCTGCCACCCCGCATAGCGATAGCATAGTAACTCTGAGTTACGATAGTTTTGCTGCCAAATGGGTGCTTGTCTGCTGAATAAATATGTATCGTAACTCAGAGTTACGATACATTTCTTGCCAGCTCTGAGGCCCTTGAAGTTTATTTACTACAACAGAATAATCGAATTACGATAGTAATGAACTGAAAGAAGGTCTTGGAAAGAAAATAGCACATAAGTCAAAAGTGTGCTTCCATAGTTTTTCAAAGCCTTCAACAATTTCATCTCACAGGGCGACAGTTTGCGACTAGCATAGGCTATGGGGTACAACTTTCCACCATCATTTTGCATAAGAGCAGCACCCAGACCTCGATCTGAAGCATCAGTTGCCAATATAAAATCTTTAGAGAAATCAGGTAAGCGCAAAACGGGCTTAGACACAAGGCCTGTTCTTGAGCTTCACCCCACTGAACAACATTAGGTTGACCTTTTCTGAGCAAGTCCGACAACGGCGCTGCGATGGCCGCAAAATTGGGTACAAACTCCTGATAATATCCAACTAGCCCCAAGAATGATTTTACATCTTTCTTAGTTTTGGGTCTGGGAGCATCTCTTATCTTGCAAATATTGTCATCCAAAAGACCAACTGTTCCCTTACTAATGGAATGTCCTATAAAATCTACCTCGAATGTCCCAAGGAGGCACTTGGGTGGTCTTGCAGTGAGTCCAGCCTGGTAGTGGGGGAGGATGTTACATCGATCGTGCACTTTTTGATACCAACATACCGCTTTTACAACAAGTTCGTTATGAAAATGAGGTGGGCCCATCTTGGCAGAACTCTCCTGTGGCTGGTAGGGGTCCGTAATGATCCTTCTTTGTTTAAAGCTCTCCGTTGTTTCTCTGATGATAAGACAAACTACAATAACTGTGTAACCAGGTCTCTTCTATACCTATTCAATTACTTATTGCAATCCCCACAGGCCATCCTAATAAGACTACACGCGTGCTAATCGCTTTTACGCGAGTCAAACCTCGTGCCCATTTCTTGACCGGCTGTGACTGCATCCCCCCTGTTTTCCTCTCTCGCTCTCTCGGTGACGTCATAAGTCCACAGCTACGCCTGGCTTGCTTTGTTTACCTTTGGTTCGGAGTGGAAGACACTGAGATTTGTGTATCATTCGTTATGTGTCTGTTGTTTTGATCTGTATATTTTCATGAGATAAGTCTAGTTTACTCCGTTATGTATAGACTTATATGATTACATGATTACTTTGTTGAATCCATGCCCCTCTCCTCCCACCCACCCCTCTTTTTCCCCTCATGATCCCAATTTTCTGTTTCAAGCATGAAAATGAATGGCGCTATTTTCACATACCATGTCAA
>JAWQUT010000323.1:6999-17703 GCA_033807755.1 Ellobium chinense
TAATGTGTGTTGATGGATGTGTATTTTTCTCAATTTTCCACCCAACATTCAACTTCGTTTCAAAAACGTGACCAAAATCAAGACAAATGGATGCATTTTATCAAAACCTATGTAGTGGGAAATATATATGTCAAATCTGAAGTCAATCGGTTTAGAAGTAAGAAAGCCTTAGGGAAAAGAGTGGAAAAAAAGAACATTTTGAGAAAATCGCAATTAAAGTTTTGATAGCACGTTTATATAAGGCTAAGATGACCATCTAGAGGTGCCCTTTCGGGGCATAAAAGGGATGTTTCTGGCCTCAAAGGTTATTTTTCTCATAGCAGAAGAGGTCAAAGTGTCTAAAAATACCAAAACCCCAATTTCGATATTGTAATCCCTAGACCCCCATTTCAGAAGGCGCACACCCCGCTTAATGTGATGCAGCGGCAGCGGTACAGGCATGTGCAAGATAGTTTACAGCCTAGATTTTGTATAATTTTGATGCAGACCTATTAATATACTGGTCACAGACGACAGTATACGCGTGGTGTATTCCAGAGTTAGGTCAATAACGAAATGACCACTGACACCCACGAAAAAAGAGATTTTTTGCACACACACAAAATAATACTAGTAATAATAATGTGATTTATAAGTCTCGCATCCAGGCTAATGCTCGCTCATGCGACGTCACACGATTATTACCCCAGCTGGTATGATCAAGTTAGGACTTTCTCAACTCCCTGGCAAGCATACAGTGTGGCTGCCATTTGTGGGCCCTGATCATTGGCATTCTGACAACATCTTCCCCTGCCTATACCCCGCTTCTCATTTAACAGATGGGGTGGACTGAAGAAAATATGAATGAAATGCTTTCCCAAAGCACTTACAACATTACCACTTAAGGGTCGGGAATCGAACCCACGACTGTTAGATCTTGAGTCCAACGCTGTAACGATTCGGCCATGCTTCAGAAACCTCGCAAACGTTTTTTTTCAAATTTCAAAACTTGCAGCACGGTCCGTCAGAAGGCAAGAACTACGCTTATCTTCATACAGATTTACACAGACTGCGATCAAACATGCTAAAATAAAGAGTAGGAGTATATCTAAAAATTAACCATAAAATTAAACTCACCGGGGTCTGTTGTTTTTCACTTTCGTTGGGAGCTGACCCAAGATAAGGAAAGCGAGATTGTCTGTATTTCTTATACTCTTGTCTATATCGTGACGCTGCTTTTCACGAGCACGTCATAACCATGCAGGGTTCGCATCGTTAACGAAACAAAACAGGAAAACCTTGTTTTGGAGGAGAAAGACAAGGTTCACAAGCAAAAAAAAAAAAAAATGGAGAATAGATGAGGTGCGGTTTTCCCTTTTGCATATTAGTTGCGGCGGGGAAGTGAGTGGTGCTGCTGGTCCTAGGCAGAAATTTGGGATATCTTGTGCTACACTGGAAGTAAGAGCTCGGCGAAATGGCGGCCGCCATCCACGATTTCAAATTTATTAGCGAACTTTTTAATCAACGCCTGTATGTCGGAGGTTGATATGGCAAGAATGAAGAGTGGTATGCTAATAGATATGGAAAAGATAAACGTATAGCAAACACCACTCGCAGGTCAATGCATTGTTTACTGTCACTTCCGTATGATTTGTAGCCATCTTGACTTGTTTACAGACTCATACTTTCTTTGTTTAGAATCTCCTAGGCACAATTAACAGAATAAAGGAATCGCCCGTTTCGTTCACCCTCGGGGATCCAACAAACATGGCCCTGAATCATCATCATCATCATCATTATCAACATCATGTAAGAATTTCAAAATAAGAAACCATTAGAACACGCGTTACATAAGAATTTGAGATGATATTAAATAATAAAAATTAAAAAAAACTTCACTGTACACTTTCGACCTTAACATGCCTTCTTCTGGCATGACTATATTCTGTGAGGTATCTATCGCCATCATCATCATCATTATCATAATCATCATCATCATCATCAACAACAACAACAACAACAACAACAACAACAACAACAACAACAACAACAACAAACCATCAAGAAGGATTTGTATCTCAGGACATATTTGGAGCTAATGATATTAAATGCAAAGAACCTCTTTCAATTATGCGAACAAATAAATTTGAAGTAGGACCAGCCCAAGACTACGGCCAATATTCAAACCGAAGGGAACGGGAGGAGGTGGGGGAAAGGGGAAGGGTAAGGTGGGAAGCTCAAGAGCTTTTCATAAAACGTTACATGGTTCTTGGCATAATTATTTGAATCGTTGTTCTGGTTATAATTACGTAACATTGTTGATGTTTATTAAAGTCTTGCTCCATGTCATGATGTTGGCTATTGTAACGTTTAAATATAAGCCTATATTTATTGATTAATGACCCAGGTGTGGCCCAGCCCCTTTAAAGTGTCAGGATGTCAAAGGGCCGAAACACCTGTACATGTAAGACGGGGGTATCTTCCTCTGAAGATCATCTGTTGTCTCGCTCTCAGAGTAAGAGAGTGTCCTATTTATTTAAAGTTATTGAGGTATCACTCTGTATGTCTGTGTGTGTGTGTGTGTGTGTGTGTGTGTGTGTGTGTGTGTGTGTGTGTGAGTGTATGTGTGTGTGTGTGTGTGAGTGTGTATGTGTATGTGTGTGTGTGTTTGTCTGTGTGTGTATGTGTGTGTGTGTTTGTCTATGTGTGTGTGTATGTGTATGTGTGTGTGTTTGTCTGTGTGTTTGTCTGTGTATGTGTGTGTGTTTGTCTCTCTCTGTGTGTGTGTGTGTGTGTGTGTGTGTGTGTGTGTGTGTGTGTGTGTGTGTGTGATCCTGTACAAGAAGTGAAACAAAAAGTGATTACAGAACAAGCTTAAGAGAAAAATTAAACACATACGAAACGAACAAGGTAAAAAAAGATAGTCATGATATGGACCCTGTTAACGGAAGGTCATTAAGAATTATTACTTTAATTCAACCTTGTCCTGACGGGAATGTAACATCTGGTATCTAAATTTACAAAACTCGAAAGGAAATCATGATCATGAAAAGGCGTCCAAGCCTTTGAGTGTTCCTGCGTTGTTATTTAATGCCTGCGTCCAAGCTTTTGAGTGTACCCTTCCCCCCGCGCACGAGTTGTTCTCCTATTTTTTTGGTGTGTGACTATATTTGTCTCTTGTAAACGTTTCTCATCTCCGTTCTGAGTTGTCCGCCCTTCTCATATTTGTTGTTTATCTTTAGTATTCATGTCACATTGTGTAGTGTCCCTACCGAAGGAACATACTAGACTAGTTCCGAAAATTTGGATTGTTCTTTGGATTGTTTTTTCAATTAAAGCCCAGCTTTTCTGGTGGAGAACGCCTTCTTTCCTTTTTTCAATGATCATGAAAACTTCAATGACGTGAATCTGGAGTAGAAGTAAAGTCACACGTGTGCGCCACCACATGATGCGCTAAGGTTCTGTGTTTCGGTTTCTATTTAGTTTCTGGAGACTAACTGTTATGTCATTTAAAAAGTACCAGTAAATCCGTTTCGTTTCGTGTGAATTCCAAGATGACGGCTGCAGATCTAAGCTCTGAAGTGGAGGAAAGAAAATCTACTTTCATTTTTTCATGCAAATTAGAACTCTGGAACATGGGGGACACAACATCTTAGAACGAGGCCAAGGATCTGTATCACACTACACAGCAGTTTAAAAATATGGTTTGAAGACTTCTCAAGCTTGTAGAACACATCGATTTGACCTACATCACAGCTAGATCCACATGGGTGGGTTAGTGCATTGATGTGACCTACTTTTGACTGAGGAACATGATGCGCCTATTTTGAAAACTAATGAGGAAAGGGTTATAACATAGTAATTTCACTAGATTAAAAGTAAATTTAAGTAACATACAACACAGAATGTATCTTCTTTACATGTAAAAATGGTTGGTCGAAGCCCATGTTCGCGAAGTACTCTCTTTTGATACTATTTAATACTCCAGTCCCAAGTGCAGAACTGCCTACATTGGAAAACATATATTAAAACGCCCAAACTTTCCCAAGGCAGCTGCTAGTTGCAAAAGAACAGTTTGTTCAACAGTGACAGCTGCCATAAGTTTGGAGGAGCACAGAGAGTTGCTGAGAAGGAAAGAGGAAGAGAAAAGGCTAGCCATCCAGGAGAAGGAAGACAAGAAAATAGAGAGAGAAGAGAAAAAGAAAAGAAAGGAAGAGGAGAGAGAGATGTTAAAAGAGGAAAGAGAAGAGAAAAAGGAATTGGAAAGAAAACAAAAGGAAGAAAGAGAGGCTGAGAAAAAGAGAAAGAGTGAGACAGCACAGTTGAAAAAAATCTTGGAGTATGAAGCAAAAAAAAAAGCAGAATGAATGAGGGCAGTGAGACTGAGAGTGCGGGAGATGGTTTTGTTCCAGATGTTGACAGTGGAGATGAGTGTATGGAAGAGATCATTGAGAGTTCAGTATGTATGAGGTGCAAAACTGATGCCAATGGCTTATAGGTCATGTGTGCTTTGTGACTCCTGGTTTCCTGGTGACTTTAGCGCATCACGTGACCCTGTTGCACTGATGTGCCCAACCCTGTTGCACTCATGTTCCTGCCTGGCGCATTGTGTGGCCGCACTACAGGTCAAACTTGCATAGTAAACACAACCTAAAATGAGCACATGAGCGCTAATAGTAGGTGCTCTGGATGCGCCAGGCGTTTGCACAACTGCTGGTTTAGGTATTATAACTATACAATGAAAATTAAGAATACAAGACGCATCAAAGTGCTTAAGGGTTAGCGCATATCGTTAACGGTATGATGAAATCGGCCAAACGCCAAAAAAACCGTATTCCGTTTTTTTACTGAAAAATAATGTCCACCTAAAGGCCCATCTTCCATGAAAATCACAGGGCTGAATTTTAACTAGAAAGTGTCAAAATATTACACTAAAGTTTTCGGCCATGTCCATCCGGCATGATGAAGTCGGCCATCCGCCAGAGCACCGCTTGGACGATTTCATCATGCCGATTATAGGGGCCTCGGCGTCGCTTGGCCGACCGGGCGCGACGGGGATTTATAGAATGAGACGCTATACTTGCGTCCTATTGTAAGGTGTCTGGCGGATTAAAATCCTTAGATCTATTGATCTTCGTCCGAACGGTAGTTTCCTGTCTGGTAAGCCAGCTACTGCCTGTCCTGCACGTTTATTTATTTATATATTTTTTAAAATTCAAAATCACTGTAAGATGATTAAAAAAACAACAACGTAAAGGAGACTGCCACAAGGAAAGTTATTTAAAATCAAAACTCAAGATAGAAATTGCAGAAAGTGCAGAACTGCTACTGGTATTTTAATGTTTGTGTGAGGGAAGTAGGTGCAGTGATGGATTTATTGTACTTTATTGTTAATGTGGTTCTGTTTCTATTTCTCATTTTGGTGAAAATGGACTAGTACAGGGACTGAATTTATGTCTGTAATAATGATGATGACGTTGGATGGGAGTCGGGGAAGTCATTAAACCATCTTGATACATGCATGTAACTTCAGCCGGTGTCGGCGAGTTCAAAAGAAAACAGTCGGGACAGATTTACTCTGGCCAACAGGTGGCCCGCTGATTAGGCAAACCCATCAGACCGCACATCAAAAAGATCAATGACCATCCTAACTTGTCTAGATCATTGTCCTTGGCTTATGTCGCGTCGAAGATTAGAGATGAGCTAAACAGAAATATTCTCACTTGATCAAACCGTCTGAAATTTAGTAGGGTTTTGCCCTTAAAACTGTATAAAAATCGGGCTTCACTCCTAAATTTCTGCTCGTCCACATTGACAACCTAAGTTTGTTCATTCTCATAAGCAAGGGATAGGTTTACTCAATTCCTGCAGCAGTGAATCCCCTCAGCAGAGCAGGAAGAATTTTGCAGTTGTCAAAAGAACTTAATTCCAATTCAGTTAATTCAGTTTCATAAGAAACATCAAGGAAATGAACCTTTTCTAGATCTATCGCCGACAACGTCGCAAAGAGCAGTGACTGATATTCTTGTCAGTGACACTGTAAATGTGGATATCTCTGTGTCGGTTTTTGAAGAAATCTCCAGTGAAAATAAAAAATAATTTGTTGGATCTCATCCAGTTTCCATTTACTTTCAAGTGATCAGTCAGACCTACAAACATTGATACCTAGTATTCAGCCAGACCTTAGTATTTCACTGTCCTAAAATACTCCCAACCGTTACCAAGCAACAATCAACCAGACCCTCAGCTGCTAAAGTCGTCACAAACCAATGACCGACCGGACTCTAAGCGTGAGCCAAACAGTACTCAACTGTGTCCTTCACCGACACAAGCCAATTATTAACCAGATCCACAGTTGCCGTCCGCCATTGGTCAACTCTGTCCTTCAGAGACACACACAAGTGACATACCTGATCAGCAACAAGCATTCGCCTTTGCTCAACTGCCTTTCCTAGAGACACAAAGCTGCCATCAGCCGGATCTTCAGCCCGCATCGTCCAGTGGTCAACTTTGTCCTTCAGCGACCCACCTGACCTTCAACAAGCACCCGTCTTTGCTCAACTGCCTTCCCTAGAGACAAAAAGCTGCCATCAGCCGGGTCTTCAGCTGGCATCCTCCTGTGGTCAACTTTGTCCTTCATCGACACAAGCCAGCGACCCACCCGACCCTCAAGCGACATCAACACTGTATTCCTGTATTTCTATATTCCTCCACTACGCAAGCCAGTTGTCAGCCTCAGCTAGAATCAGCCTCTACTCAACTAGATATTTTGACAGATGAGCACAGCATTACGGATGTTGAGCAACAACAGCCAAAGGGCGAGAGCGAATGGAAGCAGAACGCCAGAAAACGCCGAAGAGATCAGGGAAGTGAATACGTCAGCTGCACTGGGAAAATAATGCCAGCAAAAACTGAAGGATCCTTGCTCGTGCAAGTCTAAGGACACTAAATGTTCAGAGTTTTCTTTTGACGTGAATTTTCATTCACATATGGTCACTCAGTTGGAACGAAAAAAGAAACTATATTTATGGATTTGTTGACTCAGCAGGTGTCAAGAGGAGAAGAACCGAAGATACCGCTTCGCTTCGAGGAATGCTTCCTTTCAATATTCTTTGAAAAAGAATGGACAATAGCTGTCTGTTTGCCGCACCATGTTTTTAGGTTCCACAGGCCTGACAAAGTACTTTGTTCACTCATGTTTCGGTTCAAAAAAGGAGGACACAACTGCACACCATCTTCCCTTAACTTAACTCTGAGCAAGAGATACCAAAAATGAAGAACGCAACAAATCACACAGTATTTCTAAATAGAAGAGCAGACAATGCAATCCTCATTACGAGAGACGGAATGAAGCCCATGACTTTCTCCAAAAATTTTTCGATGGCCTGCCTAAAATGCCTAGCCACTATTGCAGGAAGTCCTCCGCCAAAATATATCTGGAGAGAAGGTACTGCTTCTTAGCGGAACTTTATAAACATTATCAACACCATTGTCAATCCAACAATACGGATGCATTTCAAATGTGAGCATTGTGCAAAGAATTCCAAAGGAGAAACGTGTCCATCTATGTACCCAAGAAGGACAGACGTCTCATCTGTGTGATTTACGAAACTGGCAATGTGTCCCAAGACGAATAGCAAGACAATAGGAATGCTTTTACAGCAAGCTTTGGAGCACAAGGACGGCGACAAACGAAGAGCATTGCAGAGCAAAGCCAACAATGATGGCCAGTTCGCGCATTTTGCATGGAGTTAGAGTCCGTGTTGCTGGCACCAGACACCCATGCTTCAGCCAGGTACTTTGAAACAAACGTTTGTGTCCACAATTTTACCATCTACGACTTGGCGACTGCAGTCTGTGTTGCCTGCTATATGTGGAATGAAACTGTGGGCGGACTATCTGCAAATGAATTCGCGACCTGCATTTTTTTTTTAATTACCTCAAAGGAAGACCTGTGGCCAAAAAAAAAACTGTCATCTACAGTGATGGCTGTACATACCAAAACCGTAACCAAATTATTGCCAGTGCGATCCAGTATTTTGTGGAAACATCAAATGTCAAAGTCCACCAAAAGTACCTAGTCAAAGGACACACCCATATTGAGGTGGACTCCTCACATAGCCGCATTGAAAGGGCCCTCAAAGGCGTATAAGTCAATGTTCGACATGATGTTATCAATGTGATAAGAAGATCCCCAGGTCTTTCACTGTAAAATACCTACACCATGACTTTTTCAAAGATTTCTCCAGATGCGGACCTTACACCAGTATTCGTCCAGGACGTAAAGCTGGAGACCCAGGGGCGACTGACATTCACAGTTTACTCTATACCCCAGCCACCGAAGATGGACAAAAACATGTCCTACAATACAAACTGCACTTCACTGACGAGTACCAAGATTTGCCTCATCCTCCCAGGGACCTTCACCTACGTATTTAGAGAACCCGCTGCGCTGCACCAAGAGAGATTAAAGATCCCAGCTTCCCAAGAGCTAAAAAGGGTCACTGACAAAGACTGCCATGCATGCTATGACTCACTGCCTCATCAGTACATTGGTGATTCGCTAAGGTACACTGCAGGTATGAGGATCAACCGACACACAGACAAAAAGGCGAGACAGATGACATAGGGAAGGGAGAAAGGGAAGGCAATGGGGAAGGGTGAGAAGATAGACAAAGTCAAGGCTTAAGTTATGAACAGATTTATGATTATGTTTTATGGAAAATATAAAACCTATAATACCCATGTTTTCGTCGATTAATCTAAAGGATATTTTTTTTTGTTTTTTGTTTTTATTCCTTTGTTTTCATAAAGTGAAACGAATGTTTAGTTTTCCAGCAATATTTTATCTCTATTGTCATAACCATATCATCATCATCATCATCATCATCATCATCATCATCATCATCATCACCACCACCATCACCACAGTCATCATCACCATCATCGTTCATCATCTCCATCATTATCATCTTTCCCTCATTTATTTCTAAAGAAGATGGGTCGTTTCATTAAAATATTATGTTTAAATCTCTTTGTTCATTTATGTTATAAATGTTTAATTGTTAGTTCTTGTTGTTGCTGTCGCTGTTGCACTGTTGATCACTGTGTGTTGTGATTGTGTTGTGATTGTTGGTTGTCTCTTGTTGTTGATGTTAAAGCTTCCGTCCACAATGTTATGTTAGTTCATAAAAGCTCATTAATTTATCGTCAAACTGTCGGCTATCTACCACGGTCGACCCCCAATTCGGCATGATGAATTCAGCCAGCGCGATAGATGTCGCTTGGCCGAAACTGTTAATCCGCGGCTGACCCCGATCCGGCATGATGATTTCAGCCCGCACGGTAAATGTCGCTTGGCTGATTTCATGATGCCACTTGACTTCGGCTATATCCAACATTTTATTTTCAAAAGCTGTTTTCTCTGAAAATTGCCAATGTTGAACATTATTATAAGAAACGTAAGAGGAGAAAGTATTTTTATACTATTTGAATTAAGTAGTACAGTCATTTGTGCGGAATTCTTTAATTAATTCAGTTTTTTAGCTCTCCTGTAAAGTTTGGTGTTATGCACATGGCCGATTTCATCATACCGTTAACGATATGTGACTTTACTTATAAAATAAATGGTGCAAGTGTAAGCATCCTGGGCTAATTTCACTGTTATCTCTAATCGCGGTTGCTTTTTTTTTTTTTTTTTTCTTTTNTTTTTTTTTTTTTCCATACATTGATTTGCCAAACAACTGACGACTCCGTATAGTCACAATCCTCTTAGTAGCAAGTTGTGCATAATCACAATAGTTATTGGCTACTGTTTTTTTTTTTAATGGGATAATCCGGGGCGTAGCGGAATGGTAGTCAAATAGTCATTGACTACCGCTTAGAAAACGAACATCTCATAAAATGTTTACAAAAACAACCTACCAAAAAATATTGAAATAAATGCCAGTGCTCATAACTCATTATTAATTCGCAGCCTTGTAACATACTAAGCCTCAGCCCTCTCCAAAAAGAAGAAAAAACGCTGCACAAATCGCTTGAAAATAATGTTTATCACATCAGCGGTACTTGCACCCTGACTGAGCCCCAAGCGCAGCCCAATTTAGCTAGCCAAGTAGTCATTTTGGATTTTGACTACATCATGGAGCTATAAAGAACACTGGAGTGCGTACACCCCTTTTCGCGTACACCGCCGGCGCGCAACTAACATGGCGGACGACCTAGGGCAAGGTACGAGCGGGCGGCTGCTTGGCTGCCTATAGTATTAGTAGGCCTACTCTTATCTAGCGCTCTCTATCTCTTTCTCTAGCTAGGCTTTCGTTTTGTGGCGGCGATTACAAGTGGTAAATAAAATACAGTGTTAGGAAATTAAAGAATAAATAAACAATTGCAATAGTAATAAATAAACAGCAGTTTTAGTATCGTACTGTAGTGGTGCTAGGTTCTTTGTAAAGGAACAAGTAATAGGCCTATCAATAGCCTACCATCATTTCTAGGTTAGACTAGTGAGACATCTGCTCTATTTAGAAATCCAATGGACTCGTAGCCTTGTCCAAGTCCTGAGAATTTACTAGACTATATCTAGTCTAGACTTACACTTACAGAGGGAAGCCTTCCCTCTTCGTTCTCTGTGGATCATGTCTCCCTCCCTCATAAAAGAAAACATGCCCTCTAAAGGATTTAACTGTCTCTATAAATCGATTATAGTCTAGCCTAGACTAATGT
>JAWQUT010000323.1:40350-57262 GCA_033807755.1 Ellobium chinense
TCTTATGGGTCAATGTATATCTAGCAAATGAGAATTTTATAGTAGCAATTAAAAATCAAATCACGGAAATCTGACGTCCCAACGTCTTTGTGCATTCTAATGTGGAAACCACTAGCTCTCCAGGAGAAGTATTACAGCACCTGCTATTTCACATTATTTAAAGAAAAGTATGTGACTTTACATGAATGTGGAAAAAAAAAGTCATCCTAGACAAGAATTACTGCACGACGTTGGCTTGCACGTTCATTAGTTCCTTCCTATAAGGCTCCGAATTCCCAGTCAAACAACGCCCTTAGATTTAGTGGAATTAATTCACGTCCGAAATTTTCTTCTTTAATGAAGATACACCACCGCCTTTAGGTTACTGTATAGTGAAAGTATTCCTCCCATTAAGTACACACACACATCATTAATAGATGGTAATGTTGTCACAATGTAAAACACGTTAAACCCATTTTTTTTTGCCATTTAATGCTCGTATTTGTTAACTGTTTGCACTTAATACTGTTTTGAGCTGTGTATGGGTCTCAGTTGGCTGGACATGTAATATCTTCTGAAGCTGCTTGACCAAACCTTTGAGGCATTATACTTGGAATTTGAAGGATGGAGATTCGGTTTTTGCCACGGTCATGTTTTAATTGTCTTAAAATAGCATTACATTCACAGCTTTTTCTCCAGCCCTATGAGTTAGGGAAGACATTCTCCCTTACCAAAAAATTTGAAAGGAAATTCGTAAAATCTATAGAGGGAATTTAGGTTTTTCTCAGTAATGCAGCAAAGATGAGAAAATGGGCGCAACTTAATGTATGTTTTTCAGTAGGGGAGAGGGGAGGTTTGAGATTTAAGGGGCAAATAGCGCGCTCTCACTGTATGAAGATAAAATTGCATTCTCAATTTCCTCAGACCAGCTGTCTTTAAAAGGGAACAGCGCAATAGGAAGAGAAGAAAAAATGTCTGAATGCTAGCTCTCAACGCTTATTAAATGGTAGCGACATTGTGTGCTCTATAGAAATATGATTGAGTGATTTGGCCAGCTGGAATTATAACAATGCGAAGTCGCTGGCTCTGGCATTGCCCTAGATGACAGACTTCCATTATTATTATTGTTATCATCATCAACATTATTGTAAAATAATTCAAAATTTTAAAACACTACTTCAGTACGATCAGCTTTAATGAAAATTTGTTAAATGCTACAGGGTAAAAGAGTCTAAGCGTTTCGGCAAAAGCCTTCAGTAGAAATAAAATGAATGAATGAAATCTTAGTGAAGAAGCCACATAAAGAAGGTGGAAAGTTTGAAAAGGTGTATAGGAAGGTAAACTAGAAATCATGTTTAGTTAAATCAGAGCGGAAGTCATCATCATCATCATCATCATCATCATCATCATCATCATCATCATCATCATCATCATCATCACCATCATCAACAATAACCTGATAATTATCATCATCTTTAGCATCTATAATCCACTGATATATTACCGTTTCTCTGCGAGAGAGAAGGCCAGTTAGGATGGTTCCCCAGTCAATCTGTCGCTGTATTGATAATATAAAGAGGCAAACTGATAATAAAAACTAGTATCTAAGGAATCTAAGGAAGATGCTGATCTTTCCCACATGTTATAATGCAGAAAATGTTGTGCGCAACGCATCACTCTAAGTGCATGGAGTTACTAATACTAGGAAAAACTGCACACCACAGTGCTAAGTAGTGCATTTTTCACCCATACGGGTAGTACAAGGTGGAAACGGAGCACTTAGTAACAGAAGTGGGGAGTAAGCAGGCGGAAACAGATGCTCACATAAAGTAGGATAAAGGGGAAAGTGCTCAAGAAAACAAATGCAGAGAGAAAATGGAAGAAGGAAAGAAAGTGATGTGGTGGAAATCGAATTCACGACCTCTGCGTCGGCACAAACAGGTTGCGGGTTCGATTCCCACCACTTCACTTTCTTCCCTTCTTCCATTTTCTCTCTGTATTTGTCTTCGTGAGCACTTTCCCCTATATCCTACTTTGTGTGAGCATCTGTTTGCGTCTGCTCACTCCCCACTTCTCCCCATAAGGGTGATATTCTTAGAACACGTAATCATGGTGTGCCATAACATCAGCTCTCTGAGCCTCTCTGACACCAGATTTCATCCATGTTTCTTAAATACCCCTGTGCATGTTCGGACATTTTTTCGTGTTATCTGTCTTGACATAGTTACTATTTCTTATGTCAAACTGTGTTTTAAGGTTCTCGTAAATATGTGTCGCTTATCATATGCAATGCTATCCGCCCAAGGGTGCAATCTAAAAATAAAATAAAAAAAATCATGACATGCTAGTTTTGTTTCTTTTTTCTTTTTGTCCCGAAGGGTATTCGAACCTGAAACCTCCATCTTTTTGAATTTCTTGCTGCATATTCTTTCCACCACTGCGAAGCCTTAGTGAACGTTGCAATTTACCATATTTGAGCTTATCGTGCAACAGTTTACAGCTGGCAGCGTTTTTGGTCCATATCCATGCTGAACTCTTCTTCCAAGTCCTGTCAGGTCCCTCAGGGTAGGTGAACGTGTCCGTCCTCATTTTCGACCACCTTGAGTAAGTCATCGACTAAGGCATTCATCATATATCATAATAGCCTACCCCTATCCCACAGCCCTTAGTCGTTATTCAAGCTCTCAGGTCAAGAACGGGATCACCGAATTTGGCAGTTAGGTACACGTGCCTTTAGTCCACCTGGACTCAAATGGCTCAGACAATTCAATCAATCGCGGTCAGTCACTCACGCTGATTCGAGGATTAAAGATCCCTAACATGGGGATAAACAGGTGAACACCACTCATGCTTTTGGTGCACTTTAAATGCTTGCTAATATAGACTGTATTTGTTTCATCAGTTCATAAAGCCAGTGGATAATTCCTACATCATAACAAACAAATGCTGATTATTGATTCCTACCTCGGAGGCCCTTAACTCTAGAGCACTTTCGATTATTGGTATGCCTTGACTCAGGATAGCCATCGCGGCATCGATCTGCATATAGGACAGAACAAACTATATATAATATAATATAATATAATATAATATAATATCAGAAGAGCACAGCCCAGAATTTGGGAAGACTGCCACTTCGCTAGGTGTTAGTAATCTAGTTCAGTTCTAGTCATTCTTTTGATCTTTTCTGTGACATCAAGATAAACTACATTATGTTAAAGCTTGTGTTCGTCAATATTTTGTCCAGAAAATGATATCCACTACATTATTAGCAATTAATATAATGTTAGGCTCATTCCACATTTGCCTAAGTCATGTTTTGAGGTTTTGAGAAGATAAGCGCTCTCAACCTGTTGCTCGCAAAACAAAGTGGTCGATGTGGTTTAGCTTGTAATTGGGATGTAAAACAAGTCAGAACTCTACTTGATTTTAATAGGAAGAAGAAGACAAATGAAAGATTACAATAATATAAACAGCTCACATTATATTTTAAAAAAGAAAATCTTAGGTATGTGGAATTAGCGTGACAATAGAGACTCTTCATATGGTTTTGCATATAGGAACGGAGCACATATCACAATAAAATTCTCTGCAATGCAATGATAAATGATATTTCTTTTTTTTTTCTGTAAACACTTTAACAAGATTGGGTTGACGTTTAGCTTACATCAAAGTCGATGGCCTTCTTCGCTGGGGCTGCTGAGACGACCCCCACCACCAACAAGGTTAGGAGCACTCGAAACATGTTTGGTAGCTTAGCTGGAGCTTGGTTAACAACTGGACTGCTGAAATAGACAAGCCTTTCAATGGATGATTTAACCAGAGATATAACAGTTAAACATGCTTGCTAGGAATTTTCTGAAATGCTCAAAATAACTTTATTAATTTGTAAAATTGGCAAGGGTGCATACCAACTAGATGTTTTGTTAAAAATGTTACGGTCTTTTAGATCACTGGAAGAGAAAAGGCAGCAACCATTTAAGGTTTTTAATTTGTAAGTGGAACGTTGTATCAACGGTCTTGTGTCAGAGGAGGATGTGGCAAGAATCAACGGGTGGTACTTATGCTAATGAACGAGGCAAAGATGTAAGTATAGCAAACACTACTCTCAATTCTCTGCATTATTTCCTATCTCTTCCGCATTAGTTGCAGCCATCTTGGTTTGCCTACAGACTGATACTTCCTACATAGGAAATGCTGTGGCTTGCGCGTTCATCAAATTGCTGGTACCACACAAACGCAGACTTGCTCGCACATGTTTGATATTCCCTTAACCATGCAACAACCTTATAGTATTGACCTGTTAGCGCAAACCAATCAGCTGACTAACGTATTTGCACCTTTTATTCTATAGTTGCTGTAAGTTCAGTTCAACTCCCGTTTACCAAGGCTAAACCACTCTTCTGGCAGTGAAAAGCATTAAACGTCCATTTAGCTTTATTGCACCTGTTAACTGACCAAATCACTCACAGCACTGTGTCAGACTCTATTCATCCGCCCTCTGTGCCCCATTTCTTGGACTCCATAGTGTAAAAATATAGGACCTGTGATCTTGAAAAGATGTCCATATTAAAATTCTGAGGCACAACTTGAACCTTACAAATAATAATGATACAAAAAATTTAGTGTATTAAGCGCTGGTTGGGCTATAACAAGCGTCAAAAGAAGAATGGTGACCACGTATTTTTTTTACCTGCTAGCATGGACTTTATTTATCTGTAAGTGCTATATACCTCTCATACACTTTATATAATGTCCGGGCAAAAAAAGCCATATTGTTATTTTTTTAAAGAAGCAAAAGTTTTGTCCCTCTTCCCATCCAAATGGATAATAGACTTTAGATATTGGGATATATATCCTTATTCCTAATCATAGGGAGAAAGATTAGGCATTGGCAAAGTCTTAGTCTGTGATAAATTGCATTTTCGTCATAACGTTGAGAAGATAATTATTTTGTTAAAAATCTATGGGATGACCCCTTTTTTTCTTCCATCTAATATACGGGGCAATCGAAGTGCTTTAGTCTCAATGAGAAAAAAAAACAATTTCGAAACCAGTATGTAATTTGTAGAATTCAGCAGTTCATTTCATGGATCAAAGAAGAAAAAAAACAACAGATGCCAGAAACATCAAAAGTTATCCGTCAAAGTGAAATAATGCCTAATTTCTTAAATAGCTGACAACCCCATCCTCCTGCCCCCACCCCCTCCCCCAAAAAAGAAACCAAGCGAATGTCGTGACAACCATTCGTCTCCTAGTCAGACTGGCCCGCAGTTCATGTTGCGAAAAGCTCCCCAGGTCACCTTTTTGACTACATAATCAACATGGAAACACATCTTTCTTGACAATGCTACAAAGGCAAACTAGTATTAAGGAAATGTGTAGACGTACAGATGACCTTTCAATATTTCCAACCATAGTTACCCCCCTTGACAATGAAAAACAACGTCATTTTACTTTGCCTCAAAAGTTGGACAGGAATTTTTATTTGCCAAACTTCTTTTTTCCCAATTAAATCATTGATTGGTCTTTAGAAATAAAACATCCTCGATCGCTTTCTTGGTCCTTAAGATCTACTGATTTGAAAGATGTTCATAATTTGTGGGCATAGTCTTGCAGGTTTCAAATTTTCAATTTTTACGAAAATTTGGACAGCAAAAATGCTTATAAGCATTTGATGGAACACTGCTCCTCAAAGGACAGGCAAAAAGATCGGTGATAGAAATCTCACTATTTTCCTGTATTTTTTTTCCGTATTAGCGCAGCATCTTGTGCAGGAAATTAATGTTGTACCCCATTTGATTTTCCTCCCGTTTCCTTTCTCTTCTTCGCGTTTATTTATGACATATACATCGATTGATTTAATTACGGTTGTTGCTCAGAAGATCAGAACTTGGAAATGCAACTGAATTTTCACTAAGTGAGATGACAAAAATGCAGGAACAAGTCCAAGATTAAGAACACAATTGAACTCACTCGGGTCTGTCACTCCTCGCTACTCGGTCGACTTTGACGTATGGTGACAAGGAGACAATATACTTACCTGTTTTATAGCCCTTATCGTGCCGTGACCCTTCGTTTTCAAAAATATAAAGCACTCTCAAGACTGTGGCATGAAAAATGTAATCATAAATGAGTGCCGTGACCCTTCGTGGTGTTCATACAAATGTAGGGTTTGGTTCGTTGACGAGAAATTAGATCATAAAAGAAAAAAAAAGTAACAGAAACAGCGACAACAGCAACACAAATAAAAACACATTATCATCATCTCACATCATCATAATTCATAACTGTTCATTCTGTTTATTAGCTCTTTCAGAATTCTGCACTTGAGCAATGCAAACAATACAAAAATACATTTCAAAATGATGATCATTGAGGGCATATTCTTACTAGCATATTGAAATGAAATAGTTATGCGTATCTAACATATTAAGGGTTATATTAATGGTGGTGAGATATAATATAATAAATCTCATCATTCTACGGATTCACGTCATTCAGCAAACATTTTACAAATTTACATACAATTTACATAACGAAAGCAACGCCAGCAAAAGGGACTGGGTTTGAATGACATATTTTTTTGGTTAATGTGCAAATAAACCCTAGAACGATGCTGGTGAATGTAAAAGGTTTTGGTTGAGGCAGGAGAGCACGTGACACTCTTCACGAAAAGTAGTGACACTCTTCACGAAAAGTACAAGTGACATCTCTCTGAAGGTCCGCTAGGGAGCGATAAGAAATAAAAATAAGGTCAGATTAGGCATCTGCAATTTGCTGGCAAAGTTAAATCTGGATGCGCGATTAAAACAGAGATAGAGATGGATATAATTATCATGATTCTAGCTCAAAAGCGATGCCAAAAGACTGGACAGAAGCTAAGTGTATGCGTTAGTGTCAGATATGGAAAAAGGGGCGGTTGTTTTTGGCTGTTGTTTTTTTTTTCATCATTCTGACTTTCCTATATTGTACTTGTAAGCTTTTTACACGCTTTCTCGATTCTCTCTCCGGTTTCTTCTTGTCTGTAGCTCTGCTCTCTCTTTAGCAGATATTCCCCGCGAACACTGGGGAAACAACACCCATGAACAAAAAGAAAACAAAATGAACACTAGGCCAAGAAATGAAACTGGGATCAAATAGTAAAATGGACAGCATGATTAAAGATTACGCTGAAAATGAACAAAAACAATAAATAACAATCTAACTAATAAATTAACATCTAAAACAAAATGGAAGTGGCAATTTCACACACAAACAAACAAAAATGAAGAAAATGGAAAGAAAAATGCAACGAACTAAAATAATATAACAGCGATGTGAGCCCTGCAGACTATTAATGACATATTTTCAGACCTGTCGTGATGCGAATATAACATGTGCTTACTTCAATAAAACAAAGTCCAAAGCAAATCATGATTGTGCAAACCTCTATGTCACGATCTATAAGTTAGAAAACCCAAAATCTACGACTAGACAGGAAATACAGTAGACTGTTCATACAACTGTGTGATTAAAAAAAAGATCTAGCTCCGATACGTAGCAGTTTCTGCATACTTAAGGATAATATAATAATGAGGTTTATAAGCCTCGTATTCCTACTAATGACCGTTCATGCGACTTCACAGTATTATCACTCCAGTAGGCCAGAGCAGTCAGTGATTTTCTTACCTCCATGTTGCGCTTACAGTGCAGCTGCCATTAGATGACAAGCTGCCTTGCGAGATCTCTCCCTGCCTGTAACAGGTACTCATTTTAGAGACGTGTGTATTAATGAAATGCCTTCCCATAGCACTTACTAATTGGCTATGTCAGGAATCGAACCCACAACCATCAGATCCCGAGTTCACCGCTCATATCAATTTGACTATGTTGCTCCATACCTGAATGACATGGATACTCTAGAAAAGTAAAAGATATCCATACATTTGAGATACTGTTCCTGATAAGCTCAGGGAATGCTAAANGCGAGGAAAACAGGGGGGATGCAGTCACAGCCGGTCAAGGAATGGACACGAGATTTGACTCGCGCAAAAGCGATTAGCACGCGTGTAGTCTTATTAGGGTGGCCTGTGGGGATTGCAATAAGTAATTGAATAGGTATAGAAGAGACCTGGTTGCACAGATATTGTAGTTTGTCTTATCATCAGAGAAACAACGGACAGCTTTAAATAAAACAAAGTGCTAAGCAAATCATGATTGTGCAAACCTCTGTGTCACGATCTATAAGTTAGAAAACCCAAAATCAACGAAAAGACAGGAAATACAGTAGACTGTTCATACAACTTCACAACTGTGTATTACAGTATGTGATTAAAAAAAAGATCTAGCTCCGATACGTGACCGTTTCTGCATACTTAAGGATAATATAATAATGATGTTTATAAGCCTTGTATTCCTACTAATGACCGTTCATGCGACTTCACAGTATTATCACTCCAGTAGGCCAGAGCAGTCAATGATTTTCTTACCTCCATGTTGCGCTTACAGTGCAGCTGCCATTAGATGACAAGCTGCCTTGCGAGATCTCTCCCTGCCTGTAACAGGTACTCATTTTAGAGACGTGTGTATTAATGAAATGCCTTCCCATAGCACTTACTAATTGGTTATGTCAGGAATCGAACCCACAACCATCAGATCCCGAGTTCACCGCTCATATCAATTTGACTATGTTGCTCCATACCTCAATGACATGGATACTCTAGAAAAGTAAAAGATATCCATAGATTTGAGATACTGTTCTTGATAAGCTCACGGGATGCTAAAAACTATTCAAGATACTTATATCTTTGGAGGTTGTTTTTCTGACGTGACTGAGGAATGCCATTCTTTAGAGAATTCTCTAAAATCAGAAATGCTGGTGTTGTTCAGATAGTGTTACCTGACATATTGCTGGGAAACTACGCGCGTAGAAATATGAAAATCTAAAAATTCAGATTCAGTTTCATTAATTTTGAATCCAGGTTACAAAGATAACATTTTTCTTTTAAATTCAGGCACCTGTTATGCATGGCAAGTATATAAGCAGAAGTTCATTACACTTTATTAAAAAACAATTAGAGTTAAAACTCAGCACAGCAATATTTTTCAAGATGCGTGGTGATTGTGTTGAACAGAAGTAAGTACACGCAATTTGTTCAGTATGATATGCACTGTTAAAAGAAGAAAGGTTACCACATTAATAATAATACAAAAGTCACGAAATCAAGATGATCTTTTGAAGACTAGATAGCCAAATTTAAGAGAACGCGTTTGCTTCTTGTCTGTTGCTTTCTATTTGTCCTGAACATTTCCTCGCTGATTGTTGGCTAATGTTGCAATAAACTACATGTGTTTCTTTCTTTGAGGGGTTTATTTGGATTAGACAATAAAAGTGACATGAGTACATCCCGATAGAAACGGAACGACTTACAGTATTTCTATTGTAACACAAAATAATTCGCTGCAAAAATCATGCTGAATTTCGTTAACGAATATATGAATATATTTTTGTTTGTTGAGGGCCGTAGTGTAATCCAATTTCCCTCTTTGTGCCAATAAACTGTTTTCTCTACTGTCACTTGCAAGAAATTCCACAATCTCTTGGTCTTCTTTAATTATTTGCAGAATTCAATGAGCTTATTAAAAATGATGTTCAAAATATAGATCTTGCAGTTCGTTTTTTTGAGCTACGAACCGATACATCGAAAGGTGTAAACAAGCTAACCAGTTTCCTTAACGACAAGTGCTCCGCACAGAAGGCCTCACCGAAACCGAAGCGAATGACCCAAACTTCAGGTTTAATTTACAAAATCAGGAGAGAATGTAAAATAATTCGCAGGTAGGTTCACAAATCTAGGGCCCATTCTCCACAATCTGTCCAAAGGACAGATTTTTTACTGTCTTCCTAACGCATGTAACAGCATGTTATTTTCAGCCAATTACAAGCCTGTAACCTTAAGCAGTTGTACGACTATCCCCCAGTGAGCTATTTCCAGCCATTTTTTTTTAATATGATTTGGCTCCTCTTGAACAAAAAGTCTGGCAGAACTCTGGCAACCCGGCAATGTGTCACATCATAACCTGTCCAACACAATGTGCGTCACTTTTGTAATTATCTTATCGGGTTTTCCCTTTCATCATGCTGAACGGAGTAGATTAAGGAAGTGTGTGAGATTTGGACATTTTCGTGTGGTTAGGGTTAGGAGGGCTTTGTTTTTCTTTTTGAATTTACATACTACATTAAAATAGAGAAGTTTCAACATTGCCTTTATTTTTATTACGTTTCGTAACAATAGCCTTGACATTTCTTGCAATTATTTTATTTTTCATCACTAGAGTTTATTCCATTTACACTCGTCTATCATCATCATCATCATCAGCATCATCATCATCATCATTATCATCATCATCTGTTAATGCGAAGATGGAAAGCTATATCATTAATCACACTTTAACTGCACTATGATGAAGCTTGAAAAGCTAGAAGTTGGAGGAAGGTTTCTAGGCTGGAAAGTTTTTATGACAATCCTTAGTAACCTTCATCTGGACAACAGATGCTTATTGAAATTTGTGAAAAGCAATGGTGCAGAGAAAAGTTGTTTTAATTTTCAATAACAAATTATTTACTAGGTGATGTTTAATAAGCTTGAAAGAAGAGTCACCATGTATGAGGAGTGTTTAAAATTAAAAGACCGGCTTTTTTTTTCGGTTTGGAAGGGGGAAGGGATATCTAGCAACAGTTCAAGGAAGCTTGCAAACTTGCCAAATAGTAATTTTACAATGAAAACAAATCATATATACTCGATGGCACAAGAACAAACGAAAGAGACAATTTCAATATAATATTATTATGTACACGTGTTTTCCTTCAATCAAACAGCGTTAAAACGACCCGTGGATATAGAGATCCGTCTGGTAGAATTGAGATCCATGACTATGGTAACCTTCCTATCAGCAATGAAGACACACAAGATCGTCGAGACACGTCACCAAGAGACCCCTTCTGATTCAGTGAGACAGTTGACTAACATGACCTCTCTGTCAACATTGAAACAAGTGGTTTGGGAAATCTTTCTGACAAAGTCCGTGGTGATCTCCTGACAGCATTGATGCCCATGGCTAAGAAGCACTTCTAAACAGCACTAAGGCCCGTGGCTACGGAGATCCTCATGAGAGCATTGAGACCCGTCGTCAAAGGGCCCCTTCTGGAAGTATTGAGCCCCCATGGCTACCGAGAACTTCCTGAAAGCATTGAGGCATGTGGCCGTGGAGACTCTTCTGACGGCATTGAAACCCAAGGCTACGGAGACTCCCCTACCATAACTGAGGCCTGACAGCAGTTAAGGCCTTGGCTTTGGAGATATTCCTAAGAGCACTGCGGCCGATGGCTACGGAGGTCCTTATGAGAGCATTGAGATCCGTCGCTATGAGACCTTTTCTCACAGCACTGAGCCGGGTGACTACAATAAACCATCTTGACAGCATTGTATCTCGCATGGCCGTATCCTTCGGGGGTGGGGAAGGGGAGGGGGGGCAAGGTTTAGCAGTCTGAGTAGAACTGCTGACAGCCTGTTATTGGGTTGGAATGGTTTCATTTGAACGGCGGTTACACTGTCATTCTTCCCGGAAGCATTAGAAGCTGTAACAAGTAAACATTTACTGCCGCTCCAAACAGACCTCATATCACTTCCTTTCCCACCACCATCACAGTCACCACAGAAACTGCCAAACCCATCAAGGCTAACGCCAACAAGACCACCATCTGCACTACCACTACCACCTCCACTAGCGACATCTACGACCATTACCACTACCACCCTTATAATTGTTACCGTTGCTGTCACCGTAGATGTGAAGCTACGACAAAATAAAAACAAACAACTAGACTACAACTAAAACTACTTTACAACTATCGCAAGTGTGCAGTTTTTCATGTACTCCTTGGTAATGGAGGGAACCACAGGTAAAAAGTCACACATAAACTGTTGATATGACCAAAGTAAATTATCTCAGCTTTTCGCGGGATCGTATTAAATTGTGGAGATAAAAGTGTCATTTGCCTAAATAGAAAGTTAAGAGACGGGGCTATGCTTGTAGTAATTACTTTTTTTTAAAGATAAAATTTCAAGCTTTGAAAATTTGAAAAGATTTTAAAAAACTAGCGCCTGTATGAATTGAGTAATAATTGTTGCTATCGCAGTATTGATGTCTCATTCCAATTCGTTGTATAAACGAATCTTTTATCTAGTCGAGGGCTGGCCATAAAGGGACCATGAGGCACGGACCCTGCGGAGCGCCCTCCAATAAACAAATAAGACATGAGCGGATGTTCCAGAAAGCTACTCACGGGGCAGCAGTAAGCTGTGAAAAGGAATGTGCACGACGGAGTAATAAAAGTGTCCTTGTCCTTGTCCTTTTCCTTGTCCCAAGACTGACATCATGGTGCACGGGATATTCCCATAAGCTCTCCGTCCCCCTTTCCACCAGCCAACGCAGATTGGAAGAACTGATGGTGCCAGTTGTCAGCTGGTTGACCGCTCTCCGGGTATTCCCACTTTTAATAAAAGTGGCAATGGCGAAATTAATTAGTTAGAAGTAAGTTTTAATAGATATTTTCAAATATATTATTTTGTTTATTATATCAAGATGAGTACTCACGGCTTGAATCTCGTAGATATCGATACTGTGACATCATATTTTTTTATCTCATGTCTTGTGGCTTTCCTCGAGCGAGGTTTCGAGAGCCATTTCCCACATCCTTCTCCCCTTGAAATTTTGTTACTGTTTTTAGTTTGTTTTGTATTGGTAGTTGTGTTTCTTCTTTTAAATAAGGAGCAAAAACTTTCACTGCAGTTATTTGAATACCTAAACAATCAACCATAGTTAAAAAGTGATTATACACTGTATAGTAATATTAGATCCGACAGCAATTTTAACAATCATCCTTGCTTTCTTTCTTTTGATGTAAGGTAATCATAACATTGCAACCTGAGACAGCAAAACTTTACAGATGAAAAAAATAGATTATGTCCATTTTCACTGTAGAAAGGCGCGATCTTCTCTGTGAGATCAGTTCCTCGGAACTGGAAAACAGGTACTCTGAGGGAAATGATGTTGAGTGCCAGCCTGTTCCCAATCTGATTCTGGAATAATACTTATTACATACGTATTTCCAGGGTGGAGTAACCTTTCCCTCTGAGTTTTCAGGGCGTGGTTCAGTCACTACCTTGACTCCTTTAAGTCACCAAACTCGAGACGGTGTTGTAGCCTCAGAATGTTTCAGCCGTCACTATTAATGTTTATTTATGTTGTATTCCTTCTACCGCTGATCTTTGATTTTTACAGCCGCTGACGAATTGTGATTATCCGGAGTTGCGATTATCCAGTGACTTTTATATAGGAAAAAATTCGGTTCCCCCTGGAAAGTTGCGATTTAGCGGAAGTGGCAATTAAGCGGAGGGCGATTAAACGGAGTCGACTGTAATATATGCAATATATATATGGTTGCAATTTTGTTTCGAATTCTGGCTCTAATAGAAAGCTCAAGTAGTACGCTAAGGCAGTGGCAGGGAGCTTTCCTACTTAGTTTCGTTAGAAATAATCTGTTCTTCATAAGAGGTAAATGATGCAGTGTGATGCTTTCAAAATACATGATGAAGTTGTCGTCTGTAGCTCTTTGTGTAGAAAAAAAAATTCCTACAAATGACTGGTCTTGATGGCAAAACAAGACGGCTGGACTGAATTTTTCACACATCCTGGATTATTTGTAATATGATATTCACAGTGGAATTGATGATACTAAAGGTAGGCCCACGAATGTCTGTGAGCATGTGAGTTGAAGCATAATAGTCTTATGTAAAATTTGAGCTCGTCTGATGATGTGGATTAGGATGCGACATTTCATTGTTGGAAAGTGTTTCATTTTCATCTCTTCCCACAAAAGCTGAGGTACAAGCCATACGAACATTATTACTATTAGTATCATCAGGGCACTTTTTTTTTGTGCAAAATGTTAGACTATTTTATCTTTTGTACAGCCGAGGAGTCAGTATTAAAGTGTTTGAGAGACTGTTCGTGTGTGTTTCCAGTTATTTTCATTATGTCCCTAGCCTCAGCTCTCTCAAAAGACAAAGCTGTGATAGCAGTTGCCCAAATGCACTGATTCGAATAAATCTCTGACAACTCTGCCTCCAAGGGAACTGTGGATATGAGTTTAGATAAGGCATATTTTATTTTGCTATATATTCATTTGTAAATCATACATTTTCCTCAGGGGGTCCTTTTTTTTTTTGTGGCTTTTGAATCAGTATGCTGTTTTGTTTATTCCTTTATTGAAGAAGAGGTTGTTTTTTTTTTTTTTTTCAGGGAGGCAGTTGGACATTTGCTCTCACCGTGTGCATACATGCGAGCTATGGCAGTATGCCACGGCNTATTTTGCTATATATTCATTTGTAAATCATACATTTTCCTCAGGGGGTCCTTTTTTTTTTTTTTTTTTGGTTTNTTTTTGTGGCTTTTGAATCAGTATGCTGTTTTGTTTATTCCTTTATTGAAGAAGAGGTTTTTTTTTTCAGGGAGGCAGCTGGACATTTACTCTCACTGTGTGCATACATGCGAGCTATGGCAGTATGCCACGGCTGTGGTCTGGGCTTATTCCAAATAAACTTGTTAAGCTTGTTAATGCGCTTCTATAATCCCCCAGGGTTGTTTAAATGGATTTATGGTCTATTCATTGAAAGATAGTTCAACAAATTCTTGATCCTTGTCATCAGCCTTAATTAAAGATGAATGTACCTGGTAACATGTTGATCAAGTTCTCAAGGCCACGACGTGCAGAATTGTACAGAATGTCAAACCAGACCTTGTTGAGTAAACAGTTTTTTTTTTAGAATTTTTAGCTCTGTGGCTGCGTGATGTTATGACCTGTCCAGACCAGCTTTTTTTTCATTCTTTTTTTTAAAAAAAGGAAAAAGATCCAAAGTATGAAAGTCTTTGTCAGTGCTGCGGCAATCAGGTCTAGAATAGGATGGCCCTGTAAGGTGCCAGCTCTCAGTGATATGAAACTTTGCCTCCCATGGTCCTTCTGGGCAGTTGTCTTGGCCTCTGCATAAAAGTTTTGAGAAAGTTGGTGAGATTATAGGGAGGACTATATACCCGAACAGCAGGGTCCGAGTTATTAGCCACCCAACCAGCGGAGTACCTGAGTCGCGTGGTCGTATTCGATTATATCTTTGCCTTGTATATTCAGTGATTCCCCCTCTGCGTTTTTACGGGCTTGTTAATATAAAACAAACGTATTACAAGAGTGCAAAGGTTTCACCATAGTTAAAATAAAAATATGATTAGAAATCAAGCAAGTCTGGATAGGCATGTGTGGATTTTTAGAGCGAAGTTCCTTCAAACTAATTTAGACAAGATCCAATGAAAGTTTTAAAATGACGATGAGAAAGACAAGGAACATCTCAGGTGTGAAGAAGATAAAAAAGCACAGCGACAGGCTTAGCATAAAAGCAACCGCAAGCAGTAACCTTCAGAGGCAGATAACAATATTAGGCACTGGTCTTGTTTTGACTTTAAAAAAAAAAACTGATACCTTTTGGATGGTTCAATAATGTACCGACTGATCTCTAAAGTCATTTCTCGTTATCGATGTCAACTCGATTCTACTTCGACTTCCCGGATATATATGGAATAACCACCAAGGGTCTCAGGTACCCCGCTGGTCGGGTAGCTATTAACTCGGACCCCGCAGGTCGGGACATCTCCCATGTCAAGGGGAAGGGGAAGGGGGTGTCTTCAAGCTCCTGAAGTTGCCAATTTTCTGAGAACCAAATTGAAATATACAAATATATAAAAAAATAAAAAAAACAACTTGATGAGGTTTAGACTAAGGAGTCTAACTGCAGAACTGGAACAGTAAAGATGATAGGCATATCGTCCATCCATGCAAGTTTTTAAAAAAATTAGTTTCTTGTTTAGTTATTTAAAATTCAATGTAGCTCTATTATTATTTGTTATTGAGAAGTTACACTCTCACTCAGCTAAATTTAATATTTGTTATCCTTTTACCCTCCCATAGATCTTTCTCTTTCTCTTCCTCTCACTTTCTTTTGTCTCCAGTCCCCCTCAGCAGCAGCAGCAGCAGCAACAACAACAACAACAATAATAACAACAAAAAAAACAGCAACAACAATAACAACAACAACAAGAATGTCGCCTTTGAATCGTTCTATACGCCCACTTCGTGTTTTTCTCAGGGTTTGGGGCATTAGCATTTTTCAGGATTTTTTAAATTTGATGATCAGTTTTGGTGTAGAATCTCGACTTTTTGGCATGGAAGTCCGGGCAATGGTGGATGCCTGTGGTAGGAGCGGTGTCAGGGGATGATATGAGGGCAGGTGTTGACACATTGGGGTGGGGAGATATAAATCCAGGTCTGAAAGATTTATTTGGAAAGGGAAGGGAGTGGGGATCGTGATTTCGACTTCCTTGTATTCGAGGAAATCATGTTTGACTGTATTATCCATTGCACAGATTTAAGGCATTTTGAAGCTTAATCTAGCCTCCCCCTTCCATAAATTTAATGATTTCAAATTCATTTTAAGATCCTTCACTTCATTTTTTTAAAATATTCATTTAGATTTAGGCACTTTTTGCACTCGCAGAGACCTGAAATGCAAAATTATTCCTTGTTTCTCATCCATACACTGAATAACTGAAAGTATTTTCCATAAATCACAGCTGATTAATGTGTGACGTTTTAGAAATAAGATAAAATATTGCTGCAGTAAAGCACTCCTATGGACTAATGCTTTCTTTCACTCGATTCCTATCCATCTCTTTCTATCTGTGTTTCTCTCTCTATCTCTCTCTACCTCTCTCCCTCTCTCATGCTATGACAAGAAATCAAAGAAGGGGAATTGATAGATTGGCCAAACCTTCCCCCTCCACC
>JAWQUT010000323.1:65092-107726 GCA_033807755.1 Ellobium chinense
GGGGGGAGGGGGGAATCGTGATTTCGATTTCCTTGTATTCGAGGATTTCGTGTTTGACTGTATTATCCATTCCAAAGATTTAAGGCGTTGGAAGCTTAATCTAACCTCCCCCTCCCCATAAATGATTTCAAATTCATCTTAAGATCTTCTCTTCATTTTTATATTTGGCAACTAGACTAATCAGAAGTTTCTTGCAATGGTTGCTAGGGAGCTGATGTATTTAGGAAGTCATGGATAATGTAAAAGGATGGCCCGTTACATGGATGAGGAGAGGCATTGTTTTTTGTTGTTTTTTTTCATACTTGGGTTGAAAATGCGGTATATTTCAGTATAGCCTCTTATGAATAAAAATAACAATTCAGTGTACAGTTTCATGTGACAAGTTATTACAGAAGTTGCAGTGTGCTATTTTCATGTGGGACAACTCATTTATCTGGTTTTTCATGAAGTATGTCGTAGCATCTGTGCTTTGGCTGTTAGATTTATAGTTTGCTTTTTTTTTTTTTTGTTAAATTATGTTCCAGTAATATTACTCTTTGATGGTAAAAAAAAAAGCCAAGAAGATACACTTATATATATTTACTTCTTTTAACTGCTAGCAGTTGCCAATTTCCTTCACGTGTTTCTACTTTCAGTAACATTGAAATAGGCAGTGTGATCCACATGCTTCATCATACACCCATGAAAATACCTCCTGATAAAATTGCACTGAATCATGTTTCCATGCATTTATAACGTGCTTTATTTACACTAAATTTGCAGTACTTAAGGCCACTGAATCACATCATGTTAGACTCATATGCCAAAAACCTGAAAACGGCATGAACTGCTAAGAGTAAAAATCACGCCATACTCATAAAAATTGATAAGTGGTCGAGGGTTTGTCAGATGGGGGGTTGGGGGACGGGAGGAGATGGAAGGGGAGGGGAAACCTCATGACCCACGATGCATTCATTCACATAATAGGCTAGATGAAGATCAAAAACTACTAGAATTGCAGGACATGAAGCTGCAACTCAGTCGAGGTTGGTTTTATACCTGGTTTTGCATTCCACATTCTTCACCCCTTCCCGCCTACCATTGTTAGAGTCCTTTAGTGGATAGGATTGGAGTAGTCGGGACTCAGATAAAAGGTGTTTAAGCAATAAGAATCATCTACAGCGTTTAAAGAGCAATCTGACCCTTTCTGATTGTATACTGCACAATGTTTAAATAACTTTTTTTTTCTTTTTGCGAGGATCTAAATTTCGCTTAACCGTTTAAGGAGCACAGAAGTCTAATGTAGTCCAGGGAAAGGTAACAGGACGTCTTCTCCCTCATCTTGTGAAGTTTCATGACTGTGCTAGAAGGCCAGTGTACACCACGGACAAGCTGGTAAATTCAAACAACCGAACAGCTGTTGTATTCTCCATGCTTTTCGATTGCACACACATGGGGCAGTTGAGCATTATCTACTGCTTTCATGACCCATTTGAACGGATATATTTTTTTTTAATTTACGCAGAAGTAATTTTTACGAGTCAAGCTCATGTCTTAGCGAACAAAATAAAACTCTTACACACTACTTTGCCTTTTGCCTACGTAAAAAGATCGTATACACCAAATTAGCCCAAATCAGATTTTGGTACTTACGGTCCTCGTTTTTTTTTTTTCCTTCCTGATTTTTTATTAGAAAGCTTGCCCATTAACGACAGTATCTTTGTTACCATCGTTACCGCATTGGTGTTGAATGTATCCTTAATAGATCAATATGCAGAGTTAATCAGTTTTTACGATGGTAAGAGATCCCATCATTAATGCGCAAGTTCTCAACTCTCTCGTTGCTTGTTGAGTTCATTAGATATTCAATCTTAATATACACCATTTATTAATTGATACAAGATAGTGCAAGATGAAAGTTCGTTTGCAGCTCGTGTAAAATNAAAATGCTGTAAAGCAACATCTGAGACATGGCTATCTGAGACAGAATAGATCTATTTAAACTTTCCCCTCAATGCTCCTCTCTCTCTCTCTCTCTCTCTCTCTCTCTCTCTCTCTCTCATCTGCCTGCATCTCTACCTCCCCTCATTTTTAAAATATGTTTTTGTTTCCGCCCATGGAATGAAAGTTGAGATATAAGAACATCGAATTTTGCTCGCCACAGATGTAAAGTTATTGAACAAGACGGCAACAGACGGGAGTAGAGGTGGGCGCTAATAGATATTTTCAAATATCTGTTAACCTGAGTACTCACAGCTTTAATCTCGTAGATACTAGATATCGATATTGAACCATTATATATTCGTGTCATGTGGCTTTCCTCGAGCGAGCTGACGAGGGCCCGTTTTCACCCTCTATTTCTAATAAATTTTGTTGCTGATTTTTGTTTTGTTTTGGTATTTGTGGATATTTTCTTTTAAACCGGGAATACAACCTTAATCGAATTTCTTTAAACACGTATACAGCCAACGTTATTTGAACTGATTATATTGTAATATTAGATCTCATAACAATCATAATTGTACTCTCTCTCTCTCTTTCTCTCTCTCTCTCTCTCTCTCTCTCTCTCTTCCTCTCTCTATCTCTTTTTCTTGGCGTAAGGCGATTATATTATCATAAACTGAGACAATAAATTTCACAAACTGTTATGAAGAAAGAGGATCATGTCGACTTTAGTTGTAAAAGACGTGATATTCCTTGTGAACCAATTGCCCTGCCTTTGAAAATAGGCACTTTGGAGTTTGAGGGAATTGATGTGCGAAGCAAATAGGAAGACATGGGTATTTTGAGTGCCAGCTTTTAACCTGACTCTGGAGTAATACTTCTTTTTTAAATAGTGAAGTTATTTTCGCCATTTTGCATTTAAAAACCAAACAAAAAACGGACACAAAATTTTAATTGTTCTAACGCCGAGTATCAACCAGTAAAATACAGCAAGTATTGGGTACTCGCATCTAGAATCACATGTCTAGAGTACTCAATATCGATATCTAGTAAGGCCCACCCCTGGATTGGAACAACTTGTAGATCGTTCTACTGCACAGACGTGTTATCTTAACTTACTTTGTGCTACGTTTACAATAATATATCGTTGACATCTTGTTCTGTAGTGTTACCGTTAAGGTTATTCCTTTTCTTCTTCTTTGCTTTCTTCTTCTTTCTTGTTATCTTCTCCCTCCTCCTCTCCCTTCCTCATGTTCTCCTAGCGGTGTCGATGGTTATCACAGTTACAGGAATGGGATTGATAGTCTCTTATCCAGTAGAAATAAAGTGCTCTCAAGCAACTTCACATTCATATTACTCCAGCAGGCCAGAAGAATCCATATCTTTCTCAACCCCTGAACCACACACACTGCCATTGTCATTTCATCACTGGGCTTCAGACCTTCATAGTTTTCACTAGCTCTAGTCTATCGAGGCTGCAGATAGGTGGACTCCCGAAAGTATGAATGAAAAATAGAATGGAAACTTCGTAGTTTTGACTATTACACAAGCGAGAAAATAGATCTACGTGACAACATTTAATGAGAATTCACATATTCTCACGTTTTGCCTAATGGCAACATATTATGTAGAGAATACAGTACGTTTTACCTCGATAAAAAGCTCAATGCAAATAACATTCCTTAAACGTATTTACCTCATAATAGCAAGTTTCGTCCTGATTAAAAGTTGTCTACCTTGAAATGAGTAAATTCAATAGGATTAAGAGAAAACGTGTCGCAGTGTTGAATACGGCACATTATTGAACCGATAAACACAAACCATGAACCAGCCAATAATACAGTGAAACGCATATCCACGTGTACGATTTTTTATGCGTACACAGAACCTCCTATTGTATCCGTGTATCATGGGTGAAAGATAACATGTTGTGTGTTTGCGTTGTCTTGAGTCCCTTGTGCTACGATTTTGTGGACGTAACGTGTAATTTGAGACTGTTAGTCTTGAGTTTTGTTTTTGGAAGTTTTCAAGACGTCATACGATTCAGTGTTAATGAAGGAGTATTGTTACTGTATTGTTTCTTTCGGCATCGATTGTAAACTGTTCCTGTCAATGGAATGTTGCAACTGCGAGGCGAAATTAGATACAGCGGCTGTGCTTGAATCAACGGATCAACTGTTGAAGTTTAAAATTTGATGTCTTCAGGGTGCTATCATGTAACAACAGACATTGATAGTTTGGAAGGGCATATGCTGGCGAATTGTGAATTCCTCTCTGTTTCTGTAGTTATCTGCTGCATTGCATAGGTTCAATGTGTGGGCCAATAACGTCATCTCAATATTCGACTACCACATGTCCATTTATTATAATTTGAGATTCTCTCAAGATATACTTGGATTAGTGCTAGAGACAGGTTTAGTTAGGAAAGGGGAGACACCTTTGGAGAGGTCCATGGGCAATTTCTAGGGACTTCTCTTCCCTAACCTGGCTCCTAACCCTAGCCCTGACCTTAGCCCTAATCCAGCACACCTTGGGAGAATCCCTGATATATATATAGCAAGTGGACATAAGGCACTGATAAACTAGGAGTACCATAATGTTGCGCGTTAAACTAAGCATGTTATTAGTATTCACATAGACACGTAAGCAAATGTACACGTGAGCCAATTATCAGTGTTTTTAAGTACAAAAGTATATGTGGATATTGATTTACTTTTTTTTAAGTTACCTTCTGCATAATATTCCAGGTTTATGAAATAGCCTAATTTCCGTATTCTTTACTCTCATGCTAAGCAGGACCAACGCAATGAGGTATTTTCAGACGGGTCAGTTACACCACGTGATCTAGGGATTGCTAGGATATTTTGATAAACGACGAGTAATCATACATGAGCAGAGCATGTAAACAAACCAACGTGTGAGCAAGATTTCCTAGGTCACGTGATGGAGCTGAAAATACCTAATTGCTTTTCGGAGAAGAAAAAGATTCCACTTTATTGACAGAGCCAAAATTACTTAATTTATTAACAACAATTTCTGCGCCATTTATAGCGACGTCACAAAAACATGTGCAAATCGATAAGTTCCTGCTCATTGCAAGACATGTTTATATTGTAATGCAACAGTATTGTGTGTACAGAACCTAAAATTGAGTGGAGTGAGTATCTTTCGGTTTTCATGAGGATGAACCCAGCGAAGAAGAGTGTAACCATGGTAACTGCAAAACATTTGATGACCTTCTTTTTCATGGGGATGATGTCTTGTCAGTTCTCAGAAGTACTGGCTCAGGTTGGTATACTTTGGAGGCTCTACATCTTACCTCTGTATCGGCAGGTCTTGCTCTTAGGCAACACAATCTTGAGTTTATATAGGCCTATCTTATTGTAGTGCATCCATTCTTCTACAAGCTAAAATAGAATATTTTGAAGTATCGCTACTTTCATGGATCTTGAACCAGAGAGCACTGTACCACAGTACTGATCAGAGCAAAATATAGGAACAAAATTTCTGACCGGATAGGGTTAAGTCTTTAAATCCTTAACTCAACCCAATTCATTTGTTTGGTTTTTTTTCTTAAGTTTCCGGGGGTATGTACATGAGGCTAGACTAGTTATCAGTCCTTTGAATTCAAAAGATTGAATGGATATTTAGCTGACCGAACTGTTTGGAATGCAGGGAAAAGAGAGGGAGAATGACACTTGACGACTAGAAAAGAGGGATTAAATGGAATGATGGAGTTTAAATTGGAAACATGTGGCTCAGCGATAATTCCTAGTCTGCAATATGGTTTTGTAATCTATAAGAACTCTGCGATCAAACTTACTTACTTATTATGATTCAATCGTCATGATAAATGTGGAAAATAGTACACCCAAATGGCAGAATAATTTGCCTTATCTGCTCAAATAAAAAGAAAAAAAAAGACAACAACAACAACAACAACAACAACAACAATAACAACAACAACAACAATAGTAGCAAGTCAAATATTCGCTCTCCATTTCCTCATTTCCCGTCAACGTCGTCATGCTGTATTAAAGAACTATTCCAGTGTCATCTTGAACTGTATTAGACTGCCCGGCAGTGTCTCTTAAGAGCATTACAAATGTCGCAATAGTACTAAAGTCTTTAGACTAATTGGCTCACCAGAATCACTTTTTTTGCTTCTATGTGACTCCCTTGCCAAAGATGTGTTACAGAAATCACACAAGACTTTTGTTGCAAGAAAATGCACCACCTTTAATTCAAACATAATCGCTTAATTTCCTTTAAACACTTTTGCTTGCAAGAAGCTATTGTCCATTGCACGGTTCTTACTGTATCTGAGAACCCCTCCTTCTCCTCCCCCCTTCCCCCCCTCTCACTTTATTCATAGCAGCATTCTAAACTGCTTTAGCACATGCCATAAATTATCCGCTAATAATATTACTGTCATCTCTGTTATCTGTCGTCCCTTTCACAATACTGTGCTCTTAAGAAATCTACACTTTCGAACCCAGGCGACGTTGTCACTTTTAATAATAATATCGTCAACAGGCCGAGTGGCTTAGTTCTTGAGATTGTGATTGTTTATTTCACACATAAAATAATAAGTACATAGTGTGCATTACTGCTTTTAAATGATCCCGGCATGCATGTCCAGTATGTTTTACAAGGAAATTATGGCGTTATGCAGATGGCAACAACATAACATAAACATAAAAGAAAATAGTTCTACATTATGGGAGATATAAATATAGCAGAGATGGTTGTATGCGGGCCGGGCTCATGCTACATGATCAAATTGCGCTGGTTGAAATTATTACTAATGAGGATTCTCACTGAAGAAAGAAAGAAAGAAAGAAAGAAAGAAAAGAAAGAAAGAAAGAAAGAGAAAGAAAGAAAGAAAGAAAGAAAGAAAGAAAGAAAGAAAGAAAGAAAAAGGACACTTACCAGGCGTGAGAGGGGAAAGGGGGTAGAGTTGGGCCCATCGATGGACAGGCCTGCCTACAACAGAGTCTTTCTCATGCATGAGAACACTTCTCAGACACGTGAACTGAGAGAGAGAATTGGTGTCAATGAAGACAAGGAGGAGGGGTTTGAATAAAGAGAAGAGAAGAGAAAAGAAGATAAAAGTCAAAATGTGTTTTTACCTCCTGGAATAATGAGATGAAAGTGCATCCAAGAAGATGAACATTTTTTAAATACTTCCTTTTAACTACTGAATGGATTATTGTTCCCAAATGTTTCAATTCGAAACTAATTTGCCTAAACAGAAACTTCTTTTTGACATCATCTCTGTGTCTGTCATGTTCCCGCATGAACATGCATAGTTGTGCAGTATGAAGCTTGGAGCTCTAAACATTAACGAAAACGTTGTGGTAGAAACTGCTTAAAGGCAACAAACAAACAAATAGAATATCAAAAAACCGCTTTAGAGGCATTTACTTAAAGACAGTGAAGCATTGTAACGAAATTGCAAGGACAATGACAGATAGAAAATGAGTAGCCAAAGGTAATTCGTAGCTGAGCATCATTTTGTCGTTGGAACCTCGTAGTAGAAATACTGCCGACAGCGCCAACAGCTGTCAAACTGTCAAGGCAAGTCAGCCATTGAAAGCAGTAGTAGGCAGTGTTATTTTTACTTTGTTGGTCTAAAAACTCAAAGACTTGAGTTCGCTGTTCAGTTTGCGGGACAACGTGACAGAGGAGTCAATATTAGACCGCTTCCGTAATATTATCGACAAAGTACTCAGATGTGACGTTATTGATTTTAACCCCAACATACCTACGACTGAGTGTAGAACAGCAAACCCTTAGAATTGGACAACTAGATTTTTCATAAAGTACAGGGCACATGCCATCCGCTGTGTTCATTAGACCATGATGATTCTCACTTTATCCATATTACTACTTTTTAGACACTGATATAGGGATCATAATATCATCGAATGTAGTCAAGATGTAAATACAAACAAGAAACGAGTAATTGCATAACTCCCTTCAACTTCGTTGATAGAAGAAGTTTAAAAAATTAACAAATTCTCATTGACTTTGCAAATATAACACGGCCGTATTCGTGAAATGATAAGAAATATCACATTGTTTTAGTTCCTTACAACTTCCTATTTAATTTCTTGCTATAATACGAAATTTTAGAAATCTGATCACTCACTAAATTTGTTACTTTCCACTCACCAAAAATTCTGAGACCGTAGATAACACACATTCGACTCAAAGCGACACAGTAATATGCATGGGCATACTGGTTTCATTGAGAAAAGTTTCTACTTGACTGGTTAATTTTATCCACAGATACCACCTTTAATCTCTCCATGGATAAGGGTGATTACCCCGCCTACGGCGGTTCAACTTTTTTTCCAAGGCGTTCATTCATTGTGCGTTTCCGTGCATTTGCTATCCTGCCACCTGTAACTCTTTCTATCTCTCGCTTGATCAATGGAACCAGTAGACTACTGCCAGCTATTCAGAGCTATGCCTTGTAATAATCGTCACTATTATACCCTTTGATCCCATTAGTAGAACAGGGAACCAGTCAGTCTCCAGCACTATATTTTGATTTTCTCCTACTCGCCTGTTATTTTCCCTTATCGGGAGTGACGATACAAAAAACCGAAGTGCAACACAGCAAGCTTTAGTGTTTTACTTTTATGCACTGTTGCTGTAAAAATACTAAATCTTTGACCAAGAGGGAAATGCGATTTTCACTAACGACTATTAAGATAACTTTTAGCATGAACACAGGAGAAAGGGGCAAAAAATATTTCCTATTAAAACTAAATTTGCTTTAGGATCCCATGCACAATTTTGAAACAATCCATTCATTGGAAAGGAAGAAAAATGTATTGAAGAAAAACGATGTTCATTTTTTTATGAACACATTCTAGATTATCTGCAGACACGCTTTTTTTTAACCCTCATGTTGTACAGAACAAATGACCTTATGTCCTTGACATTGATAGCTGCCGGAAGTGGTCTGGTTAATAGACGAGATTGAGAGGGAAAATAAAAAGAGAAGAAATAGTACCAAAGTGTAAATTAACATGTTAAGATGTAGGCTAGATTTTTGTTGAGAATTTCTCTCAAGCGCAATAATAGCGTCAGCACTTTCGTATCTTTTTTTTTTTTTTTTTAAAGTTAAGCTGTGCTTAATGATAGTAGCAATGGAGATGACAACAACAAAGACGAATATAACAATGAAGATAAAGACTTTTTGGATTTGAAGAAACGACCTATTCATTCATTCATTCATTCATTCATTCATTCATTCATTCATTCATTCATTCATTCATGCAATTAAATATATTTTCAGTGTAGCATACCATGTTTCTTTACTTGAGTAGCTATTATATCAGCGTACTTACTACCTCTTTGACGTATTTAACTATAAATCGGGTTATATACGGTCGAATTTGTAACATAATGAAATACCAAACAAAAACTTTTCTGTCAACAGATGCTACTTGAATTGAGATTAAAAGTTAAAATCAGGCTGAGAAGAGAAATGAAAATTATTGACGAATGTTTTTTTCTGGGTATATTTTACAGAACGAGACGGATTTTCAAGAAGAGTCCTTAAGCGAAAGCCCGACATCTTCAGCGACCACTTCTGTGCGTATTATCAAAGCACCAGAGAGCCTTGCCCAAGGGAGGAAAGTAACTGTTGAGTACTACTGTGAGGAGAACAGCATTGTTGTGTTAGATTTGACTGTTATGTTGCTGTATTCTGAAGGCTATTTCACTGTGTTTTCTAAAGCCTGGAGGTGCCAAGGGCAAGGAGAGGAAGGTAAGGCACTTGCAAATCTACACTATATCTCCTGTCCCTATTATCAACACTTAGAATGAATACCTTTTAATTTTAAACTCAACGTTTGAACAGCTTTGTTTTTGTGCGTGTGTGTTTGTTCTAGACCCTTCCTTGTCCAGTGTGCTGTGTCACTATGTTAATGAAGAAGGTCAGCAGAAGGTCGACATTTGTTTGCTTAACTCTGTTTATGAATTTTTCTTATCGCTGATAAGAAAATTTGTAACAGCCGAACATCTCCAAGGGTAGACATTCTCTCCTCTTCCACGTATCCAGCCATTTCATTTGGTGTCTAAGTCATTTAGTGATTCCAAAGGCACTTGATGGCATCATTCTACGAGATATATTCAACAAATTCTGACAAAGGTTCTCTTTTATTGTAATATCACATTGTGCAGGACATAGCAAAGGACGTTAATAAATTCAGGGCTCCAAACCATACCTACTGAAGACTACGATGATGCCTTTAAACATGGCTCGGATAGCTAGAACTTTGTAAGAGCAATCAAGTATAGTACTCCGAAAATATCTGGAAGTTTGAAGCTTGTAGGATAAATCCTTTTCGTGATTTTTAAATTAATATTGTCAGAATTTGTTGGATGTACCTCGTATCATCGCTAACGCATCTTTGTATGCGCAGCCAGCACCACCAGGGTCTCTTCTATAACCTTTAGCAATGCCTCTGTTCTTTGTCCTGTATAATAGCCACTCCCCTCCTTGCACTTCCGCTGGATCCCAAGTTGGCCTCATAAAAGTTGCTAAGTGACACCTATGTGGGACATCTTCATAGACAAAATATGGGTGTCATACATACGATGTATGCACGAGGCAAGCATAGGGATGATATATTAAGTTTCTTTTGGGCAATTTCACGCATTAGCAACCAGATCCTGCATAGGCAATGCCATTTTGACATCGTAGAGGTTGGTCTACCAAATGAAAAAGCCCGTTTTCAGAACATGTGGACAAATCCGTAGGGAACCCAGATGGATCCTGGATCCTGTGTTTGTTGTGAATCACTCATGTCTTCTCTCTTTTCCATTGCTTCCCTGCTCCAAACCAGTGAGTACATAGGTGAAGGATTGTAGGCCCATAAGGCTGTTCTCCGCAGGCCCATGAAACTGTTCTCCGCCCCCGCCCCCTCCCCCTCNTCCACCTCCTTCCCCTCCTCCGGAGTCCATCTCTCTAAAGTAACTAAAATGATAACATTATTATCATTTTACCATCTCACATGCTCTATCTACTTCAATGAGCGCTTTTTAACTACGGCACTGCACCAAATCACTACCACCTTAGTCTGAGGAGATGAGAAATTATCCTTGTTGATACTTTCTTTGTTCTTCAGACGCTGATTACTTCTCTTGCTTGCCTTTAAGTTCCGGTCAGTAGGCTATGAAGGGCTGGTTAACTCTATATCTTTAATGCACCGTACCTGTCACTCTAACCTCTGTTTGTCTTTTATCCAACAGGCCAGCCAAAGACAAAAACAGTTCGGCTCAGGCTTCCCGATGCCTTGGCATATAGACCCGACTATTTCAACAGGGAAGGCAATTTTTGGCTAGTCAGCGTGGCCAAACTTAGGGCCTGGTTGGTCAGTGAAACGCGGTGGTCTAGAGAAGGAGACGGCGAGGAATATAATTATGCAAGGTTATATTTTATGGATAATTTATATTATGTTATGTTGTTGTTGTTGTTGTTGTTGTTGTTGTTGTTGTTGTTATCTTTCTCTTTCACGATAGTCCCTCTTTCTTCCTCCCTTTTGTTCTGAACATATTTGCTTTTGTTCCAGTCTTTCCTTGGGAGAAATGGAAAATCTCACTGATGTAAGTAAAACTACCACAACGAACTTGAAGTTACAGACTTCATGCAGCACATTGACACACCAGTACACGCAAATAGAGCCCAGCACGCACATACAAACGTAGAGACACACAAGCAACACACCCACACGAATAAAACCACCAAATTCTGTCTATCCCCACCCTCACCCTAAGAGTTTTCGACAACGTAAATCGCCTGATTTTTTTTTCTTGCTGTTGGACTTTATTCTCGAGCTTGGCACTATTCCACTCCGCCGTCTCTTCCCCACTATCCCTTCCTTCCCCCTTCGCAACAAAAATAGCTTTCCGTATGGAATTTGCAGTTCAAGAACAAGTCAAAAAGACAAAATACATAATAGTGTTAAAAGACTATTTCTTCACTGCTGCATTCTATATCTGGTGCATGACCTCAGTTAAATTGCCAAATTAATGTAACCACCCGTTGCATCCCACGATTATGAAGATAAGAACAAGGACGGCATTCCATCATCTAAATCAAGGTTAGGATTATTCTCACATATAATAATATGTGTTGTTTTCATCACCCTGAGAAGTACCTTAGCCCAGTGGTTCTCCACCTATTGCTTGGTGTGGGGTTTGGGGTATGGTTAAATAATGCTCGGACAAAAAGTAACCTGGAGGGAAATCCACCCGCCCCCCTCCCCAAACACACACACACCCCTGTTTCCGACNCCAAAAAACACACACACACACACACCCCTGTTTCCGACACTCAAAGTGGAATGAAATTCTTGATCATGCGTGCAGCTGCAGTGCATTGAGTCACTATTTAATGCATTGTTTGGATATGAGGTTAATTTTCTTTCTTGGATAGGGCAAAACAACAACAACAAAAAAAAGCAACATTGCTATTTTTCAGGTTACTTTTCTTCCCAAGAAAAAAAAAAAAGTAAGGATACTTGATTCTATGGCTAGAAAGGTTTAGAGGTAGGGTTAGGGAAAAAAGCACAATTGAGACTGCCATTAGAAGCTATCATTGTCAAGACTAGGAATTATCTCATGTGTGCTCGTTCTCAATGGCTGGAAGAGTCTTTGATATTGCCCTACATTTTCTCCCTGCAGTGCAAAAAGTCGCGACATCCACAAGGTTACAGTTCTGCCCCCATTTTCACGTCCTTACAAAGCGCCACCTTGCACACTATGGATATGGCCGTATTTACAAAGAAACCCGACGTTTTCCGATTCAGAGACATGTGAGGTCGAGAAAGGTAAGTCATCCTATTCAACAGGAAGCCATCTGAATCTAGATCTAGAGTCCAATTTACTTTTAGTGGCGACTTATTTTTTGTTTTTGTAAAATATTCGGATTTTTTAGCCTCAAGATATTTAATCAACATTGATATTCATGCTTTAATCAAGTAATCGATGAGAAACAGACATCATTAAAAGATGTGACCTTATGTGACGCAGTATTCACGCGGTGATCATGAAGCCATGTTTGACCGTACGTAAGACATAATACTGAAGGATTTTGCTGATTTTTATTGGGAGAGAGAACTATTATTATTTATCATAACCCTGTACCCATACAGCGATCCTCGGATTGAATCTTAATGATTGGAGAGTTGAAACATCTGTCAGCACTGTAACATTTGGTGAGATTATGAAGTGAACATTGATTTTCAAGCGAAGCAAATTGCAATGTTGACTGGTACAGATTTCGACATCTGACTGCTGTGTTCTACTGACGAAACATACGAAATATCAATTTAAAATGTTTAGATAGTTACTTGGAAGACAAGATACATTTGCATTCAGATACTAGTTTATCTCATGAACTGAGAAGGGCTACGCCCAAGCAAAAACAAAGTAAATTCGAACTAAGCAATACAGCCATGGGTAGACTAGTTCGTGTGTACACGCTTGACCTCTTTTGTATGTACCAGAATCCTTTCAACGCAGCTCATCTTTTAGTCACTGAATATACAGGGTCACACACACACACAAGAAATGAACTTTTCACTGTTTTGAATTACTTTGACAATAATTAATAGATATTTCCCAAGCTCTGCAATAGCAAATCCCATGCTATGGAGCATGATCGTGACAAATTTCAGCCCTATAAATACAGAGGGGTTCTCTGAAATTAGTGACTACGATTGCGAATCAATGAGCAACAAACGCACGGAATATGCAATACAGTAAGAGTGAGAATAACAAACAGCAGATCGGCATGAAAGATTAATTAACGACGTTTACGATCAATCTACAGCATTGACAGAAGCACTTATATGCTGTATTTTTAACAGCAGTGTAAGAGGTCTTTTGAGCAATAGTGCAGTTGCGTTTGTGTGATCAAAAAACATAGAGGCGAAACTTTTTATTTTTTCATTTTCACTTCACGCAGTCTTTGTCAACTTTCATCAGACATGAGACAATGACTTTTCAAAACAATTTTGGTTTAACTATGTACTGAAAAATGCGCTTTCTTTGACTTGTCCTTCCTGTTGGATTTCTGTTGACATGGTTTTGGACATTCTCAGCGTTCTCTTACTCACTTAACTCAGAATCCAAAGCAATTCAACATCAAGGCAATATGGATAAAATGAAATGATTCATGAAAAAAAGGCACCACAAGCCGTTAGAAAAAGGGCTTTATAATGATAGTTAACTTAAAGAATTTTTGTTCATAAGAGTAGAGAGCAAACATAAATGTCAAAGTTGACTGCTTACCATGTTGAGCAAGATGGATGGAACTCAGTGGGATTTTCTGGTATGGACATTAATAACTTAGCTTTACTTTGTGAAATTCTACACGGCTGTTATCAGCTAATAAATTTGGGAATGTGCAAGCCACAGCTTCTCAGACTGTACATGCTTATGACAATATCGTCAAGTTTTCTTCCTAACTTTGTGACTTAACCATTTCTGTGCATGTTTTCCCTTACTGTCCATGACTAGCTTTGAATGGTAGATCACTGAACTTCCCCATGTGACCCACACAATCCCCACCCTCCTCTCAACCATATCTTATCGCAGCATTTTCATACAGTAAGTGGGCTACATTATTTTATTAATTTTCTTCGTTTTAAAGAATTCGTCACCCTGCTCGACTATCCAGCTGTTTATAATGGATACACCTACAGCATAATACGAGAATTCTCTCCCTTCAAGAATCCAGTGCTTGAGAAACAAAGATTACATCAGCGCTTTTTTCCACAGTGAGTATTGCTAAAGTCGTTTGTTTCTACAGAAGAATTTAGAAAAAAATAAAGGAGGTAAGCTGTTCCTGAACTTGCAAAAATATAAAACATAGTAATAAAGTGAAGAAAGACCGTTCCTATAGTGGATTTTACATTGTCAGCAATCTGGCCAATTCTTAGACTGAACCGGCAAATTAATGTGTTTTCAGTTGCATTTGCCAACCAATCAGTTTTACATGTGTGTTTTATGCAGTGGCCTAGTGATTGATTTCAGATACTGTACAAAAATATTATTTGTATTCATTTTTTGTAATTAGGAGAGAACTCTTCTGAAACATTTTACTTGATAGATGTATGGATCTGCATTTCGATCATATTCACTTCAAGCTCGCTGCCCTTATGCTGGAAATTTGAAGCTTGCAGAGTCGCGTTTTTGCTCCATGACATCGCGTGTTATATACATGTATGTGTTTTTTTGTCGGTACGTTATTTCTGTTCTCCTTTATTTCAAGTAAAAATATAATCGTATATATACCCTGTTACTTATATGCCATTTCATTTTGCAAGTGCTCGCTGTCAATTTGGTAAAATTCAGGAACTCTCACAAGGTGTACGTGTACGCGGGCTGGGATTAGGAAGACAGTTAGGGAAGAGAGAAGGTCAACTCTCAAATGTATCTCCTCCTCTCTAACTTGTCTCTAACCAGGGTTGGGCAGAACTGAGATCATAATTATTAACACAGTTCCTGAACTTAGGTTCAGTTCACATTAGGTTCAGTTCATGTGAACTAAATTTGAGCTTAATAGCAATTTTGGACAAACTGAGCTGAATCTGAACTGTAGCTATTTTGGGTGCTTAATCTAAACTGTATTTTTCTACCTAACGTTCAGTTCAGTTCACTTTTACCTCGAATGTCAAAATCGAAATGCCAAATTAAAAAACCAGGAGAAACTGATTTTTTTCTGATCTGAAAACTACCCACTTTTTATGGAACTAAGCTGAACTTGATCTTAGGGCCTTTTTCCCGTAGTGAACTGAACTTGATCTGAACTTTCTTGGTGAACTCACCCAACCCTATCTCTAAATCCAAGTACACCTTGAAACAGTCAAAACCATAAAACACGTGTAATTGTGGTGACAAATTCTTACTCCTAGGCTGACAGTAGAGTTATGGGTCTACATCTTAGACTACTGCCCCATGCACTACCTCAGTCCAGCCGATTCTTGTGGCCTGTTCCTACATATGGACCGGCAAGGAAACTTTCTCTCTCCAGTACTTTTGATATCCAAGGAAGGTAAGTATGTATGAAAGGGTCAACATGATCCTAGGAAAAGTTAAACAGCGGTTTGTACACAGGTCTGTGAGTTTGAAACTTGTTAATGAAAGGATGAAAGAAACCTGTCTTTATAATCAGACTGCATGAACTTTATCCTGCTATTATTAATTTCTCAGTGGTGTATTCCTTTGTAGATCAATAAATGTTTTCACTGGCATGTTTCGATCTCAAAATTCAAAGCTAGCATGATGGCCCTGTAAGCAGGTTTATCATAAGTGGCTTCTTTCTATGGTTTCTCTGTCCAATATAAGTACTCCTTTTTTTAAACCATCCACGAGTTCTTGCTAGGTCACACTATCAGTTGGTCCAGCTTCACCTAAACTTCACGCTTGAAACCGTTGTAACTAGCCTGGTAATGTCACAGAATTATATTAACTCTGCATGTTTTTTCGCTACTAAGGGTGCATCCACCACCAATGCATTAATGATGATAACAAAGAAACCATCGTTGATGCGCAAGTTCTTTATTGCTAAAAGTGTGTTTTGCCTCTTGTGCCAGTGTTTAGCTGAGATGTTTTATGAACTTTCTCATCAGGGACAAACTCCCCTACCATCTACAGACACTCAGACACACACACCATACACTATCCGTCGCCAGGGATATAACTTCAACACCACTACACTTCATGTCTGATTTTAGATTGTTTTGGGAGCAGACAGTGTTCCAGGTAATTTCATTCTGATGGCACAGTGACAATGACAATGACAATGACAATGACAAAAAGATTTAATGCAGACTTTGAAAGAAGTATATGCATCACAAACATTGAAAATTATAACATGGTGGAGCATTAAACGTTCGAAGAATATAATAAATACAATAAATACAATACAGTAATAATTATAGTTGGAGCTCTGCTCTTAATTGAAATGATAGATAATTGTTTTGCAGAACTTTGCTAAATTTGTAGTGATTTTATCGTTTGAGTTGTTGAAAAAGTTCGTACATTTTCATCATATTTGGCAGGATATAAACGTTACTTATTTACAATTGTATTTCATTATCCAAAAAAAAAAAGTATTCTGCTTGAATGTGTTGGGTAGACAAGGAATGTTTTCCATACTTAGACATTTCTTACACATTAGGTATTTTTAACTGCAACTTTCTTTGGGCAAAATCTTAGAACTTTCTCACGTGTGTGTCTGGGTTAGAGTCAGGTAATGGAAAAGAAATAACTTTTGGGCAAGTCCTTAAATATTGTCTAAAGAGTATCTTAAAGGTTCTTTGCACCTATTAGAAGGGCAAATCACCCAATTAATCGCTAATATATAAAATCCCCATTTTTGGGGCCCTGCCAGTTAGTGTCAGGGTGTAGAAATGTGTAAAATGATCTGTGATCTGAAAAGAGCATCCAATTTTAAAGTTTCGGGTAAAAGTTGAGCCTTCTAGATTTTAAAAAAAAAAATATGTCGGCCTATGTATTAGCACGCCGTCAAAACCAGCCTAATGAAAAACTGGGGACCAAATCAGAATTCAAAGTGATCTTTTTTTGGAAGAGATTTATAATAAAAAAATTGGGCGTTGACCTCCTCCCCCACCCCCTTTTTTTTTCTTCCCCTTAAAAGATCGGGTCAAAGAAATACTTTAACCTCCATGGTAGAAAACTCCCGAAATCAAAGAGGTATTATTTTGTAGAATAATTATAACGCAAATTGTTAATAGGGCGAAAACAAGAAGAAAACAAAAACAAACAATAGGTTCCAAAAACCTAAAGGTACTTCTCCTAGCCTTCCCCTTGCATTTGGACCCCAAACCTTAATCCAAGCACACCTTGTGAGAGTCCTAGAAATTTGCTTTTCTGTTTTCATTTTGCATTGATGCCTTAGCTCACGTTAGAGTTGGCTTCATAATTATCATCCATTATTCCTGTCTGTCTGTCCTCAGGGCATGTACAGGTTGAGGTCAAAGGTCACAGTGGGACTTACATCGCCATGAGATCAACAGAAACGGTACCCAGGAATACCTGGACACGGATAGTCTTCAGTCTGCACCACAGAACGGTGAGTTCAGACGATACATTGTGTTTCTCCAAGCCATTTTAACAAAGGCTCATGGAACAGTCGACTCCGCTTTAAAGGCAACTTCTCGGCAGCATGAACAAAGTTGCGAATTCCCAGTGAACCTTATGTAGAACATACAGTATTTTAGGACCTAACCTTATTGACTAAGCAGAATGTGCGATATAGATAGGTTGCGATTAACAGAGTCAACGCTCCTCGAATTTCAGGGAGACACCTTAGTCTGTAGTTTATAATCTGAAACGCGTGTTGAGAAAGCAGATCTGACCCCAACACTCCAAAAGCCCATGAACTCTTCTGCCATCAAAACAAACTGAACCTCTTAAATCTTGCCATTTTTGTAAAGCCATCCTGATCTCCTGAACTTTCGATCATATTATTATTACGCAACATTTCCTCCCCAATCACACCAAAATGTTTTTACCATCATTTGTCTGTATTATTACCGTTTCATTTTGTTCCTCATTTTCATTTCCTTTATCTAAAACATATGCAGTCACGTTGTTTTGTCCATAAGTATGTATGCAGTTTTGCTGATTATACAGTTACATTGTTTTTGTCTCTGTACTGCCATGCATTATCAGTGTCTGACCACCCATATGCTACTGTGTAACCTGGGTTCGTTATGAATAAATTGATTTGAATTGAATTGAGTTTATAATCTGAAACGCGTGTTGAGAAAGCAGATCTGTAGTGTTGTAGTCGCCCACTCAGACAACACAAGAATGATTAAATTGAAGCTGCTGGTTAAACTCTAGTCTTTTTATCACTACTTTATTATTCATTTCCAACTTCGGTAACAACGGGACACGGTTAGAAAGGTGCATTTTTAACGGTCTCGGCTATCCTGTTATGGTCGAAATCAATTGTATTGTCTATGAACATTGAATTGAGTAAGAATCACATGCATCAGAAGAGTTTCCTTTGAGACAATGCATGCTGCTGTGTGGTTGTTATTCTTTAATTCTTTGTGGTGAGTAAACTAGATTGGATAAGGNGGGGGGCAAGGGGGAAGAAGAGGGAGAAAGAGGGTACTGTTTCTTACAATCGATGTATAAAGCACGTAGATCTTTATTATTATTTCTGTCTTGTGCTGTCCGTTGCCAGTGTATATACTGTATTGTTCGCCCACATACCGCAGTTGAGGTCTGGGTTTCAGTTAAATAAACTTATTAAACTTGTTAAACTTGTTAGTGGATAATGCAATGTTTTGTTTTACCTTTTATAGTGGTTCCTCCATGTCAATTATGGGCCCAAGTTGGAAGATGGATTTTGGACTAGCCACACATGGTAAGTGGACCTTGAAAAGGAGGCTGTCTTCATTGTCATTGAGGTTTAGTTAAAATCAAGGAAGCCAGATGTCTTGACTATCCATTTGAAGTTATTATTATACTGAACAGAAATTTTGGAGTCCCCGGTCTGGACAGTGCCTCATGAATATTCTAACCAAAGTCCAACTAACTTTGAAAATAGAATTTGTACGTCAGAGATCGATACATGCGATTGACCTGCAGGATTAAACCCATACTTCCCTATGACCTGATACTCCTGCTCCGTGTTAATGTGTGTGTGGGTGGGGGAGGGAGGCGCTGGGTGGGTGAATGGGTGTGTGGACATTCAAATTGTACCTTTTTCCATGCACAAGAGCATATTTGATATACTATAGGCTATCTCTATGTTAGACGTTCGAGAAATAGGGTCTTGGTTAATGCACTTGAAATCTGTAGAGTTAGGCTTACTGCTTTGGCTCTGGCTTGAACCAATGGCATTGCATTGTCTATGATACTTGATTAATGTTTTGGGTTGTAGCAAGTGCAAATATAGTCCAGCTGGTAAACTGCGTGTTTCTGAGACTGTGACTGTAATAAAGGAATCCGTGCATTAACTTTTCTTTTATGCCATGTCAGTATGGGACTTCACCTCAGCAATTACAAGGCGCGTTCATCCAGGTTTGATCCAAGCTGGACCAAAACCATAACGATAAGAATGTCGTATTTTTGAATTCACACCACTTTAGTTACATGTTTTTGTATGTGTGCTCTTCACAGCCATGAAGATGTGTACGTAGATGACACAGAGGGCTTGATGTCCTTAGGGGGTGTGGACTGGACAGTGGGCAGTTTTGTTGGATACATGGGCAGAGTGACCTACCATAGAATGTGGATGCTAATGCCTGAGCAGGTATTCAGAATATGATTTCTTTTTAATCATTTTGCAATATATCGTACTTTTGATTCGCAGGATCATTTTATCTAGCTTTTTGCCTGGATTAGATATAAAGTGAATGATATTTATAATAATAATAAGGAAACGTTGTAAGTCGGGCAGGTAACACAAGTTAAAGAAGCCTCAGTAAATGGCATACTGCGTAACATCACGTCTCATTTGAAGTATAGCAAAAAAAGTCGTTCTTATGTCATATGGGTCAGAAACGGTCAATAGAACTATTGTGAAAATGCACAGTATGGTGTTCTAAAACTATTATGTGTGCATTTCTGAACGGGGATGCAGTATGTCTTTCACAAAAGCAATGCAGATATATATGAAATACTCACTGAGATGTACAGAGAAAGAGGTTGGGACTGGGGAGAGGCAACCAAGCTTATGTCAAGTCTAGACTCTTTTATACTGCCTTTCTTAAAGCATAATTGTTCTAGATAGACATTGAGGAATTTGGCCCTTATAAAGCCAACTTAGCAACTCTGGGTTGCAATGTCATGAACTACTCGACCGGCAAATGGCAAGCATGACTTGTCAGCCAGCCTTACCTTTTGTTGTCGCCAGTCTTGTAATTTCATATTCTCATTCGGCAGACTTAGTGCACAAAATATTTAAATATACACCCAAATACAAAAGGGAAAAACCCGTCACCAAGTATGTCAACACGTGGACAGACGACGCTATTTTGGCCTTACAGGGTTGTTTTGACTCTACCAACTGGAACGTTTTTGTTGACTCGTGCACCACCTTAGACGAACTCACAGAGACAGTCAATGCATATATTCTTTTTTGTCATGACGTTGTCTCGCCCAGGAAAAAAGTTACTATTTATTCTAATAACAAACCTTGGGTGTCAAAAGAATTGAAAGCTATGCTGGTTGTCAAAAATAAAGCTTTCAAGAGTCACGACCAAGTTAACTATTCAAAAGCAAAAAAATGTGTCAGAGAAAAAATAATAGTATGTAAACTTGATTTCAAGGAAAAAATTGAAAAAGCATTTAAAAGTAATAACCCCAAAGATTGTTGGTCAGGACTGAAGAAAGTCACTGGATATGAGTCGGCGCGTGCATGTGTGAATGTCACGAATGAAAGCGAGTATGCTAGTGAACTAAATGAATTCTATGCAAGATTTGATACTTATGACTTTACGTATGAACATACAAAACTGAGACATGATTTTTCCTGTGTTGATATAACCAGTCTGTCAACAGAACGGGAAGTAAGACAATTATTCAAACAGATCAATTATAGTAAAGCTTCAGGACCAGACAAAATCAGTGGTAAAGTTCTAAAGTTATGTGCAGAACAACTGGCACCAATTTTTTCAATTCTCTTTAATATCTCTTTTACTCAAAGTTACACACCCACGATTTGGAAAACCTCTGAAGTCATCCCTGTCCCCAAAAAAGCTAAAGTAACCTCTAAAAACGACTTACGACCCGTTGCGTTGACATCGATCGTGATGAAATGTTGTGAGAAGCTTGTATTACGTCATCTCAAGCTGGAAATAAAAGACCACCTAGATTCCCATCAGTTTGCCTATCGGCACTCTAGAAGTACTGAGGATGCCATATTGTTATTATTAGAAAATATTTACAAGCATCTGGATACACCAAGGAATTATGTCAGAATCCTGTTTATAGATTTCTCCTCGGCATTCAATACTATTCGGCCCCACTTGATGATTAACAAGTTGAAAGATTTGAACGTATCAGAACATTTAATGAAGTGGATACTTGAATTTCTAACTGCACGTCCACAATATGTCAAACTAAATGAAGTAAAATCACCATCAATCACTGTAAATACAGGCGCGCCCCAGGGATGTGTGCTCTCCCCTGTTATGTATACCACCTATACCAATGATTGTCGGAGTTGTTTTGATAACATTCGAATGATAAAATTTGCAGATGATACATCCATTATCGGTCTGATATCAGACAATGAAGAACAATATTTTAACCAGATTATGAAGTTCACCAAATGGTGTGAGGACAATTTCCTCCTTTTGAATGTAAGTAAGACCAAGGAAATGGTAATTGACTTTCGGGTGAAGAAGAGTCCCATAACCCCTCTGACAATAAATAACCAAGACGTGGAAATCGTAACTAAATATAAATATCTAGGCGTAACTATTGACAATAAACTCTCGTGGCACCATCATATTGAAGAGATTAATAAAAAAGCAAATCAAAGAATGTATTTCATACGCAGGCTCAAACATTTTAACATACAAAATGAAATCATTCAGTTATTCTATACTTCAACCCTCCAAAGAATTTTTACGTTTGGAATTACATGCCGGGCAGGTAACATCACAAACAGGGATAAAAACAAAATAAATCGCATTGTTAAAAAAGCTGGAAAAATAATGCATGTCACGTTGCCATCTATTGATCAGCTGTATTTGAAAGCGACTATCGACAAAGTAAATAAAATTCTCTCTGATATTGAACATCCTCTATTTAATAAATATAAAACATCAGTTCGAAGCGGCAGACTTTTGTCCCTGTGTTGCAAAACAGAGAGATATAGAAATTCTTTCGTGCCGCATTCAGTCAGAGTGATGAGGGACTCTCCGTCACAGTAAATCTTTAAAAAAAAAAAAAGTGAAGCACACTACACTGTAAACTCACAGTGAGAATGGCCAGAAGTGGTGGGGGAGGGAGGAGGGGGTATGAGACAAACATGTGAAGTGAACGAGTGATTATTGTTGTGATTAGTTTGTAACCTGATTTATGAATCGTATGGCAGTATGCATGAATGTGAATTAGTCTGAGTATTGTATTGTAATGAGTTATGTACTACTATGTTTAGACTACTTGATTATTTATTATTTACTCTCATGTACCACAGCCAAGGCAATTTTCCTTTCTAAGGATAATAAAGTCATTCTTATCTTATCTTATCTTATCTTATCTTATCTTCTCTAAATCCGTTGGCGACTAAACAGAGCAGCTGGGGCCATTAAAACATGTTTGAATGATCCTGCCTAGCTATTTTGGGATGTCTTGCCAAATTTGAAATTCTTATGTCAAGCGCGTAAATTTCTAAAGCCGGACAAGCAAACAAATTCAGCCATTCACAGATTTTCATTAGTATCTGTTAGATCCTAGATAGCACTGTGATATATGGAAATTCACATTCTTTGATTATTTGGGAGTTACGTCCAGAAATGCTTGGCATCAGTTGCTATTTGCAGATGAAATATGATGTGTATATTGCTTTACAGCTGTCCTTGCCTGATCCCTTTCATCCCATGTTTGAGCTACATCTGACGAGGAGGCAGGAGAAGTGTGAGCACTTCCTGCAGTGGATGGACTCTGCAGTCGATGTGTTCCAGAGGTATAGACGATATCTGCTCACACAAAAGAAAGGTGAGTTAACAGGTGGATCTATGAGTTTTGTGAATACAAGAGAGTGAGGAGGATGAGGTATTAAAAAAAATGTGCTTTTCTTCCGAACTTCTCAGCCAATTGACAGACTTAATGTTTATAGGCGTGTAGTTTTTTAGAGCTTGACCATTATTTGAATCTGTGTAACATATTTTCTTTTCATTACAGTAACAACATATAACTGAGATTAAAACTTCAACTCTGTTTACAGATGTGATATCTGTATTTCATGTTGTTCATGTTGTGAACAAAATGACTCAGTAATTTTTATTATTTAGTAGAGTGGTGAAAACTGAGGTAGATGGTAGATGTAGACTGACATTTATGACGAAAAAACAGACTGGGGAGTTTGCCTTCACACTAATTACACTTAAGCAAGTGGCTACTTCCTGTCTTGTTGAGGAGTCCCAGCACGTATAAAATACTGTATTAAACACGGGCAGGATTTTTACTGTTATGAGCGTTATCTTACATCACTATTGTTTCATGGGCTTGAACATTCAGAACTGATTTTTAATCTTTGGCTTGAAGTCATGTCTTGGTTTGTACTTGGGATTACTACAGAGGCTCTTCAATCAACTAATAATACATAGCACGTGCTGCAATCACACTGTCTTTATACCACTAAAGTACTTAGACTCATACCGGATTGAGGTTTATCATAATGTTTTGACATCTGAGAGTCTGTGCATAAGCCCTGCACGTGGAACGCTGCTAAGGATTCTTTCAACACTAAACGCACTTATGTAATTCTTACGATGGTAAAAGATTCCATCGTTTATGGGCAAACTCTATATCCCTTTTCTGCCCTCCTTTACCCATGGATGCCTTCTTATATTTTCTTTATATTTCAGATATATGCCCATATGAGATTGCCCTGTTCTTTGCCAAGTTTGTTCCCAACACAGAAGGCATCATCACATGTCCTCAGAAGCGTCCATTCAACTTGCGACTCCATCGACACGTCAGCCGTCTCCTTCAGAAGGCAGTATTGACCCACAGTCTCTCCAGGAACTTCTTAGACGGGGACCTGGAAGCCTATTCTAGAAATTACGACAACTCAGACACTCAGGCCGCACTGCATGATATCTCTGTGGGGCTGATAGACAATGCCACTACTATTGTGGTATGTACATTTGGTAGATTGCTGGACAGTAAAACATGGAATCATTGATAAAATCGTTTTCATCTGTTTTTGGCATATCACATCATACCCTAAATGAATGAATATTAGAGAAAGAAGGGATCTTGTGAAGCCATTTTATTGGAATGGTGAAATGGGGAATTTTCATCAGTGTCTTTGTTTACTGGACTGATTCCAGCCGAGGTTTAGACCGAAGTACTCGTTTGGGCTCTTCCGAGGTAGCCTCGATATTAAGGTAACGTGTTGTCGAAGTTGATCAGACTTAACAAAATCTATTCCATTGCCCGAACTGTAAAAGTGCAAAGGCCGATGTTTAGTTGTGACATTGATGTTGAAAAGCCTGGTAATTTCCCCAAATCGGAAAATATCTGTGTACCTCTTTATTCAGAGTGAAAAAGGCCTGAGGAAGGCAAATCGTGTCGTCCACCTACTGAGACAAGCTGCCTGTCTGGGCAATGATGATGCCATGTTCTCATTGGCTGTCATGTTGAACAACGGAGTGGGAGGTGCACTGGACGAGATACAGGTAATGTATTGGCGCTGGTGTTTCAATGTAGTTGATGACAGTCATGTTTCTTTTTAATTGCAGCTCAATGGAAGCATGCAATAAGTAGGCTACCTACATTTTGTAGTATTATGTTAATTAAATGGTTTATCTTTGATTTTCATAAACTATGAAGCAACCCACCAGGAAAACAAACATATTGTATTATCATAATGTGTTCGGCCCAGTTCCGTTAGTGTTCGCTTACGCTTGTATGCGCAAAGTGGCACTGTCGACACTTCCACATTGTGCATGAATTTGTTTGGGGGTTGGCAGTTTTATTTTAATAAAAAAGTTCAATTCAATTTAAATCAATTAGGTATATTCAGTTCCATCACATCATCAATGGAATGTCGCAAACACACTGGTTTGTTTACATGCTCTATACACGTATGACTGCCCGCCTTTCATGAAGAACAACCCGACATGCCTAGGGCTTGTAAACAAAGCAGCATATGAGCGACAATCCCTTCATAACGACGAAAATATTAATTAATACCGAATTCAGTTGAATTCAGCTGAGTTTTTAATCTTGTGCACTCTGAATATATATGCATAAGAGCAAACACACAGCAAGATTAATACAAAAATTAGTAATTCATGAAATTAATATAAACGGAGAATGGCAGACAAATAGTCAAATACTTATGGTAACTATTACCATTAGGGCATTTACAGTTACGTATTCAGTAAAATAGAATTGGGGTGTATATAAACTATACATCTTAGTCAATTTCAGTATTCTCTTAACAAAGTTTCTGTTTTATTTTTTCCTTTTGTAGAGTTTGGCCTTCTTCATGTTGGGAACTTTGAATAGACATATATTCTCAACTATGGCACTTGGACACAGGCATGTCATGGGAATAGATGGGGCACCCGTTGACAAGGATGTGGCATACAGTGAGTCAGATGTTGGTGATGATGAAGTGATTATAATTAATATTGTTGATTTCAATAACATGTATTTGCAACCTTAAGGAAATATTATGGAAAACTTTTCAATTAAAGAGAGGGTCTAAGTACAGCATGATTTTATATTTGAAACTTGTAAGATTGTCTCCATTGCAATTAAATGAAAGGTGATCGCAAGTTGCTGTAACTTATTGGCAGCGATGTGATTTCCTAGTGAGGTTACGCCTTGTTCTTATTGACTGGTGATGTGTGTGAGATCTTCACTTGTGGGTGAATTTGACAGAGATCTTAAACATGCTATATGTACTTCAATTCTGTGTTACCTGTTCATATGTGTCCTAGGACATTTTTGTTGTATAGTCAAAATGAAACAGGGTGTGTTATTTTCTTCCCAGTGTACTTCAAACAAGTTGCAGATCAAACTAGAACAGACAAGGAGGTGCATAAGGATGAGGAGGTAAACATTTGATTAGGTCTTTCTAATATTTCCTTATCATGTAATATTGATTGTTAATTGCAAGTGATAAAGTTAGATATGAACAGAGTTATCAAGATACAGAAATTTAAGCATGGAAAGGACTACTTTTTTAAATTTTAAAAGTGATTTTTCCCTTGCAAATTTTGTGTATTATCATGGTAATATTTCTGCTAATAGAACCCCCAGTTGGTGATTACATAATTCCTTTCAGATTGCCACTGAAGGCATCCGATTGATTGATGAGGAGAGAATTGGGGCTCAGACAAGCGAGGTGGGAGATGTATTTTTGTGGCTGAAACATCAAGCAGAGAAAGGAGTTGAATCTGCGCAGGTAGAGAATATTAGCCTACTGATGTTTTCTTAGAATACTAAGAAAGCGTATTCTATTTAGAATAGGAAGAATTAAAAAAAAACCCTCTAACATAATGTATTTTTGTTTTATTTACTTCGTCCATGAACTGAACCTAACGCCTTTAGTTTACTAGCATGCTTACCATTTCATTATAGGAGCTGTCAGCTTCAACGCTTTAAAGACAGTATTTTGAATTCCCTAAGAAAATGTTTCCCAACTTCTGTGTACAAATAGTGCTCAGACACATACATGACACCTACCTAATCAGGGAGTGACTAAGCTAACACGGTGCTTTTCTCATTTACACGAAACATGCATGCAAAACATTTATAAAACTGGTGGAGTGAACAGTCCAGTGCAATGATCTTGAAAACTTCAGCTTACAACCAAATGGACTTTAGTACTTAGAGTTGTACTATGGTATCTATTTTCAGGTTGGCAATGGGCTATTGCTTTTCTGAAGCCATAGTTTAGTATTTTAATCTATTATTTTGATACAGTATTATTTTTTATGTCCACTGCTGTCACTCAGGCCCCAGTTTTCATCGGCCATTGCCACTGACAAGTGTTGGAGATAAGTATAAGGGTTAAAGAATTTAAATTACTTTCAATAGCCTATGACAAATAAAATATTTACTGTGTCTCTTAGATTGGCCCTCCCTCATGAAAACCCAATTAGGGTATCAGGCTATTTGCAGAGAACAAAGGTTAGCACACTGGCAAGCCCCATCTTTTCCCAGCATCTGACCTCACAGAGTGCGGCTTTAATTTAACTTAGACTGGCAGTGGAGTGACAAATGCATTTGAACAGGCCACAGCTAAGGTCATTAAACCCCATGGGAGAAAGGGAAAGAATGATTTGAAAAACTTATCACCCTTAGCAGTAAGTCCAACCTAAGTGATAGCAGTAGTAATGCGTTTGTAACCTTCATAGTTACATTGGTTGCTGGTAACTGTCTTCATTGTGACTTTGATATATATTATCCCTCTCAGGCTGAGCTTGGAGCACTGCTGTATCATGGAACACACGGCATCAAGAGAAACTTACAGAATGCTATAAATGTCTTCCGAGATGGAGCACACCAAGGAAACCCTGATTCTATGTACAGTTATGGCATCATGCAGTATAGGGTAAGTGCAGGTGGTACCACCACATCTTTATTTCTTATCTTAAACGTTTGTTCCTTCTCCCGCCACGCTTATTGAGCATATTGTTAATCATGAGGCAGATGGGACAGTGGATCATTATGTTCCTAAATGTAAAGAACGGAAATTCTCAAACCACACTCTAAACGAAAAGCCCCTCTGGCCGTTTTCTGCTATCCGGCGTTGTAAAGCTGAGAACCTGATGCACATACAGAGAACTTTCCACTCCCTCCAGCAGCTGAGAAAAGCGTAGGCCTACTGTAGCTTTTCAGAGAACAAAGCTTCTACACACTATAAGAATGCCATCTGTATAGTCATGCGGGTGTGTTAAGTGGAAGCATTTCCGGTCTGTGAAACTTGATGCTGGAAAGATGCAGAACCTCATGATTCCCAACTTTCATTTACCCACTCTATACCAGGAGGTCACTTGCAAAACTTGTTAACGTCACTTGACACTGGCTTGTGAGCAAGGAGGTTTTGATCGTGTTTTCCAAGAAAAGTTTGCAGGTTTTTCAAGTGTGTCGCTTTCTTCCGTCCATGAAATATGCTGACTTAATAGGGTTTGATTGCCGAATTATTAATAGCGATGAAGGAAAGCCAGAGGCAGTAACTCATTGTTCATCAAAACTTGACTTAGCAGTTTTCGTAAGTGACCTCCTCATATTTGTAGTGTGATTCCAGCAGACAACACCCTGCCTTTCACTTTCAGGGTTCTAGGATAAGCTTGCAGTTAAGATGATTATTTATTCACGAATGAAATAGCCTAGCCGAATGGTTAAGGCGTTGGACTCAAGATCTGAAGGTCCTGGGTTTGATTCCCCACCACGGACGTGCTTTTCGTACCCGGCAAAGTATTTCATTCACATTTTCCTCAGTCCATCCGACTGTAAATATCGGTACCTGCTTATGGGCAGTGAAAGATATTGTCAGAATGTTAGTGCTCTGTGCTTGTAAATGGCAGTGACACTGTGTGCTCCCCAAGGAGTTTTGGAAGACCGATAGTGTTCAGGTCTGCTGGGGAAATAATAGTGGGAAGTCGCATTACTGTTATTATCATCATCTTCATCATTATTATCAGCATCAGTATTGTTGTGAATCCCGTTAAGGCACCGAAGTTGTGCAAGCTAAAACATGTCATCATTCCGGTTTCTCCTCCTTCAAACACGCATTCCCGTCTGGCCTTCTCTTCCAATCGAAATGGCTCGAAGGTTTGTCCACACCCTCGACTTTCTCGCATTCGTCAAATTCATGATGGACCAAATGGCAAGTCACTGACAGTTCATAATGGTCGCTGTAGAGCAAGTGTGGGCCATCCCATATTTGCTGTATTTTGAGACATTGAGGGTTGAAGTTTATGTTGCCAATGAGTTATGGAGACTTGTAAATGAGAAAAATTGATGTTAGAAGTCCCCATAGGCCAAAAATAGCAATTTATCTGATATTTAAAGCAAGGCTGTGTCAATATCTATTTATAGAACCCTTTACTGATAAAGTTCCGAAAAGGACGTGCATAGGTAGGGAAGATAGCATAGGTAGAGAATGCGAAACTGTGGGATGGTCCACTTTTGCTCTACAGCGACCAACTATTGTGATGCAAGTTGGTGTATTAAACTTACTTTAGAGGAGGAAAAGGACTGGTTTCATCCTGAGCTTATATTGTATAGCAGTCCCATCCCAGTGCTCCCGCCACCCCTTGATCCGGCCCCTGCCCTGCGCCCCCTGCCCTCCGCCCCCCTTGCCGGCAGTCAACCGGCCTGCTCCCACCCCATCAGTAAAGCCCTCATTGTCCGTGCTTCATCATCACAAGTCTAGCGGTCTTCTTTTTTTTTTTTNTGTCTTGTTTTCTTCGCGAGTAGACCTTCCGTTGTGACTGTTAACCAATGTATCGGGACGCCTGCTGCTCCACGGGTTTTTACTTTCTTTGGAAGGGGAGTAAGATATTCTTAAAAATAAAAAAAAACAAAAAAAACAAAAACGTTCACATCGAATGTGTATAACAAGGCCGTAAAATTATTCTACATTAGCCGATCTCCACCTCCCCCCCCCCCCCCCCCCCCCCCCCCCCCCCCCCCCCCCCNATTTGTTGTAAAAGAGGATGAAAATAGGTGAGTTGTTATATAATAACATTTTGGGCAATATTTTACCATATAATCTGTAAAGATATCTACATTTTTCCTTAACGAATTGACGAATATGACATCAAAATTAAGATGTTGGGACTGGGAAAGGCCATTTGCCAGAGCGTGACAGTCTCGTGAATTGTCAGTATAGGATTTTTATTCTGCTCACCGTAGACAACGTGCGGCTGTCTGAGTTTTATTTTCCTTGATGGCGTAGGGACGGGGGCAGAAGGGGCGTAGACCACGCCGGGACTCCATGATTAGCGTTCACCTCTCTTGCGCTCTGACTAGATTAGGTGTCAACATTTCATCAGACGGCACTCAGTGTCACCAGATATCTAAGTTTCACTTCATTTAGGCTTTAAAAAAGAACCTGGAGAAATTAACCTAATACACCACTTTTTGAAATGAGAGTTACTATTATTTTGTTTACCAAAATTAATGTAAATAATGATAAACAAGCTATAGAATAGAATGAAGTTTAACAGAACAACTAAACGTACTTGTGTTTTAATTTGTAACTTCTAATGACGGATTAGATGGAACTTATTTTCTTCAGTCTCCTCTTTTCTCGATCATCCCCTTTCTTCACCAGATTTTCGTAAATGTTTCCATTTCCTTCACTAAATTGCCTGACTGAGATCGATTTCGCGAGATCTTTTGAAAAATTACCGAGAGTGGCAAGCCTGATATGGACAGTGATTCGGTGAACCTTGGCTAAATTAATAAAGCAAGGTGCATGCTGTTGATAGGTTGGATTCAAAAACACTTCGTGAAATTTTATTCACAAAGTGAGAAAGGAAAAATCAAGGTTGGGCTGGACCGGTCTAGACATCACGTGGCTTGAAAATCGTCGACTAAATTGTCATTCAGTACAGGGCGCGATTTTCAGAATGCAGTCAGCTAGTGAGAACTTCTCGAAGTTGTGTCAAACAAGTTAGAAAAACCTTCAACTCATTTTGTGTGATGGATATCAAAAATTGCGGTTCTTAAAGGCCAAAAAGCTTTGAAGAGGAATCTGCCAACACCACTAGACTGACTGTTCTGCGTCGTTCTGATTACACAGCAAGGGATTGAATGAGCTAAGTCCTGTCCTGTGTTTCATGTCTTCGCTTGTCTCTATTATTCGTATTCATAGATTGCGCATGGTTTCCATATTCTGCGTTTCACACTTTCGTTTTTAAGCCCCACGGCCAGTAATCTCTTATATACATATGTATTAGAATTGTTGCAGTCTTTTGGCGCACTCCGTGTAGTCTATTCGTGATGGAAGAATTGTCAAATGTGTGCCATCCTACAACATGCTCCTGACTAAAGAGACTAAAAAGGGATGATTTTAGTGGGTTGGTGTGAAAAAGTTGTTTGTTTTTTTTTTGGTGGGGTTACACAAAAAAAGAAAATTGCAGTTTTCAAATCAATGTTCGCTGCATGTTGTAGGATGGCACACATAGACTATGGAAATCCTCCCTTTGTGGTGGTTAAAAATTGAGGTTAGAGAGCTTAATGAAACAAAATGGCCGATTGGCTACAGTCTTGACCACTGTGTCACTGACGCCATAGGTCATACTGTTTGTGTGTTGAGAAGCATTTCCTTCGCATTTTCCGCAGTCTAATCGTAAATGAAATAGACTAGGTGTGTGGCAGGGCTGTAACTAACACAATGCGAGGAAAGAGGGCGAGAGTCAAGAGGACCCAAATAGTGGCGACAAAGATGGGATAGAGAGAAAAGAAAAGCATTAAGGGGAGGGAGGGAGGGAGAGAGAAAGGTAGTAAGAGACTGCGTTATGTAAAATGTGGATGAGGTAGTCTACATAGTTATTTGATATAGAGTTGGGAGGGGGGAGGATGACATACATAGTTATTTGATTTAAAGTTNGGGGGGGGGATATATAAAAGGACCGAACAATTTGTAGTTGCAAACATATATGTTATCACGTTTTTCTCTTACCGCCCTGCCATTCACGTACTTTCAGAGAAGAAATTTCAAGTAAGTCTAGTCTATATCCAGTGCTTTTTTTTTTTTTTGGGAGGAATTCCATATGTGTGCCAGAAAGATTTCCGCAAAGAACACATCGAACCAACAACATACCCTAACCCTAATCCTAACCCTACTCTAACCATAACCCTAACCCTGGCACTGGGTTAGGGTTATGGTTAGGGTTTGGGTATGTTGTTGGTTTGGTGTGTTGCATACGGAAATCTTTCTGGCACACATATGGAATTCCTCCCTTTTTTTTTTTGCTTTTCTGTATTTCTTGGTGGAACAAGTCTTACCAAAATGTACTTACGACTTACATTTACATTAGAAACATGTTTCAATTGCCTTTTAAATTAAAACAGAAATGGGGAGGATTTCCATATGTGATAACTGGCCATAAGGAGTTATGCTCGATGGGCAGTAGTGTTAGGGTTAAGGGTAGGGTTAGAGTTATGGGAGTAGGGATAGGGTTTGGGTTGTATTAGTACGTTATTCGAAATTAAGGTACTGACCGTAGTTATAGGAGTTACCACATATGGAAATCCTTCCCAGAAGTGAATTTTGGACAAAATCACAGAAAATGAGGTATTCGAGCATTACAAACAAAGGATTCCAAGCCCTTTCCTCCTCCCCCCACCCTCTTTCACCCCCACACCACCCCACCCTCAAAAGCTTCATGCTATTTTTTTTTTAAAATTACGATTGAGGGAATTGGACAGATCATATAATAAAGGTTCTGTTGCTAGATGTTTTTGTTGCTGTGACGGGTAAACGAGTGAATACAGTATCTGTGATTACATTAGATTATCTGATTATTGTTGAATTTAAGCTGACGTTAGCAGAATATCGTATCATCTTTCAATGTAAAGATTGCGAAATGATTTCTGTATTTGTTGAAAACATCTGCCTTAAGAATAAATAATTTTAAAAATGGTTACCTAATTTCAGCCGGATACCTCCTTGTTTTTAATGACAACTTCGCAGGGGAGCATGTCCTCGGACTCATTCAAATTACTGTTGAACATGTGAAACACTTTATGCTCTTTCCATGGAAATACAAATTAAAAATAGACAGTTCGGGAAAAAATGTTCCCTTAATTTTAGTAGAAATTGTCATAACTCGTTCCTATTGTTTCTTTAAAAAAAAAAAAAAAAGGAATTCCGAATGACACAACTTTTGCTTCTGTCTCGACAGACATTAGGGTTAGGGTTGAAGGTAGGGTTAGGGGTAGGTTTTGGATTGTAATTCGTCGCCTTCCACACGAAAGGGCGTATCCCTGTTTTTCACGTTTTTAAAGAGAGCGATTTACGTCTGATTCGATCATGTTGATAGTTAGCTTAAGCCTTAGGAATTTTATGCTATATCTTCGTTACTGTTTGAGCTAGGGATACGCCGTTTCTTGTGAACATAGTTCTGAGATAGCACTACGTACTGGTGGTGATAACTCAAAACCGTCAAAAATCGGGATACGCCCTTTCGTGTGGAAGGCGACGAATTTTAAGCATAAGCTCCGGTTAAGGGACTCAGTTACAATTATTGGCTGTGAGGCGCATTTAGAAATCCTTTCAAAAAAAATGTTCCAGGGGGAGCATGCCTACCCACAGATTATGCTTCCGGCTTCAGGGGTCGTGCCCACGCCTTTAGGTTGCAGATGCTAAATTGTAAAAGTCTTTTTGGACCATTTAATAATCTCTTCGAGCCACAGGAACGTTCCGAGAGGGCCAAGGCTGCTAGTCCACAGGTCAGGTCACTGTGCTCATATTAGACACTGTTTACAAGTGGGAGTCCTTGATATAGATTTTTCATAACTGTAAGTTAGATAAGGGGTTAAAAAATAGGCCTTCTTTGCTACACTACATGACCGCACAAATAGAATCCGCTGACGCTATAGGTAAATATTGCCTGCAACAATTATTTTACAAATTTTGGACTGGGGAGGATTTCCATATGTGGTAACTTGCCGTATATCGAAAGTGTCTTATCAATCGATGAAATAATTACACTGAGGTACCTCAACCATTAGCTGTAACAAAATTATTTACTATTTAATGTACGCACTGTGTAGTTGCCGTGAAACTCGGTAGCCAATTTTTTACTTGGGTCAACTTGGGAAATCCAAAAACTACGCCGGGAATTTAAACCGGAACAACTGGTCTATTTTGAGTTGTATTGCATCCTATCTAGACGCATTTTTATTTTGTGCCTATAGAGGGGTTTTATTTTTTGGGTGCAGTAACACTCAATAAATTTTATATTGTGCGCCTTCACTCCACTCTTGCTGTTGTCTCGATATAGCAAGGACGCGACCTTGGGAGCGTCCGTTTTTTTTTTTTNGGGGGTCACAGGGGGTAGAGCCCCCCTGACACGGTATGTAACTATATGGATGCAATATATTTTTTACTACGCTCACTTCCACTAATGCTTCTGTCTCGATGGGCATTAGTGTTAGGGTTAAGGTTAGGATTCGGGTTAGGGGGTTAGGGGTAGGGTTGGGGTAAGAGGGTTAGGGGTAGGGTTAGGGTTAGGGTTAGGGATAGGGTTAGGGTTGTATTAGTAAGTTATTCGGAATGAAGGTACTGACCGTTTGCTATACATCTGCTATTACAATTAGGACACAATGCCGATTTAGGCAACAGACCTCTTTCTTTACAGAAATTTAAACAACTTTCCTCATTATCTGTTTCTCTTGCCAAACGCACCAGGTTTGTAAAATCCTCAACATTTCTACACTTTTTAGCTTTTTTGGACGTGGATGGACCACACTCTGCCATATCATTTCACAAGACTGACACGACGTTATTAATTCCACAATTTAGCAACAATTCCTTGAAATTCAATCACAACTGTACATGTATATCCCAGAGAAATATAATCCACTTGCTTTCCAGAGAAATATACTTGCTTTCCAATATGAACATACAAATTACTATGCCCTACCGTTTGAAAGGGGAGTTGGTGTTTGCACTGAGAGGTCCGTGCGGCACTCACCGACTTTTATTTACCGATCGTATTGTTTCGACCTCATTTCTGATCACACTTTTTATTGTAATTTTATATCACGTAATTGCATAGGTCAGCTCATAAACAATACGGAAATGCATAAAACCGTCATTTATTGGTTTTTTTTGGCTTTTTTGCGCCTGATGCTTAACGTACATCATGATAATGCAACATTTACATGCTGTTCGAGCAGTTTTTCTATAAATTTTTGGTACCGGATCGCCGCTATCAACTTTTTATTTATATATATAAATCTACGCCATTTGGTAACTCACCTTCGTTGCTGTATACAGATCTACTGGACTCACAATCTGTGAACCTGACTTACCGGCTCGAGTTCACGTCCACCTGTTCCGTCTGAGGTTTTTCTTCTATCTCTTCTATGCATAATGTTATTTATATAATTGTATGTTTATACTAACATTGATTGTTTCATTGTATGAATGCATTATATCTGATAATCGAGTTATCTGATAATCGAGTTACAGAGTAGAATACAGGAGCTGCTTCACAATACCAGTTTTCTTTCTTTATTTATTTATCCCTCACAAAAAAAACCAGGCCCCTCTTTTTTATACCAGCCCCATCAAAATATTCCCTCTTTAGTGTGTTCATTGGTACGGGTCAGATGCTCGTTGTTGGAGTTACCACACAGAGAAATCTTTCCCTGGACTGGATTTTACCATTTTTGCGGTGTGAAGTTGTTTTAGGATTATTTCTACATAATCTTTCCAAAGTACAGAGTTATACTCTGCTCTTATTGATTCTGATAGCCTTTTTTAAAAAAAAAATTAGCAACTACTCTCTTGCAACCTTTAATGCGCATTTATCCCCTCTCTCGCCATCAATAATATACCTGGATCCGTTCCTGGATGTAATTAAATGCATGTTTTGTGCCTCGTTCAAAACATTATGGAGTGTCGGGCTGTCAGTTTTTCAAAGGTTGATACATGACGGGGGCTGCAAGTGGGCATCGGGCACTCCTTTTGCGTGAGAGGGGTTACCTGGACGAGTAGTTACGGCCCTGATTCCAATGTTGTGAAAACTGTTGTCGAATGCTAATGACCAGAGTCTGTAAGACAGCAGCAAGCTTCCTCTTTATTTACGCCTATTTCCTCTCTTATGTGTGTATATTGATTATGTATATATTATGAAAATGATTGACAAATGCCTAATAAAGAGATTGAACTTGAACTTGTGTTGGACATGTGGGACATATATTTGGAAGTCTTTTCAAAAGGGAAAGAAAGGGTGAGGAGGCGGGTTGTGAATACCAGATTATACCAAGACTCTTGTGATTGCTTTTNTTTTAACTAGCAACTACGCCCCTGCAACTTTTTATGCGCATTTATCCCCTCTCTCGCCAACGAAATTATTCCCGGATCCGCTCCGGGTTGTGATAAAATGCATGTTTGGTCACTCAGTCAAACCATTATGGAGAGTTGGGCTGTCGGTTTTTTAAGGGTTGATATATGGTGGAGGTTGGAGGTGGGCCTCGGGCACTCGTTTTGCGTGGGAGGGGTTATCTGGACGAGTAGTTACGGCCCTGATGCCAATGTTGTGAAAGCTTTAGTTGAATGCTAATACTGTAATTACGGTCTGTAAAATGGCAGCAATCTTCCTCTTTACCTACGCCTATTTCCTCTTTTATATGTGTTGGACATGTGGGACATAATAGTTATTTGGAAGTCTTCTCAGAAGGGAAAGAAAGGGTGAGGAGGCGGATTGTGGAAGGCAGATTATACCAAGATTTCTGTCATCTATTTTGGCCTTGGAATGGACCAGGAAGGAGGGAGAAGGTCTGGAAGGGGGGAAGGGGGGTGAATTTTAATAGCAGGGAAGAGAGCTTCTTCCATTACTTTCCGCTAACAGCTTCGGCCTTCCCTTATCCTCCCCCTACAAACACAATTAAACGTATAACTGCAGCTGCGATTGCTGATTCATTAGTCTTTGAAACTAGACAATCCCAATTTCCTTTTGACTGGTGATAATATATCAGAAAGTATACTAGAAATTACTGAAATCCGTCTGCAAGAAGTTCTTTAGTGTACTAGAATGGCAACATGTCGCAAAATTTGAAAAGTGAATAATATTCATAGTATTTTCAAAAAAATTTTTCCGACAGCCTTAGACTCAGTGGTTTAAGATGCTGGTTGTTCCCAAAGTTTTGTTTTCAAGATGGCTACCACGGGGTTTGTACATCCCAATCATCTTTCTTCATCCAGAGGATTTAAACTTTTGTGTTTTGATGTGTAGAGATCAAACAGGATGGAGAAATTGCATGAGGACCTAGCCACAATTATTTGCTGTATTCCGTTTCCATTTTTTTTGCGTGCTAAAAACATGCTAAGATCATGATTTACAACTTTATCTTTCCCCATAAGCATTAACTTTTTCCTATTTATACATGAACGGAATGGTGTGACAGTCATATTTCGAGAAGCACCAATAGCTTTCTTTGAAATTCCGAAGAGTAATATTGACATTTAAATGGTTACATGACCTCCCTTGTCACTGTTTCAAGAGACACCCTTACAGAGGAGCAAAATAATGAAGGGATATGTTTACAGTTTGAATTAATTGATCCATAAAAATGAGGCTCGATGGTTGAATTTGGTGTCTAGACACAATATGCTAAAATGAGGTTTTTATTTCCAGCAGTAATAGTCTTATATCTTGAAAGGTGGTGGAATGGTCAAGTCCTTTAAAATCTGAAGGTGATATAGCAAACGGTATTCAAATTCAGACGTTATCCTTTGGACATATAATAGCTTAGACATATTTCAATCGTACTTGTATGTTCGCAAACTATTAAAATATGATTTCTTTGTCTTAAACAGAGGCGGGTTGCTTTGGGAAATTTAAAATGGTTCACATATCAGATTCCATTTCCTCTAATACTTAAGAAAAAAAGACTTAAGAGTCATTATTACTTGGTGATGCAGCTTTCAAGGTATGACATAACTTTTTTTTTCTAATTATTATTTACTGCTTATAAGGAAAGCCAATGTAAGACATTGAAAGGTCAAGGTTGTATAAAAGTAGCTGTTCATGACAATTTCAAAGGTCAATCTTAACATATTTGTACATCAGTTTTGTTTCCAATTCTTCACGTGGAAGGTCAGTAAAACGTATCATATCACTGTAACGACGTTCATCGTGTGTCAAACGGTAGAAGTCTATTTACTGGCGTTACAGTGGACCATGAACAAGAGTTCCTTAACAGAGGTCAAAAGGCGACGAATGGTTTGAAGATGATCCCCAACAAACCCGCCATTATGCTGAAGTATTCTCTCTGGCCCCTCCCATGGCAAGAACTGCCACGCAAACAGAGGAATTGGTTGGTTGGACAGCATCCAAGAGAAGTCGCCATAACCGTTTAAGACCCTTTAAATTTGGGCAACGAGAGGACACTGTCAACAAACTTTGCTCTATCCTAGAATAGTTCAATCATTTCAAAAGAATCCCCTCAAAATCCCTTGCGCATCCCCAAAAGTTTACAATTCAGTGACAAGCAAATGACGCCCGAACATGTTTAGGATGACCAACTGGAACTGAGAAACAGAGATTTTATGATAGTTGATAGGAGAGCGTTTGTTCAGGAGTGGGCATCCGGAGACAAGAACATCTGGGGCAGGATGACGAAATTACAGTTATCAAATTCGTGGTAGGACGATCATATTAAAAGACGACAAGGTTGAAAGTGAAGTGAAAGTAACGTCTGTTTGTAAGGTTTCCAATGGTCGCTTGGTTAAGGAGACTGATGAAATGATGAACGTGGAAGTCGCACGAGCATGAAGTCAGAAGAGTTAGTTCAGCCTAATGAAGAGTGATGGATGGCTGATTCCCTATTCCAAGTGCCAACTCGTTCACTTTTTGAAGCTTAGCAATGCAAGATGACCACCCCACTAGGTGTATGACATATCTCAGCATCGATGGAATGCCAGTGGTTTACGAAGCAGTTTCTGTAGTTCAAATGAAAATTTGCTAGGAACTGGTCGACTTCTTCAACAACATCCAAGAAGACAAGTACAAAAGCTTTGCTCACCACAGGATTGTATTTGACACTCTCAAGAAGCAAACTTCCACTTCAGTCATCGGCCAGGTCTTTTATTAATGTAAATACACCGTGGTTTTCGTATGGTTGTACAACCCCAATATCTGACTCAGTGATTTCTGGCCAGGAGTGACATAGAAGACTACCTGACATGGCATATCGTTCGAATATTACTAGTCATATTTTTAACACTGCATAGAACTCCAAACTTCAGTCTCAATGCTAGAGTGGTAATGGATGGACAGTGGCGTCTAAGAGGTCTAAGCTTAAATTTTTTCACTTCTCTCTTTCAAAGATAGTCACATCTCCTCCTCACTTAGTCCTTAATCTCTGATTTGACTGCGTGCTTACACATAAACCTAACACATTTTGACATGTATAGTATCAAATTGTACATGAAACTCTAAAATTGGATGCTTTAAGTTTATTTAGATCACGGGGCTTTTTACATATTTCTTTACCCTGACACTAGCTGGTAACCCCACCCCCCTCTCCCCACACACACACATTAAAGGATTTTTATATATTAGCGGATTAATAGTACACCGTCAGTGATTTGCCAGAAACAGTTGTCTAGGAAAGAAGGCATAAATTAGGATCCTCTACAGACTTCATGAGAGCGCACATGCAAACCCGCATTTGATATCAGGACCTCACAGCCTTAATCCAGCTGCCCCTGATCCCTACCAGTTTGGTTTGTTGCAAGATTGTGATGGTGTTCTAAATCCTGTACTCACTGACTTGCCAATAGTTCAGAACTGCGTCTGTCGTGTGACACTCAAATACAGATGTGATGTCAGCAAATATGCCAAGAAATGCACGTCTCTACAAAATAAACCTAACTGCATTAGAAATGTACAGCTATGAAGGGATCGGATATTGAGGCAGCACTCTGCAAATAAAAACTGAGGAACCTCACGATGACCAGTAAAGTTGATGCATGGATTGCATGAACTGATATGTTGGTACTTAATTCTCCCAGCAACACCTTTATGATACTGGATGCATTTCAAGTGACCAAGATAGGGTCTGCTCCTTCACGAAAGTGTATCATCAGATATTTTCCCTGCATCACTGACTGCAAACTTCAATGTCCAAATATTTCCCCAAGATATCGCAACATCAATGCACCGTTTGTTTTTCTCAAACAGTTGCGACGTAGAAACTTCCATTTTGCTGTCATGAAACAATTCTTGCACAGCCGTGACCTTTCAGTATCTCTTGTGTCGTAATTGAATATTTTGGTACAAGATAATATTTTGATACAAGATGTTATCCGCAATATAAAGTTAATATGTCATGAGTTTTGAGTAAATATGTACCAACAATTCACTTGTGACTCTAAGTCATGTTATTCGTAAGACTCGTCGAAAATTTCCAGGTGTTAAATAATGCCAGACTTCCTGTTTGTATAAGTAAAATAATGATTGCAGTGAAGAAGTTAACGCTGCTACAATTTTACGAAGTAGTTATTGATATGAACTTTCATTCAACTTAATAAAATCCTCCCATTTCTTATCTCATTCAGCTTCCTTTTCGTCTTGAAACTTCTAGTTGATCATATCCATTTTAATGGTCATGATTGTTGTCATTCAAACGCACACACACTGTCACATATTTCCTAGCCCAGGAACGCTCGTCTAGCCTCAGTTAACGACTACATAGTCTTTTTTCAGGCATGCCGCTTAAAAGAGGCTGTTTCTTCTGTAATATCCGACATTTTGGATTTGCAATGGGTCTGTGGAGACCAACGATGACATTTTCCCAATGTTACTATAAAACTTCTTCCAGATAAAATCTTCGCTGTCTGAATAATATGTCAATAAATCGCCGTGAGAGGGTTTCTGACTGACCGTTGGTACCTGCCACTAATAAAAGCATTTACTTTAGTGGGGTCAAACTTATAATGGGCTACTTGGACAATATTTTTAACTAACAGACCTGGGAATTTATGATAGTCTGAACACAAGAAATATTATTTATCATTTATAGAAGCCGAAATATTATATAATTTGTTTAGTGCTCTGGCAGCCATCTTTAAAGTCAACATGGCCACCATAAAATATTTTCAATAAATCTATAATTGCTTCCCATGTGGTTTAGATACAAATAACAATCGTCGTTTCGATTTTTTTTCATAACGCATACACTACTCTCATGCTGATTAAAATATCTTTTTTTTTTAAATTTTAGATTTGGAGGATGTTAAATGATTGCACGATTGCAATTTAAAAAAAAACAAAACGATTTTATACATCTAGTGTCGTCAACACCATATTCACCACAGCATCCGCAGCACTACATCTACCACCGTGCCATCACATTCCGCCCACACCATCCTATACACGACAGCTGCTGTCGTATTACGCAACTCTACATCCATCTTCCCCACAACATCTTCAGTAACATCAATAGAAAATCTTCAATACAACATCTACCATAGTATCATCAACACTACATCATTAGGCCTACATCTTCATTTATATATCTTAAACACTCTATCGTCAGTACATCTACCACATCATTATCAACACTGCATTTTCAACACTGCATAAACAACACTGCATTAACAACACTGCATTATCAACCCTGCATTATCAACCCTGCATTATCAACCCTGCATTATCAGCACTGCATTATCAGCACTGCATTATCAGCACTGCATTATCAACACAACATCAACAGCATCATTATCAACTTTGAATTATCAACTCTGCATCTCCAACACATCTACCACAGCCTTATCAACACTTCAGCACATCATCTGCCATTGAATCAACACCGCATCATTAGTATACAGCTTCGATACTACATCCTCAACACCACGTCTTCAACAACACAACTCTTTACTGTTTCAATTTCTTCTGCTGCTGTGTTCTACTGGCGTCATTGCCTTTATTACAGGGGTTTCCAACCTGTCGTGGTTCGCATATCCCTTTGATCTTACTAGCTGCTGCGGAACGTGGGTACATTGCACCCAAGGGCGTAGTAAAATTAGGCGTCCCCTCTCCTCTTTGTCCATGAGAACCCCCTCCCCTTTCTTTACCTTTTCAACACCAGCACTTCTTTCGTTTTTAGTCTGTTTTCTTTCTTCTCCCCAGTTTGCTCCTCTTACCGTACCTTCCGATTCTTTCCCTTCTGTGATTTTTTTTTGTCTGTCTCGTCTCGTCTTGTCTTGTCTTGTCTTGTCTTGTCTTGTCTTGTCTTGTCTTGTCTTGTC
>JAWQUT010000323.1:109005-121579 GCA_033807755.1 Ellobium chinense
GAGAGATAGGGGTGAAATTTAAGGGGCGAATCGTGCAAACGTGTGGTCTGGAGAAAAAATTGTAAATGTGCTAATGTGTGCTTTGTTTATCATGTTTACATTGATTTCCATGCCTTTTCTACTTTCTCGTCTGTCTGCCCTCCCATCCATTGATACAGTTGAACATGTGGAAGTGCATTGCACTGTATCCGTAGTAACATCTACGGACTTTTCAGACAGCGGATAGAGGGAAAGCCTTGTCATCAGTTTGGGGTGTTACTAAGACTCATGGCTGTACAAACCTGCCAGATCCGTCCTTCCTTTGTCCTGTAAGGTCCATAGACACACCAGGCTGGGACACCAACAAAGTGTTTGACCTGGAGAAGTAGGAGTGTGTTCTTTGGGGCGTGAACTGGGTACCAGTGGCAAAGATCTTGGAGTGGTGGGTTCAGTACTGTCCTGTATTAACTCTATATTATTAATGAAGTCTTGCAGCTATACCAGCATGGCTAGTCCCTCGTAGGGGACCTAATGGGCAGAGAGAAAATAGTCCCACAATAAGATCTCAAAATCTTGAATTTCAGGGACTAGTCTATAATTTGGAATTTGTGAAGAGGTATTATGTAGCTGAAATTTGTTACAGAAAGTAAGCTACATGGGACCAGAGCATAATGCGAGTATGCAGATTTTACAAGTACGAGCGTACATTAAAATTCAGAGTCATACGGCTCTATTGATAGGATCTACAGCATGTCTAACAGTTGTAGACTAGTGTAAATGTGAAGCAGCGATAAGTGCCCCATTGTTAAAGAACGTGGGATAAGTCTGTTATTTGCAGCCTGTATAAGGCAAACCTGAAATGTTTGTTTTTCAAAAAGTGAAAAGCTAGGTCATAAATAAAGCTTTGTGATGTCATTATTTATGGAAAGAAAATTAGGAACGTTCGGAAATGTTTTTTAAAGAAATCGTGGCAAGTTCTCCAAAAATGGAAACAGTCGTGATTCGGGAGTTCTTGAAAGTGTGACTAAGCACAAGATAGAAGAGTCTTTTTGAGCCATTTTGCTTTCGTGAATACATTTTTTTCCGTCTGCCTTGTTTGCTCAGCTGAATATAAAAGAAAAAAACTCAGATTATCTCGAGAGTGTTGTTCAAAATAATTGCACAGTAAAATCTAGAGTCTGCTGCTGGAGTCTGAAAATCTTTGAACTACTTTCCAAGAATGCTGACTATAATTATGAGCCTCATTGATGCTGAGGTCTTTAAAGGCTGAAACAAATTCTATTCATACATTGTCTGAATATAAGAAACATCTGTGCTGGATTTTGAAAAGCTGAAAAAGAATTGTTTTCACGAATGCCCAGTATATTTTATGCAGTCATCCTCGCTCTGCGCAGCTAGAAGTTGTTCCAGCAGCTGGGGCTTGAGAAAAGTTGGGCACTCGAAAGATGCAACGTGAAGCACTCTGCACATTACCAAAGAAGCCTTTTTCAGGAAATGGCTAAGACAACCATTCGATGGCTAGAAGTTGCTTCGGTAGCTGGGGCATGAGAAACAAATGGACAGTCATTACAGCACTGAGAACTGGTAGAAAGAAAACCTATGGAAAAGCCAGACTTTGTGAGGCTTAGAAAATTGCATTGTTCACTTCTAGAAAGTGTTCTCAACCTGTATTGCAAGACTTTGTTTCAGTAGCTTAGGGTTCGTGAAGTGTTGCACAAAGTGGCAAAAAGAACTAGAAATGTCAGACTGTGAAGTTCCATAACTGTATCAACTCGGAATGATCCAGTATGATGCTACTATTTCTTACTTTATGCTGCAGGACGTTGATTTAGCAGCTGAGATTTGAGATATATTTGTACATCAGAATTGCAAAGAGCGCTAAATCGTCACACATGGATTTTGACAATCTTTATAGTGTGACAATATGGTGTGAGGAAAATACAGTAGTGCAGCAAAAAGGCATTGTTCTCGCTGAATACACACACCTGGCACACTTGGAAATATAAATATTTAGCATAGGCAATGCCTCTTCGGCAGGTTTATTTTACCGTAAACTACCTGATGTTACAGAAACCTAATCGCGCGGAACATTGGTTTAATTTCATGTCCTAGATTTGTTTGTTCCGTGCCAGTTAACCATCTACAAATTGTGTAAAAATGCATAGTAAAATTTCACGACTTCGAACTTAATGTACGAATAAAAAGTCGACATCCTCGCTTTAATGCTGTCCAGATCTAGTGCTTTCTGTATCAAATTTTACTCAATATCTGCTTAATTATGGACTGGTACCCTGGAATTCAAAGTTTTTGGGGGGCCTGCGTGTTTAAAAGTTAAGAATCGCTATGAAAGTAAAGATGCTACTGCATAGAGTCTAGGGATGAGTCGCCATGCAAGGCGTTGTGTTGTCTTCTCTTAACTAGGCAAAGGTAGCAGATCCGCCACTGTAGTATCCATTTCAACCACCAAGACCACACTATTAAAGTATAAAAGCGCTTCTCCAGGGGCGTGGCCCTGCCTGAGGTGCCTAGGATCGTTTCAGGGCGAAGTGAGGATGAAAGGTCTGGTGGGGTACATCCATGGGGGTAGCACCCACTGATGACAGGCTTTCCTCACCGACTGTGCTGAGGTCGGGATGTATTACGTTCAGATGTTTGGATGCATTTTCTGTCCACGAGTTTTCAAGTGTATCGCATCTCTTCCATCCTTTTTTTTTGGTTCCTCATTCTCTTTCTTTTCTAATTATTCTGATTTTCAGGTTCTTCCCTATCTTTCTACTTTTTATTCATGCTTTATTCAATGTTATGCTCTTTTCTTCCTCAGGATTTTTCTCTTCTCCACGTTATCTTTCTTTCCTTCCTAACTTTCTTTCTCTCCATGCTTTTTTTTTCACTGTTTCTCTTTCTCCATTTTCTGTCCAATCTACTTCACAACTTTGTGTCTTTTTTTTCTCTTATTTTATCTCTCTCTCTCTCTCTCTCTCTCTCTCTCTCTCTCTCTCTTCTCTCTCTCTCTCTCTCTCTCTCTCTCTCTCTCTCCTTTCATTATGTCTTTTCATTCTCTCTTGGCTTTCTTTCCTCATCCCTTCTACTGTTGTCCTTTTCTTCATCTACTTTCTTTGTTCCGCCACCCCGATTTCCTTTTTTTCCTCTTGCTTACCACCATGATTCTGTTATAACATCCCCTTTTTTTTATCTTCCTTTCTTCTCACCCCCCTCCCCTTCCCTCACTCCCACTCTTCCACTCATTATTTTCTCTTTTTCTTTCTCCTTTCCGTTCTGTCACTTCTCCTTTCCTGCGTTGCTCTACTTCCCCAACCACTTCATTCTCTTCTCTGCACCCTTTCATTCTTATCTTCTACTGACCAGTCGTCATACCCTCATCTTTCCCGCCCCCACCCCTCCCTCCTCTCATCTTCAAGCCATTTTCCTGTTCGTGTTGTATTTTTTATTGCTCTTGCATTCCTTCGCTCTCTTCTCCATTTTGTCTTTGTCTTTGCCTTGCTCTATCTCAAGCCCTCACAGCCCATCCTTTATCAAGTTCTTAATCCTTTGTCTTACTTGTCACCACGTTTTTTTCCACTGCTTTTGGATATGATGATACGCCGCCCAGAAATAGTACTGTCGTAAGTCCATAAATAACTTTAAGGACTTACGACAGTATTAATTCCGGGCGGCGAATGTTTCTTTTGGTGGTGATATGATGTTGCTTTTGGATATATGATGATATATTTGAGTAACTTTTCTCCCTTCTTTGTTAATCTCGTTACACTTCCTTCTGCTCCTTCTTTTCCTATGCTCTTCTATTTCTCACTGCTCAGCCACCAGCACTGTCCCACAGCTACTTCATCCACATCACCATCACCATTATTATCATCACCAACGCAGTTACAATTATCACCAGCATCCACTGTTACTACCACCGTCACCACCATCACCACCACCAACCTCGATAACTACAGCCACCACCACCTTCAGTACCACAATAACCAACCACTCACTACTTTTTTTCTCCCCACAAGTTAATCGTCCTTCTTTACTAAGATTTCACTTTAATTCTGAGGGTTCTTTCCGACCAACATATTTGGCGGAGGGNCCCCCCCCCCTCCTCTTTCCTCTCCTCACCTTCAAGTCATTTTCCTGTTCGTGTTGTATTTCATTGCTCTTGCATTCCTTCACTCTCTTCCCCATTTTGTCTTTGTCTTTGCCTTGCTCTATCTCAAGCCCGCACAGCCCATCCTTTATCAAGTTCTCAATTCTTTGCCTTACTTGTCATCATGTTTTTTCCACTGCTTTTGGATATGATGATACGCCGCCCAGAAATAATACTGTCCTAAGTCCATAAATTACTTTAAGGACTTACGACAGTATTAATTCCGGGCGTCGATATGTTGCTTTTGGATATGATGATGATGTTATTTTTGGATATATTTTTGGATAAATTTTCTCCAAGTGTTTCATTTTCTTGATCCACTTCTTTCCGCTTCGTTTCCTATTCTCTTCTGTTTCTCACTGCTCAGCTACTAGCATCATCACTACAACTACTTCAACCACCGACACCAACATAGATCACCATCACCACTGCTATCATCACCAATGCAGTTACAATTATCACCAGCATCCACTGTTACTACCACCGTCACCACCACCAACCTCGATAACTACAGCCACCGCCACCAGCTCCAGTACCACCATAACCAACTACAACTTTTTTCTCCTGACAAGGTAATCCTTCTTAACTAAGATTTCACTTTAATTCCGATGGTTCTTACTGACCTGCATATATTTTTGGGGAGGTGGGGGTAAGAGGCAGAGGGGGCGAGTGCACCGAGAGGGAGAGTGACCCCTTCCCATTTGCTTGTCTACTTATCCTCCTACCCTGTGTGCACCGAAGGCATTGGTCTGTAGTGTTTTGTTTGTCGGTTGTTTTTTTTTTTGCCAGGGTCTACTATCGCAAGTTAAGTTTGATTTTAAAAAAATATTTTCCCGAGAAGAAAAGGCTCCGTTCAAGCTTTTTCATACAGCTGACAGTTAGTAAATAATAAAATCGTTTTTCAAGGTAGGAGAAAGTAAGTCAAAATTTTTATCGCGGCAGTCTTGAAATGTCCTTTCCTGATTTCTGTTGGCCTCTTCGCTCATAAACACAGACACCCATCAGGCGGGTTCGCGAAAATCATATTCTCGCCAAACTCAACAGACCTGATATTGTCTGTGTTGATCATGATAAAATGTCGTATAGCACATGACGGAAAGAGCAGTATTGATGTTATTTGTCAGGAAGATGTCATGCTTAAATGCTTCAATGTCGTTGCAGTCCATGCTGCCTAAGTTTTTTGGTGTTTTTTTTTAACTTTTCAGGGACTGGGAGGTGAAGCAAACAAGACAGAAGGCCGAAAGATGCTACAGCAAGCTGCTGCCCTGGTAAGACTGAGTTTACTTTTAATGTATGCAACACTGATTGGCAAGAAACATGATTAAAACGACAGAACTTTAACAGGAGTTTACTTCTCTGTTACATGGAAGGTGGGTGATAAAAACGATAGAAATTTAACATGACGTAGGACCTTATGAAACACAACCTCTAAATGTATTATTAAAAGAGTTTGTGGGTTACAGTTTGTTTTGAAAAAAAAAACGGACTCGGGAACAGAGCAATACAATTATGTAGGAATTTTGAGTACATTAGGAGGTATCAAAATGTTCTTCTGTGTCCTTTTTTTTTCTGTGTAAGCTTAGGGGGTTTTGCATCAGAGTGAAGATATTAAAATTAGTTTGTAATGAAGAGGACCATTTGATATGTAGTATGTCTCTGCTTGAGAATGAGAAAGAGAGAGAGAGAGAGAGAGAGAGAGAGAGAGAGAGAGAGAGAAGAGAGAGAGAGAGAGAGAGAAGAGAGAGAGAGAGCGAGAGAAAGTACTTACGTAAAATGTCGATGACATCGTATGGTCCCAGAAGAACAGCGAAAGATATTCAATGAATCGGCTTACTGGGATGATAACAGCAGTGACATTGTATAGGATAATTGTATGATACCAAGGAAGTTGAGAAAGTAAGTCAGTGATTTGGCCTGCTGGAGTAATATGTGAAGAGGGTATTTCCTGAGATAAGAAGCCTGTACTCATTCACTATACCTCATTATTGTTATCGTATATCTGTACTTTCATTTCTGCAGAATAACGCAAATGCTGTGTCCGCCCTGGGCTGGCTTGCACTAGAGGAGCAGAATATGACATTGGCTTATGCCTTGTTCACACGAGCCAAGAGAATGGAACATGTGGACAGTGGTTACTATCTAGGGTTCATGCACCATTTTGGACTGGTTCCAAATAGAACATATGATTTGGTGAGTACCAAATAAAAGAAATTTTAATTACGTATCTGATATCCAATTTTTCTACTTTCGGACATATAAATGAAATGCATCATTCTACAACTTCTACTGTGATTTTTCGGTTGTTGGTTTTTTTTTCATGGAGGTAAAAGTGCTTCCTTTTCCCGATCTTTTAATGGGAAGAAAAATAATCAGCTCCAAAATTTTTCACGAATCTTTTATCATAAATAGTCGCCTGTCCTTCTGATCTGGTCCCTATGGTTTTTTTTCTGATAGTCTCGTTTTGACTGTGTGTGCTAATACATAGGCTTAACACATTTTATTTTTACAATTATACTGCTAAATTGTTCCTGAGACTTTAAAATTAAAAAATGGATGCTTTTATCTAGAACGCAGATCTTTTTACGTATTTCCACACTCTGACAGTGATAGAAGAAGTACGTCAACCTCCATGAGAAGAAAACTTCCCAAATCACAGTAGAATTTGTAGATTAACACTTTTCATAAGCGCCAGTAACTTTAAATTAAGTCATTTAGGGGAGATAACTAGGAAAAGGTTGCCTTGGTTTAAAATAAATCCAATCAGCATGCTCCAAAAGATGTATTCAGGTTGTACAGGCAGTATGCTCCATTAAAAATGAAACAAAAATAAAAGACTTTAAATTGTTCACAATCCAGGATGCTGCAATGGAAAAATGTCCGTTGTCAGCTGAGAGAGAACAGATAGGAATAAAATAACTCAAAAGAGTTTGTATCTGTTAAAAAAAATAAGCTTACAATCCGGCCCAGTATGCTCCGCAAAATGTTTTCGGGCTTTTCAGGCATTATACGCCATTAAAAACATACAAAAAGAGAATATTTTCACAATCCAGGATGCTGCTTGGGAAGAATATCGATGGTCAGGAGAGAGAGAGAGAGAGAGAGAGAGAGAGAGAGAGAGAGAGAGAGAGAGAGAGAGAGAGAGAGAGAAAGAGAGAAAGAGAGAGAGAGAGAAATAACTCACAAGAGTTTGTCTCAGTTTAACAAAAAAAAATACAATCCAGCCAGTATGCTCTGCAAGATCTATTCAGGCTGTTCAGCCCATATACTCCATTAATTAAAAAAACACAAAAAAAAATTAATAAATTGTTTCCATCACAGGATGCTGCATTCGTAGAATATAAATGGTCAGCGGAGAGAGAACAGATAGATGCGGGAAACGTTTATGCCTTCATGCTGTCACGTGGGACTCCCAATCACAGAAGAGACCCCACCTTCGCAGTTGAGTAAGTGTTTATCGGTTTTGTTTTTGTGTTGTCAGTTTTTCATCGATGCAAGGTTTTTTTTTAAACCTCTTTTCTGAGAAAAGCACTGTATGGTGATGGTTATGATAACATAGATGAAGACAGTAGGGTAGTTTAGCTACTGTGGTTTGGAGATTGATATATTTTTTATGGAGATTGACATTTGCAATGGATATTGGCATTTGCTATGAAGATTGACATAAATGCTATAATTATGGTGGGTTTGTTGGGACTTCGGGCCAACAAGCTACACGGTTCGCTTGTCAGTCAGTCACAAAAAGGTCAGCAGCGATCAGAACTAAAACTCCACCACGTGCTTCCAAGTAGACAGAGCTAGAAATTGGATTTATTTCTCAAAAGCAGGGAGGATGAGCCTGCGACAGTGTATTCACGGATAAGTAATCCATACCTTGTAGTCTTTCTAGATTCCGGTTCTGGCTTTCATAAACAGTCCTGCTATTGCTGCATATTTCTTGATGAGTTTGGTGCCAAAGTATTTCTTATTCAAAATGAGTAGTAGTTTATTCATCCTGAATAGGAAATTTGTCCCCACAATTAAAATACAAAACAATGCACATACAGACATACAAAGTTAATGTACTGAGTACAACTGTCCATCATCCTACAGTCATACAGATTAAAAGTATACCTGTATATCCCTCCACCTGTCATATTTTTTCCACTTGTTATACAGATCGTTGTGTAGCACGTTCTTGAGAAGAATGCCAACCTTATGTTGACGAAAAAGAAAGTCTTGGCCCAAATATACGAGAGAGAAAGGCGATAGTTCAGATACGCTAATCTGGTGAATTGGAAAAGAGCAGAGTTGGGCAAGTTCAGTTAACGCGAACTAGATCTGAGCTTAATAGCTGTTTGGGCTAAACTAATCTGCATCTGAACTGTGCCCATTTTGGGTGTTGATCAAAACTTTACTTTGCTACCTGAATTTCATTTCAGTTCNTGATCTTATAACCACTCAGTTTTCATAGAACTGAGCTAATCTTGATCTTAGGGACTTTTCCCTTAGTGAACTGACCTTAAATATGAACTGACTTTTTTGGTGAAGTTTTCCCAACGCTGGAAAAGAGCACATTGAGTGAGTTATCACACTTCCATAGACCAATGATATTAATTATAATGAACATCTGTAGCTGCATGCATAAACCCTACGTTAATTAACGCAATGCGTTAACCACAGTAAACACTACTAGTGTTTTGGGAGTTTTCTGTGGTTACCGCAGTGCGTTATACAGCCACGGAAATTTACTTGGCTTTTTTTTAATTCATCAGGATAATCTCCCATAAATGTTTTGCATTTCTGTGAAGGCAAAGTCAATACAGACATGAGCGTTTATGGTACAAATTATATTTTTTTTTCCTCCAGATGGGCCCGGTATATTGGAGAGAAGAACGGATATTTGGCCAAGCCGCTAAGAAATGGCTTGAATGCATACAGAGATGGAAATGAGTAAGTGCCTTTAAAAGGAATCTGGTTATAAGTTATTCCATATTTATATGCAGATGTTTCAAAGATTCTTCATATATTATAGTTCGTGGTTTACTAGGTGTTGAAATTTCTGAAGCATATTTGGTTTATTTTACGGGTTTTCTTTGTTGTAGGTATTGATTTTATGGTCCATAGTTTTGCTTTTATTTATGCAACATGCAGCACCTTATTTAACACCTTATTTGCCTAGGAACTGATTTGGATGGAAAATAATATGGTTTATAAGTCGCGTGTCTCGGCTAATGCCTGCTCACGCGACTTTACATTATTATTACCCCGGCAGGCCTGATCACTCTAGGACTTTCTTAATTCCATGGGGAGCATACCGTCACGCTGCTATTTATAGGCGCTAATCGCATTCTGACAATATCTTTCACTGCCTGTAGTCAGGTACCCATTTTACAGACGAGTAGATTAAGGGAAATGTGAAAATGAAATGCTTTCTCCAGGGCACCTGCAACACGACCGTGGTCGGGAATCAAACCCACGTCCTAAACTAGAGTCCAATGTAGCAAGCATTTGGCCACATTGCCACGATACTTTGGGAAGTATTATAGAATCAAAGAAGTTTGATACTGATGTTCAGATAGTGTTGAAATAATCATCTGATTTTCGCCGGGGGNGCTCCATTAAAAATGAAACAAAAATGAAAGACTTTAAATTGTTCACAATCCAGGATGCTGCTTTGGAAGAATGTCAGTTGTCAGCAGAGAGAAAACAGATAGAAATAAAATAACTCAAAAGAGTTTGTATCTGTTAAAAAAAATAAGCTTACAATCCGGCCCAGTATGCTCCGCAAAATGTTTTCGGGCTTTTCAGGCATTATGCGCCATTAAAAACATACAAAAAGAGAATATTTTCACAATCCAGGATGCTGCTTTGGAAGAATATCGATGGTCAGTAGAGAGAGAGAGAGAGAGAGAGAGAGAGAGAGAGAGAGAGAGAGAGAGAGAGCGCAGAGAGAAATAACTCACAAGAGTTTGTCTCAGTGTAACAAAACAAAAAAAAAATACAATCCAGCCAGTATGCTCCCCAAGATCTATTCAGGCTATTCAGCCAATATACTCCATTAAAGAACAAAAAAAAATATAAATTGTTTCCATTACAGGATGCTGCATTCGTAGAATATAAATGGTCAGCGGAGAGAGAACAGATAGATGCGGGAAACGTTTATGCCTTTATGCTGTCGCGTGGGACTCCTAATCACAGAAGAGACCCCACCTTTGCAGTTGAGTAAGTGTTTATCGGTTTTTGTTTTTGTGTTGTCAGTTTTTCATCGATGCAAGTTTTTTTTTTTAAATCTCTTTTTCTGAGAAAAGCACAGTATGGTAATGGTTATGATGACATAGACAGATGAAGAGAGTAGAGGAGTTGATCTATTGTGGTTTGGAGATTGATATATTTGTTCTGGAGATTGACATTTGCAATGGATATTGGCATTTATTTGCTATGAAGATTGACATTAATGCTGTAAATATAGTGGGTTTGCTGGGACTTTGAGAGGAAATTTACTTGGCTTTTTTTTTTTTAATTTCATCAAGACATCCTCCCATAAATGTTTTGCATTTCTATGAAGGTAAACTCAGTACAGACATGAGCGTTTATGGTACAAATTATTTTTTTTTCCAGATGGGCCCGATATATTGGAGAGAAGAACGGATACTTAGCCAAGCCGCTAAGAAATGGCTTGAATGCATACAGAGATGGAAATGAGTAAGTGTCTTTTAGAGGAATCTGGACCAAGAGATGTTAGGCTTGTCTCGTGGTGCAAAAGATCCCAAGTTCGAATCCTTTTACAAGCAGGTCTCTCCTCAGGTGTATAAGACGATCGGTGTTAAAAAAGTTCTTTCTTGTCAGTAGCTTCACCTATTTTAAGGCCTCGACTCTCCTATAGCCACAACTCGTCTGAAAAGATGCGTTAAAATCTAACACAAACACCCCCTCCATTTTCATCATTAGTAGTATTTCCTTCATAAGTGTTATACATTCTTTATGCCCATCGAAGCTCAGGGCGTTTTGGCTTCTTTATGATAGCATCATGATTTGGGAAGCGTAGACAGTTGCTAACAGCTTATATGATTTTACATGTTTTTTTTTTCACTATTGGTTCTCATTTTAAAGAGAAATTTGATTAGTTTGTTGTGTCACCTAACTGAATATACAATGACGATATTTTCACATTTTACCACTTCTCATACACAAGATCGTTGTCATAACTACTTTTATCCTCATTTCGTATTCAGTCGGCTCTGTTTAAAGCCAGCTCTCCACAAGCTTTACATAAGTCACGGTTGGAAGGAAGTGTGATTATTAGTTAGTGAAGAATACATAGAAATCCATATTCAAGAAATGTTATGATGAAACGGACTGATTGTAACAAAGCGGGATCTATAACACAGTAGTAATGATAAAACAAGTAGTAGTAATAATATATAATAATGAGAATAACGAAAGCAGTAATGATAATAATAATAATAAAGTCTCGTTGACACGATTTCACGCTGTTATTACTCCAGCAGGCCAGATCATTCAAACTCCATGGGGAGCGTTCAGTGCTTTTGCCACATCACAGGCCGTAATCACGAAGATCCAGACTATACCTTTCACTGCCTGTAGCCAGATACCCATTTTAAAGACGGGCGGACTGAAGAAAATTTACGTGAAGTACCTTCCCAAAGCTTTATGCATGACCATTCGGGGAACTGAACCCTCGGCCATTAGGTCTTGAGTCAAACTATTTGACCAAACTACTCCACAGATGTTATGTCAAGCAAATAATTATGTTATTGTGTCAAGCGAATTTTAACTTATCTACTTTCTTTGCGTCATCTGTGTTTCAGCTGATCTTGCCTACTAAGTGTGTTAATACATTTCTCATTCTCAGTGAACTCGCCCTGTATTACTACCTGCTGCTGGCTGACACAGGTCTTGAGGTGGCTAGTTTCAATTTGGCATACCTGTGTGAGAAAAATTCAGTAAGTAGTGTCTGTTGTGATGATTACGTTTCATCTAACTTTTTATCTTTTCTCAAGCCCATCTTTTTGCTACGCTCTTCTTTCTGGCCAGTGGCAGGGCAAGAATATCCTAAAATCAAGGGCAAAGTAAATTGTATCCCCTCCCCTCTCCCATCTGGAGATTTACTTTTTTTTTTCATTTATCTTCACCCATTATCCCATCTTCAGACTTTCAGACTCTTCCCTCTTTCCTCTTTTCCCTTTTTCTTCTGTCTTCCTCTCTTTCTCTCTCTCTCTCTCTCTCTCTCTCTTTCTTTCTCTGTTTCTGTGTTTCTCTGTCTCTCTGTCTGTTTCTCTGTCTCTGTCTCTCTACGTCCTTGTCTCTCCGTCCGTCCGTCCGTCCGTCCGTCCGTCCATTTCTCTCTCTCTATCTCGTGTTTGTAAAGTGATTTGAGGTAGTAAAATCTGAAGTAGAAAACAAGGCCAGAGCATTAGGTGTACGGCATTCATGAAGATTTTTTTT
>JAWQUT010000323.1:128961-142182 GCA_033807755.1 Ellobium chinense
CCCCAGCCTTGGGCTCAGATATTCAGGGTTTGTAGATCTGTATGACCAGAGTTCATGTTTTCACTTCAAGTTTTCCTTCCTCGTTCTTCTCTACATCCTCTTTTCTCCTCTTCTTCAATTTTGCTGACATGGCTGTCACCAATTTCATTACCTACTTTCCCTGAATATACACTTAAACTCCTGGGGGTTACCCTATATCTGACTTCTCTGAAAAGTTAAAATCCCCACCCCATCCCCTGGGGAAAAAAAAGGTTTGGAAATGGCTAAACTTGACCATAATTATAGTTTAAATGAGCCAGCCCAACGCTAACTTTATTTACTTTTCTATTCTGTTTTTCAATCAAAATGCGTATTTACCAATCGGTAACTAAACTCATAAATCAATCAGTCATGTTTTTGATTCTCGCTCCTGAAGCCATGCATGGCAATTACGGAATTGTTTGTCCTAGCTAGCTTTTCAGAAAAAGATCAGTTCCGAGTTTAACCTCTTGAGTAAAATCATTTTAGACACTGGAAATCAGTGGTGTCCACGTTCACTAGAGAGATAATAGAGAGTAGACATGTAGACGTGTTTGCTCACTATAGTCGTGACAAAAGGCCACATAAAGAGAGCAGGTCATTTATATACGGCTGGAGAGGAGCGAAATATTAGGTTTTGTTTTGTTTTAAATATGTTTTTAGGTCGGTAGAGAAGATATTCTGTAGTCAAGACTCTCTCATCAGAGAGACTAATATTGGGTTTGGGTTCTTTCCATAGAGAATGATCAACAGGCTATTACGGTAGGAGGAAGAGCGGAAGATTCAGTATATTTTTAGATCATAGAGAACGTATGATAAAATTCAGGTCGTCTAAATAGAGAGTCTACTAGTCTACTATATGGGTTTGTTAGAGAACGTAGACACTTAGATCATTACTATACGCATCAAGAAGTAGCAAAAGATTGGGTCAATTTTTAGATAGGCGGAGCATGTATGAATATGTTCAGGTCCTCTCGTTAGAGAGCCTAAAATTGAGTTTTAGATTGTTTCATTAGAGACACTACTCTGGAAATCAGGTCGTTACGACAGTTGTGTAGACTTTCCGGGTTCACGACGAGGTCAGAAGACCTTATGGTTCAGCTGTATAGATAGATATAGTCCAATGCATGAAACTACCATTCTGACTAAAAAACGCCTCTAACTTCTTACTTTTATATTTGTGTTCTTCTTTCAGATCACAAGTTTCCTCGGCATCCTAATAACTGTGGTAAGTTCTGGTATCATCCTCCACAACTACTGGCTCCAGCGGCAACGAGAAAGACAAGAAGAGGCAGAGAGACAGGCAACGGAGGAGGAGGAAGAGGAGAGAAGAACGACAGAGGAGGTTCAGGATATTTAGTCATTGTAATAGATCTGCCTTTGTTTTGTTGATACTGTTTATGCTTTCTCTAGCCATGTTTACTTGTTAAGATGTGAACAGCAGACTGCGTTTCTTCAAGTGCATTGTTGTGGAAATGTGCAGTGAACAAATCTCTTGTATTATTACGCCATCAGAACAATTAGGTCTATGGATAGACTTTACAATTTTCATGTCAAAACTCCATTCTTCTAGGTGCATGAAAAACAAGTTCTCTATTTTTACCTTCTTTATGTGGCAATATGTAATGAACAAAGCTCTAATATTATGCCATCTAAACAGTTAGATCTATAGACAGACTTTACATGTCACAAGTTCATATTTATAGGTACATAAAAAACAGTTTTCTATTTTGACTTCATTGCGTGAAAATGTGCGATGAACAAAGCGAGAAATTGCTATCTGATTTAATTATTGGCGCATCCTGCATGTGACAACTCCACGCTTTAGATAAGAATAAAGTTGTCAATTTTGACTTCATGATGTGAAAATTCGCGATCAACAACACTTTTAACTGCCATCGGAACAATTTTAGACAGATCCTATATGTCACACCTTCACACAGCCACAAGGTGGAAAAATGGTAGATATTTCTATTATCATTCGAGGTCGCAGTAGAAATGTAAAGGGAAATAATCATTATAAAGCTTTAAAATACAATACTCGGTCTGAGACACCGTTATCTCCCTTGCATGTTCATCCGATGTTAGGGTAGGATGAGTATTTCGACATTTATTTTATACTTCCAGTAAAATCGCTGTTGTGAAAATTTTAACGTCCAACTCTGCTATCAACTGTAATGCAACTGCAGAAGACCCATTTTTCTAATGATCTGACCCTCATCCGCTATTGTAGCCATATGATTAACTGTAATTTTCTGTGACATAATATATAACCTTGTTGAAATTTCGACACACCTCGTGAAAACTTCGGCACGCCCTTCTGGCACCAGGACGACCTCAATGATTTCTTTCCAATTGAACCAACTGGTTATTCATTTTACTAGCTTATGAACAGAAATAGTTCAGTCTAATATGTCATCCAGGCAAAAAAAGAAAAAAAATGTATTCCTCACAGCACGTATCGTATCGAGGAAGGTGTCCAATTTTTTCAGGATGTCGAAGTACTCACACCCTACCCTAGAGAGGGAAAGATTGAATTATTGTTGGAGGATAACTCTTCTATGCATTGAATTAATATCGAGGGTTAGCAACCAAATGTGTTGTCCAAAATGTATGGAAAGAGAAAACTGAAGTTGAAACATTGTACATAAATAAAAATTCAATTGCCTGCAATATCTTGACTCTTAACACATGTATTGGGTGGAAAAAAAAGAACACATAATATTCTAATGTCATTTAGTTCCAAGCATTTACAACCAGTGATCGAATGATGACCTAGAACATTGTGGTTGCTAACTCTCTACATGGGATGGTGGCGTGGAATCAACAGGATGTGAATTTCACATCATCTGTCCTCGTGTTACTAAATCGTTCTCTAACATTCAGATGAAGTTTTAACACAACCTGCTCAGTATACCCTAATTTTGTTGTTCCAGTTGATTTGTTCATCATAAAAAGCACTTTGGCTAACAGACACTTCTAATAACATATCCTCAGTAGCTTGGTCTGAAGGGTGGATGTGTTATGATGTGTAATTCAAGTTCCACTGCATTATTTTTTTCATGATATGCACAGTGTTGAGTTCATGATAAATGTCTATGCACCTAATGGCACATTGTGTCATTAGAATTGTATGCTTTTTTGTGTTATATTTACAGCTTAACAAGCCGTGTTATATGGCGGTTATTCACCTCCTTTCCTATCTTTTCCACACTTCATCCACTGAACTAACACTCCTGCCATTCTCACCTTTGTTTGTTGCTCATCAGTCTCTTTTTCACTCTTCTATCTTCACTCTAATGCCGTTTCTCCTTCTTTCCCTAACCTTTTTATATCAACATCAGCACATGCCCATGCTTACTAACCAGATTGTGCCTTAGTTGATGTAACAGTGATAGGCTTGATACTGACCAACAGTGTGAGTACTCACTTCTATTAGCTGAATCAATCCATGTTGACAAACCCATTTTTCATAAAATGTAATTGTTTTTATTTCATTTATATTTGTTAGATATGCAAAGTTTACCGAAGGTTTCAGATCTGACATTGCCTAAACATGATATAAACCAAGGCCAGTTCTTAAGAGCATCCATCTGAGTGAGCTTGTCTTTCAATTATGCAGCAGATCCTTAGTTTGACCTTTGCACTTGGAAGCTCACACTGTCTCATGGAATCACTATCTAACAGTAAAACAAGATCTTGACTACTGTTATCTCAGTAATGAGTACCCATATTCGTAGATAAATGAAAATAGTGTGGAGTCTCAGAAAAGGATACTTATATATCACATTATAATTATATCAAATAAGGCACACTCTATTATATCTTATTGTTTGTTGTTACTTAACATTCCTTGGAGCAGTTGCTCTATTTGGAGATAACCCTCCCATCTCAGAGAGCCAATATCTATCCCACACAAATCACATCTTTCAATAGAAATCACTCTTATCAAATTTAGGACACAAATCACATTACTCAAATGTAACAATTCATTTATTTTTTTTCTTAATACATTGATAAACGCATGTACATGACATAGAAACAAAACAAGGAAAACAAGTTCACATCAGTTCAAAAATTATTGTATCTTCCAATACAAGTAGCACTACTAATCATATTTCACTCTCATGACTTCACCAGGTTATTTCCCTCGTCACACAAAATGTATTAACAAAGGTTGACAAATTTCATGGGTTTCAATGTATGTTTGAATGCTCATATGTCATAATACAAATTCAGATTGAAAAATAATGGAACAGTACAGAATTTTCTACATTCCACTATTAAAAAAACAAAATAAGAGTTAAGAAATAATAAAATAAAAAACTTGAGAGTAAAAACTAAATTTGTGTACAACTAAAAGATCAAATTTTTATTTTGGTGCAGTGTGAAAACTAAAATACAGACATCAGACCGACAAATATTATGAGAGGTCTGCTCAAAATATGAAACAGGATTCACAACTGATCCAAATAAAAACTGACGTATGTCGTAAGCTGTAGGTGGGTGAAGCTTAAACTAAACGTAATAGAGACCATTTGCTCACAAAGCAACATGACAAAGATAGAAAACAGTATATGAAAGATATTAACAGCTTTCAGTGCTGCGTGAAGTACTATGTACAAGATATCATTATAAGCTTTGAGAAATATTAAGTCGTCATATAAATCATGCATTTCATGTTTACTGGGATGAGAAAGATGAAAGTTTTCCCTAAATGTCTAGAGAAACTATTACTGAATACAACATAGTGTATCTTGATGAATTTCATCAATAAGACATGACAAATTTAAGCTGCAGCCTTCCATAATGGGACTTAATGTATTTTCTGCACATTTTGGTCATTGAAGCAGTGTTTCTGCAACTTTAAGGACTTTGAAGAAAATTCCCACCACTGAAAGCAGGCCACTGGAAAATGAATGCATGCAAGGCTGCTGTTAACAATTATTATTTTTTTTTTTTGCACATTTTTTCCTGTAAAAGCTATCCATTACCACATATCTTATGATTCAAACTACATTTTAAAAGCCAATTTCTTCCTGCATGTCCTTAAAAATGCAGAAACCATGTGGTCTTTAAGCTCAAAATGTACAGAAATCCACGTTAAACACCGATTTACAGCACTGGTTAAAATGGCAGCATTATGCTTCTTCTACAAAGACATGTTCTGTGGCCCATTATTATTGCTATGTAGACAAGAAAGTAGTCTATTTAAAATGTATATGCTTGAGTACCTTATGAAGTGAAGAACATCTTCAAGTAATTAAGAAATAATCTTGCATTCTCCTCCTCAGTTAAACTGTCTCCGCCAATTTTGTAAGGATTGAAGAATATGTAAGCTTCAGAGGAATAAGAATCACCAAATGTATGCATCATCCCTGTCCGTAAATATTTCCAAACTAGGACCAGTTTTCCTGGAAGTGGTCTACAGATAACATCACACAATCTTCACAAGTACAGAAATTTATTTTGATGAGAAAAACTGCATCACTTAGATTCATGACATAATTACATAATTACATGAAAAACAAAAGATGTCTTCTGGTTCTGGCCAATGCTGAAAGCACATACACAATACCCTGAAAAGAAAATGTGAGTGCATAAGTGTAATTTCATTCCAAGCCTCATGCAGTTCAATCCTGTACTGATCTGATTTGGGTCATTCATCATCAGTACTCACAGGATATAGGGAACAATACTAGCATTACATGAAAACAAACCCAGAACAGATTCTCAGCAGTTCCATGTCAATGTTGGAGACCAGTTACTCTGAACAGGTTGTCTAATCGTTGGCCTGCACTTCAAAATAATATGGCCCGCAGGCATTGTAAAATATGGCCCACAAATTTTGCTTTATAATGAACCAGGCACCTACACTTCAAATATGGCCCTAACAAGATGCCTAAAATACAAAACTGGCCCATCACTCAAAAAAATTCTCAGCACCCCCTACCTTATAAGAATTTTCAAGAATAAGGTGGTGCAAGGATTAATCTAGCTGCTTTGTCCATCCGTCAAAATGCATGGGCCTGGCCAAGGCTCGAGTCAAACAGGTCCATCTGAGGAGTTATGCTCTTATTTCCTTAGGTCATCATAAACAATGAAATGGAGCTACCGAGTAATATTGCTGTCATACATAGACAATACAACAGTTTACTTTTCTACAAGTGGAATAAATTATCATAGTTATTATGGTACAATAGGTACAAATAAATCATGATTTATAATTCTGTGTTATGTTCGCACAAACACAAAAAGTGAAACAAAAATGGGCCTCGTATCATACAAAATTGTAATAGTAATCTAACACTGTCATAACTGTACATACATTAACAGAAGAATAGTCACTATTTTGTCTCTATTACAATAGGGTTGAGAGTAACATACTAGTGAGAGTAAATAACTTGGATTTTTACTAAGGTACAACAAAACAAACTGAAACCAAACACTGAAGTTTTTACACTGACATTAGAGAGCTTTTATTTCAAGTTTGAATCTTTTACAGATCATTATGGCAGAGGTGGTCATGTGTATATGGAATTTCCTGATTTGATGAGCATATTGCATGTTATGAACTAGATGAAATGCACATCTGATTCTATCTCATAACATGTCATATCAGGAGCGCTTGCACACCACTACCATAATTGTCTGTCAGAGATCTGACCTTGTGTATAAAAAGCTGTTACTGACACTCTTTTCAGGAACTCCACATACTGTTGTCACATTTCTGTCATCAAACATGCTTGCAGGACATTCACCATACAAAAAAAAAAGGGCAATTACAACTGCACTTCTGTAAAAGGAAAAGATCATCACCCTATGCTTCAATTCTGATCATGTGAATGTCACCCAAAAACTTCATAGATCCTCAATGATGACTTCTAAATTGTGATAGGCTAAGTATGCAAACTACTAGAAAGAAAAGATATCTGTAATGTTTTTGTAGAATAACTTTGTATTCAACGTTCAGTCTATGCAAACACAATATATGGTGGTTTATTCTTTTTTTGTGGATCACTGTGCCATCTCATTTGTAAAGGAAAACAGGATAAACACTTTTTTTTAAAAAGCAAATCTTTGAAATTGCAATTCTGGCAGTAAATTTTGTCTTTTAACATTGATCGCCTAGTCCCTAAGTGGCCACCGTCAGCAGATTTCGGCTATTTATACGATCTTCACCTACAAAAACTTACAGACTGGTTCCCTCGTTTTCTTTGTGAAACCTACTTTCACCGTGAAACTGACGGGAGATCTCTATAATATCTAGTCGGCGATGGAATCCATTCACTTTTCTTTCACAACGGTTCCATGAAGATTGAGTTTTAGCGCTGCAATAAAATTTCTCCCATTTTTTGCCTCAACTAATCAAGTGGACACAGTTAAGCCTAGATCTGGACCTTGTGGAGCCAGTGTGTGCTGTCCGCTTTTCAAAGGAAGATCCAACCAATTCTAGAGGCAAACGAAATGTGGGTGGCTTCATCCTTAAATGAGACACATTAAATCACTTAAAACTTCAAGCCAATATTGGCCATAACGTTCCCTTTTCTGAACTATAGACTACTGTGGACTGTCTTCTGTAATGGATCTAACTCATCCTGCAGCAAAATTCAATATATTATTCTCGTTCACACAAATGCATTTCACACTGGATTTCATGAAATAAAATCACCTGAGACAATTACATATATCTGATAAAGTAAATCTGATAAAGTAAGTAGACTGCCAGCAAGCTAAAATGGAAACTAAACTACAAGATGCTCATAGCTCTAGGATAGCTATTGCTTTGTTCATTCGTAGTAGAAACAGATAGAATAAATTTCCTGGTCCCTAAACTTTATTGCATTAATCATGTGTATTGCAAATTTTAGAATTTGAAAGTGTAAAAACAAATGTGGGCGGCTAATAAAAAGAAATCATGCTTAAAAAGTTACCCACAGCTTGACAAGTAAGGTGAAAATTCTTCATGTGTTACAGTCATGCACGTACACACAGATACAACTTGTCAAAACTGTTCTTGTTGCACACATTTTCTCATCCACATCATTCTCTAATTGTGTAACGGGCAAAAATAGCAGTGTAATTTGGATTTCTTGTGGGACAATTTAACCTTTAAACCTGGACTTGCTCTCCTCAAGTGTTCTCCCCTCCACAAAGAAATTTCCCACTCTTGGATCAGCCATACAGTAATGACTATCAGGATAATAACACAGACAAAATGCTGGTGCCACACTTCTCGTTACGTTGGGGAAACAACCATCTTGTACCATTTTCTTACATGTGCAGAATTTGCAACATCCCCACAGCCACATAGAAAAAAACCCTCTAGCAAAATGATCTAGGTAGCATATGTGTTAAGAAATAAAACCCATGACAAGTATATTGTTTTTTACAAAACATATATGGCAAGAAATTGTACAGGACTGCAATTATATACATTATGCTCATACAGAATGTGCATATTCAATATAATACAATTTTCACATGTGGCAACCCAAACATGTTACACATGTTATGTGACTGTGATATGTGGGTGGATCTTGAACATAATACACCAAATACACATAGTTCAGCAGACTTGATAAAGGATGATTTCTAAATCTAGTAGCACAACTTCATAGTATGAACAGGTTGACAATCTAGGCTAGCTCTGTTCCATCTGTGGGACACAGACCTTCTGAGACCATTTGTGTCTCACAAGTTTTGATCAATGTCAACTTCTGTAAGGGGATGGTGTGACACTAGATTTCGAAATCCCCCATGTCCAAAGTCTGTATTTGATCCTTGCCACCCACCCATGAATGGTTTCTCCATAGCACCATTTGAAAATAGAACTCTATCAGAGAAACTTCAGTGACCAATGGCAAAACCATACAACTCTGTTTGAGACTGCCTTGAATTATATAGGGACCAAGAGCAAGAGTCCTTTATAATTTTCATCAAAGAGTGATAAAACTGAGTTGTGAAACTTTGCCAAATATAACTTCCACTTCAAAATGTGACTCAACAAAATCTGTGAAAATAGAAACACATTGTTATCCAAAATTCAGTGTATCTACACTTCTTTATTAGTTATTGGAGGAACATATCAGAAATATAGAGCACATGGACTAACTGGTGGCACTTGATTTTCCTGAGTCATATTTTGAAAGGAGTAAGAATACACCATACATAAAACAAAACACATTCTGACCAGTGTGGGACATGCCTTTGTAAAACACATCTCTATCAGACCAAATTTGCAAAGCCCCTTTTGTCTCCTTCACATCCATGAATGAGGTTATTTGCTTCAAATGCAAACCAAAATTTATGCACATTCAACTAATAAGCAATGCTTTGTGACGTCGCCATATACACATAATGAGATCATCTCATGGAAGGCATCCTGTCTTATTACTGTGAAGATGCAACTTTATCTATGTGTGGTGAGTGTTGATAGCTCCCATTCCATGCAGTCACTTTCACAGAGACAGGGCCCAAAGTCCTGATTTCAATTCGCTTTTGGCTCTGAATCAAAACCACAAAAAACCTCCAGCTTACTACTGTCACTAAGGCCGGCCTTCCATAGGACGTCACACGGCACATGACATGTCGGCATGCGACGTGCGACAGGTCTTGACCCCCCTCACATAGGAGACGCGACACGTGACAAGTCAGAACGGCATAGGCAGTCACACTTCCTTTCGTCCGCATGGATTCTTCTGATGAAGATACTTTGATTGCACTAGCATTGCTAATAAAAGAATGGCAAAACAACCTTGTGTTCAGAAATGTTTCACATTGAATGGAAATAAATTGGTCATGCTGAAATGTTAACCATTATGACTGTGAAACCTGTTTATATCAAAATTAATAGAATACCGTAAACTGGGGGGGAGGGGGGGACTTTGCACAGTACAACAAACTCATCTGGTGGAAATTTATGATCAATATCTTCCCAAACTTGCTTTCTTTGTTTCTTGTTATGATAGTCTGGATTTTGGGGGTCCCAAATAAGTGGCTGGGCTCTCACAAACTCATACGCTTCTTCTTGTAGTCGTCCATCTCGAGTACACCTGCCACACACCTCACAAAAAGTGAACAAGTTGACTTTTCAACACATGCTGTTTTCGTTACCGCTGTGCTGTGTCGTCCTATGTAAGGCGGTACTCTAAATCTTTGTGCCCACTTTTGTTTTCATGCGTGAGGTGCGTTGTGTGCCACGTGCCGTGTGCCGTGTGCCGTCCTATGGAAGTCCGGCCTAACTGAAGTCAGTCTGCATTCGACAAAGGAGAAAATCTGATGAGACAAAAGCGAGCTGACCAACACAACTGTCACAATAACATTCCATTTCACATTTTTCAATTTTAGTTATAAAGGTACAAAACTATATCATTGGAAAGGTAATTGGACAGACAACTTGAATAAACAATTTATGAAAGCATCGGTTAAATATTTTGGGTCACGTCTTTGAAAAATAAAAATGACCGCTGGTGACGCAAAAAATTATTTTTAGGAGCTGCACAAAAATCCAAGTATTTTTAGAGTATTTGCAGTTTGAACACAACTATCTGTGCACAAATCTATTATCTTTTCAAAAATGTATAGTTTTGCTTATATATTTTGATGTATATTTTTTCTGTGGTCATTTCTTTGACCAACATGGTTTATGATGTAACAAACAAAAAAATATGAAATCAACTGAAATGTCACAAAAATGTTGCTCCAGCGAAGAAAACAAGCTTAGACAAGCTCTCCAATGTAAGAACATCACTTTAGTCCAAATAAAGGTCAAGGGACATGGAGAAATAACTCAAAAAATGGGACGGCCACTTGTTCACATGGTTTATCGCCGATTTAAAACTAGCCGAAATTGGAACTTCCATATATGCAAATGTGTAAATTTTGGGGTAGCTAACAGGATAACTTCCATGGAATGGACCACAGCATAAAAGACAAGAGCAAAACACTAGGTAAGAATAATATCAGGTTGGCAGAGGCAAGCAGCTAAATTTCATTATAATTTGAAATAAAAAATTTCTTTTTCTCATCATTTATTCTTTTTCCAAACATGTCTTTTCAGCCTTTGGCAGCACCCATGCATTTTTCCAAAATGGGTCATAGCAAGTTTAGGTACTATCCTAAGAGTAGATAAACATGGAAAACTTTCATTCCTGTTAAGGATTCCCACTCTATCAGATATATAATAACATAAAAACCAAGCATTCCCTCAATAGTTCAGAGAAATAATAAAAACATATTTTCATCATAAACATTTCAACTTCAATCATACAAGCCATAATCATACATTATCATGATCAATATTAACATTACATTTAAGTATCAAACATGATGATATCAGTCATATTATTGGTATTAAATTTCATATCACATAGAAAAATATTGCAACCATTGAAATGTAATGTTTTTCTTTACAGTCTCCATTAGTGTGGCTTCACAAAAGAAAATGCTTCAGTTTTTCCCTCCTGACAGCTCCCATGTGCTCAGGGTTGTTCTTACAACAGTTATCTAGGGTGCAGATCTCAAGGCCATATAGTAGGCTGCACTGTCTCCAAATCTATAAAGTGCGTGACTTAACCCGCTGAGTTCATCTAATCAATACACTCCTCAGAATGTACTGAAGAGTGAGGGTTCGAAGAGTGAGGGTTCGAAGAGTGAGGGTTCAAAGAGTTAGCAATGTTTTGATTCTTTGGCTCCAGAACCCTTCTGAATTGGCCATGACCTGTACATTATCACAATTAGGAGACAGATGCTCATGGATGCCATTATTAAAACCAATGAGTCTAAAATTCATGATCTAAAGATTTCATCAACCATGAAATGTGCAATGAGTAATCTTATAAATCTCCAAACTGGAGTCATTCAAGAATCTTTATAAAGTAAAGAAATGCCAAAGAAGCGGCACCCATGGTGATGTTACCACAAAGTGGTTTGTAGCTGGAAAGGACTATGATTTGAAGTTTGAGATGCATGCCCCAGTGAACATTGCATGTTTTGCTGTAAAGTGCACATGTATTTCACACAGACCCAATTAATGGCAGTAACTGGGAGGCTGCTGTACTAAAAGCACCATAAAATACAGGAATTAGTGTCCCTAAACTTCACAAACATAGACTATGTGCTCATGAAATTTTTTTTGAAGTCACAGGGAGTGATAATGGATGAAAAGACATTTCAAGCAAATCAGCCAGTGAGATGGCAGCTACTCTATATCAACTAATGAAAGCCTCTTCCTCCACACTAATCTTCTCTCAGTGTCATGGTCATTAACTGTGTTAATGGTTGTAAACTCTGGAGATGATTCCTTATCTCACTGTACGATAAGACTTAACATCTGATGAGACCTTGTCACTGTCATCCATGTCTAAGCATTGCCATGTTGTCTTAACACTGGAGAGGAGAATCATGTGCAGGTTTCTGTCACTTAAAACAGAACCACACTGATAATCTTGACCTGCACTGCCACAGAAGAATATAGACTGGAGGACTTTTGATGGCGCTTGCATCTTTGAAAGATCCTTGGTACCTTTATTGTTCAGCATGTATGGTTCCTTCAAAGGGCAAGACAATGAGGCACATCCTCACATGTCAAAGAGATTCTTCCAATACTTTCCAGCCTGTTGAAGTTTCTCCCTGCAGCCTGCAGCCACTGCAGTGTACAGACATTTTCTGCGCTGTATGTACATTTTGCCTAGCTGCGGCACGAGTTCTTGGACATATAATTCCCCTCCTCAGTGTATGATTAGATTCTCAACGTATGCAATCTTCACTTCATGATCTGTATGCCCCCAGTGCTGAACCTGCCAATCTTCTGTGCATTTTGTCTGTTTTATGTATTCACACTATTGGAATCTGATGAGAGAGAAAAATAACATGTATATAGTATCTGTTTGTATAAATACACAGACTGAAAGCTAAATTTCCAAGTTTGTTCCTATCAAATACTTTAGTATTTAAAATAAAATTATTTATTATTTATTTATTCCTTCAGTATTTTCTAAATACAGAAAAATGCCAGTGATTGTGGACTAAATCGGCAACCCAGTCACACAAAGTATATTACTGTCCCATTGAACATGTTTTACCCTCCATTGTTAATGTGAGCTTAGAAACAAACAGGAAAATACAAATGAATGCATAAGAACAGAATTTAAGAACAATGAGGAAAATTGGACATAATAAAGACATCGTCTGAGGAATGCC
>JAWQUT010000323.1:142215-157082 GCA_033807755.1 Ellobium chinense
AAAAAAAAAAAAACATCATCCCAACTTCGTCTCTCCAAGACTGACAAAAATTTACAGGGATTACAAGAATGCCACACTGGGTAATTCTGTGCAAAGCTGTACTAGTTGCAAACAAGGTGGGTGTGCAGGGGGAAAGTATACAGAGGTCAGCATGTGAATAGGACTTCTCAGTTACACTTGATTCATGACATTTATGCTGCGGCAAGTTGAAAGAGCAAAATGGAGGAGGTTTCAATACCTGATCTGAATGAGAAACTAAATAATAAGGTCATGCTATCTGTATTTTGCTGTAAAAGTCCTATCCACACTCTTCATAATACTTCTGCCCCAAAGCCTTTAAGTCCAACAACAAGTCATGGGAGTGCATCTACATTAGCAATGTGAAGCTATATACAGAGACAAGATTCATGAAATGGGTAAGCAGTGTAAGATGACAGCAATCGAAAGCAATGTTTTTGGACACTATGATTTAACATAAATGTCTCTAACTGTTCAAAATTGAATTTATCTATCTTTGTTTTCTGTTCCGTCATGCTATTCCTTCGAAAATGTTCAGCACTTTGCCATTCCTGTGCAATGGTTGAGAGACCATTTAACTACTAAGTATGGGTTATGCTACCATTTAAGAAAGACCAGTAACTGCTCAGAATAATCAAAACTGCTTGAGAGCACAGGAAAAGTTGCAGTTAAGAAGAGATGCTCCTAATATTAACTTTTATCCTGAAATTACTATGTTCTGCAACCTGAAAAATGTCAGTCATGAAAGAGTCACTCATAATCTTAGTAAAATCACTGCATGGACAAAATCATAAGGATCCCAATTCCAGCATGCCAAATGGCTCCAGATCATCAGTCAGGCCCTAATCGGATAAACAGAGGCTTAACAAATACCTGAAAGCAACAGGACAGAGTGCACAAGGGAATGCTTACACAAATACATAAGCATGGGGGAGAAAAATAATGATCAAACTCAAATTCTGTGACTTCTAAAATGAAAGAATACAAGAAGACAGGAATGGAGTCTATATAGTGAACAAAGCATTGATATATACAGTGGAACTCTTCTATCAATCCAATCTTTCACACCAAACCAATGAGGATGTGTTATCAGTTGTTTTGTGTTATCCACAGTTTATTCTTTTCATGAGAAACAAGCAGCTGGGATCACTGAATGCAAGAGGGCTAGGAAAAAATTGTGTTTCGAAATGGTTCTGTTAATCGAGTTCCACTGTATATATCGTCGCCTTCAACATGAAAGGGCGTATCCCTGCTTTTCACGATTTTAAGGAGAGCGATTTACGTCTGATTCGATCATATTTTAGCTCAAGCCCTTAGGAATTTTATGCTATATCTTGTTACTATTTGAGCTAGGGATACACCGTTTCGTGTGAACATAGTTCTGAGACAGCACTACGTACTGGTGGTGATAACTCAAAACCGTCAAAACTCGGGATACGCCCTTTCGTATGGAAGGCGACGATATGGTTCCTGTTGATGGCTTAACCACAAAGGAATCATTGTTTGATACTTACATCCGTGTGTGCTAAGCTAGAGACAGAAGCTGGGGGTCGAGAGGTAGGGGTGGAGGGTTGGGAAAAGGGGAGGGTGGGGCTTGCACCACCACCTCCCCTAAGTTCTGCGTAAAAGGCGGGGCTGGCATAGCCACTCCCCCTTGGTTCAGACTGCATCATAGGAACTCTGTAACCCCCACTGGCTGTCGACCGGATCGTACCATTATTGTGATGAAGGGGGAAAGTAGGGTAGTAAGGTCGATGGTAAGCAGGCAGATCCATTTCTGTAGAAGCGGGGAGTAGGGGTGCAGGGAAAAAAAAATTGGGAGGCAAAAGCAGACAGGTTATGAAGTGCAAAGCGTTAAGTAGCAGAAAAGCGAGCATTTAGATCAGTGCAATGATATGAACAAGCTGCTACTTGGTGCTTATATGTACAATGTGTGCTCTAAAATTTGAAATTTTTACAAACGAAAATTATTGTTCTGATAATGCCTTGCATAGCATACGAAGATAAGTGTAATATACCACTATAAAGGTATCATAATACAGTACAATGATATGCAAAATTATTGAGATTCAATGGCTTTCCATGGTTTATATTGACTTATTGCCCAGCATTATGGATAAAACTTTTGAACTCAATAGGTAAAAAACAAAGATTTTTTCATGGTTGCTCCAGAAACTGTATAATGCCAATCCTGGTATAGCTTTCAATTTGTCTACTGAGAGAGACACAGAAAATACTGTTATTTCTTGTATGTCCGTCAATCATGTAAGACATACAACTTTACAGGCCTTATGCACAAAATACAAGCTTACATCTGTGAACAAGGCATACCAGTTTTATAATATCCCTCATAAGACAAACATGATACCAACTTCTCTTTCAATCTATAGGGCAAACCCATGCAAAGTCATCTGAAAACTACATCTGCAGTTATGAAACACATGAAGGTCCTTCATCTGGTGGTCAAACCCTGTAGTGAAAAGTCAGCGATGCATGGATCCTTTGCATAAGAACAGAAAGGTCTACCTCAGTCTTTTCATTCAGTTTTTTTTTTTTTTGACCCCCAAATACCTGAGTAGGAAATTATAAACTGTCATGTTATGCAGTATTACTTTCCATACTGCATTTGATTGGACAATTAATTGCAATGTAGTGTGGTCAAATGACTTTGCTCCTGGTACAAGTATGTGCCTGTGCATCCTACATGCTAAGCATCATATTGCTCATATGCTACAGTGTGGATAAAGCAACACCAGAATTGGAAATAAGCCCTCAAAACTCAGCTCAGAATATAATATGTCACTATGAAACTGCAATTCGACACAATTTCCATGACAATACAAATGTACCACTGAGATCTATTTCTTCTCTTTACGAGCTTCCTTCCTCATAATTCACAATTGTATTATGTATGAAAAGAGCAATATTGATTTACTTTTAATATTACTGAATCCATATGATTTTTTACCCCAATGTAGATAACTTATCCTTTTCAGCCTACAGTACATTGTATGATAATTGTTTGGACAGCTTAAATCAACCCCACAATCCTAAATTCTTCATGCTTAGCAGGGTTAGGTGGAATTGAAATCATATGGATGCAGTTCATGAACTTAAGTTCAGAGCTCAGTAGCTTTTTTGAATGAACTGATCTGGATCAGATCTGCAGCTATATTGCGATGCTTCATCGCAACTTTAATTAGCTACCAAAAGTTTCAGATCAGTTCACAGTTATCTCAAAGCACCGAATGTCAATTTCCAAAACCAAGGGGATCTGATGTGAAAACTACTCAATTTTCATAGAAATGAGCTAAACAATTTTAGAGCTTTCCCCCCTTTGTGAACTGAACTTGATCTGAACTGGTTTTTTTGGTAGACTTCCCCAACCCTGCTGCTTAGTGCTTATGCCTCTATTTTAAGGGCCAAGAATCCACTTTCTGGTGATAGCCAAGCAAAAGCAATGGTGGGTGGTAGAAGCGAAAACAGAAAACACAAAACTGAATAAAACCCTCATGGCAATGATGAAGTGCTCATGATTTCACAAACACCTACCTGCTTCTTCGATTTCAAGGTCTTGCATACCACCATCTTTTCGTTGTCCATATTTTCTTGCTGTTAAGAGAGAGAAAAAACAAATGTTAATATGGTTTGTGTAAAAAACATAATAAAATCACCAATAAAACGGTACAGAATACCATAGTTGTATCACATTTAAATGCATCTGTGTAACAAAAACAACATAAACATTCTCAAAAACCATGTTTGTGATCTCAAACTTCATGTGTATAGATATAAGTGGATTCATCACTACTACGAAAGCATCATGCCTCCAATATCACAAACAACAACAACAAAAACAACAACAACAAAAACAACAACAAAAACAACAACAAAAACAACAACAACAAAAACAACAACATTAAGAACAACAACAATTCCTAACCTTGTTCCATGAGCTGTTTTTTCCTCTCTGACTTGGGGTAGGGTTTATGTATGACTGCACTCATATTGCTGTCTGTGCTATAAGGGCTCTGAGGTCTGGCTGTAGACTTGTGCTTTCTGTATTTCTTATTATTGCCTGGCAGGGTTAAAGAATAAGACATCAAAGGTTTGGAAACACTGTACTTGAAAAACTTGTGGTCTGTAAAATCTGTGACAAAGAAAACTTCACCAAACACATTTTGGATCTTTATTTCCAAGTTTTCTGCCTTACCATGGCCTTCTTCAAAGACAAATGAAATGGTGCAGAGTTCACTTTCTCCTTCATTTTTTTTTTTTAAGAACTTGAACATTTTACAAACTTAAAATTATGGAATGGTCTCATGGATTTTAAGATCATAAGATTTTAACTGTATAGTGGAGTAATGCTGTCAAAAAGTGTGGCTTAAACCAATTATAGATAATCAAACAGCAAAGCAGATATTTACTCAATGAAGACTGAGGATAAGTATGCATGTCCCCTACAACGCACTGCCCTAGAGGACTGAAAATATGCTATGATGCCTCCCTCATGTATGGCTGAGTACCAATAATGTAATAACAAGTCAAAAGGCATGCTTATGTCGTTGACAATTCTTGGAAATTGCATACTGTATTAGATGATAATTGGTCTTAAAATGCTTTCTATGTAGATGAACTAGATCAAAAGAGCTAAAATGGACCAATCATAATGCTTATTTATCCACACCTTTAAGCATTACTCAGTCATTCATACTTTTTAGCCTCACTCTGAGACCATGGCAAACTGTTTGTCTGGCTGGCTGATTTGAAAAGGTGAATTCCATGTCATCTGTAAACTGACCAGTCTTCAGGGAGTTCATACATGAACACAAGAAAAAATACCGAACACTCAGTCATCATGTTATAATTGAAGTGACCCATGCTTTGGCAATGCCTTTTGTAATGTTAAATGTTTAAATAGAAAGAAGTCTTGATGGTTGGGAGGGTCCAGTGTGGCGAATTCAAACTGATTTTAGATAAATTCATCACTGATGAAAATATTATTCCAAATGTAGATAGATCTCATCACTGATGAAAATATTATTCCAAACTTACTATTTTTAGGATCTGATACTGTAGTTCCCACAACAGTCAACCCAGACAATTCCGCAGCCCTTGCTACAGCGGAGGCAAAGTCAGTATCTGCCAGAAAGGAGGAATCACTTGAACTACTATAATCATCATTGTTGTCGCACTGCTTGCTGTTGCGGTGGCAGTGGTAGCGATCGTCACTGTCATCATGACTTATGTCATCTGAGTCTGTCTGGCTGGGCCATCCTGTCCTCATGGAGCCTGTGATGGTGGTGGTGGTGGTGGTGGTGATGATGAAGGTTAAGGCAGAGGTGGGGTAGAAGTTGGGGTGTGGTAAGAGTTGGAGTGTGGTATATGGTTAAAATGGATTGAGATTAAGAGACAGGAGATTTTTTAATGACAGGTTAGTAGATAGAGATGAAATGTGTGGAACGGATGAGTTGGAGGGAAACAGTTTGACAGTTTGGGGTATAAGGGCAGTGATGATGGTACAGTTGCATGTAGGAAATGTAATGAAGTGGAGGTGGGAAATTGGCAAATAGGAAAGAAGTATGGAGGTATTTAAGATGAATGGGTAGGAAGTGGTAGAAAGAGCAGACAGAAGCAAAATTCAAATTTTAGGTATGCAAGAAACCACTATGCTATATCCTATTGATTCTAGATGCATACATTTCTATGAATAAATAGATTGCTACAGAATGCATGAGTATAGATCTATACCAATTCCAAAAAAGATACTTGATGCTAGATGCTATGTCAATGAGAACTTCTGTATTCAATGCATATGAGAGCAAACCGAAGAAACTAATAATAGCAGGCTAAATAAGTATGTGTACTTTCATCACTGTGTTGCAATTTATTTTGTGATTCTGTTGCTCTGCATCATAGTGTCTGTGATTCCCCATATCATTCTACAGTTTTTCATGGCTTTCAGACAATTCCAAAACTAAATATTTATTATGTTGGCAATGTCTCTCAAATGTGGCAATCTGAAGATCAAAGATTTATCTCATCCACTTTCTGCTTAATAATACAGCAAGTGTATGTAAACTACACTTAACAGCAGGTGGTATGCAGGTGGTATTAGACATGCTAAAAAGTTACTATATAACTCGGCCATTCATGTTATTGCAGCTTTATTGTCTCCATCATTAGTAGTACTACTCCTGGTTAGCAAGGTAAATCAGTAGCATTATGGAGAGTGTTAAAACAGTTTCACTTAAAGCTTCCAACTTTTGAGTTACTATTAGGAAAACAAACACCCATGTGCAAAAATAGACATTATCCATATTGGACCAATTCCACTGAAAATTACTGCCTCATTGCAAACTACTCTCCAGAGATCTCATTGCAAAGTAATCACATACAATACAGTAGTAATCAGGCCATGCTCTAGGATAAGAACCATTCTTCATAAAGAATTGCTGGGTATGAATGAGGTAGACAACGGACTCAGAACATTTTTTCTTTTTTTTTAAGTCTGCTTGGGATTTGGTTTGGAAATTGGTGGACAGAAGGATGGACCATACAACATGGATCAGGGTTCCAAAGCTGAGAATAAAAATGAAGTGTTTACCAGCTGGGAATCTACAAAAAGTTCGAAATTCTATATTTGTTACAAATTCAATCAGTTAGCTCCAATACTAGTAGCTCAGATAAGTCTGGCTAATAGATGATACAAGGAAACTGATCTTGAGACTATTAGGAGGAAAGAAAAGACAAAGAGAAAGAAAAAGATGGTGTGGTAATTGAAGCTGAGACGAGAGGTGAATAAGATATGATCTGCCCTGTGCAGTCACTATATCAAGATAGATTAAAAATGATGGATTGAAAAGAAACTGAGACTGGATAAGAGAAGGAAGTGTGTGTGGAAAGTCAGGGGAGATAAGATGTCACCACAGGCTCCATGCTGTCATTGTGATGTCAAAATCAGTCAGATCCAAGAAACAAAAAATCAGTACAAACACATCAATGTCAAAATCAAAGCTGTGATTCTCATTCAAACAGACACAATAGAAACATAATCTATGTAAACATCAATTTTTGTAATCACTGATTCCATCTCCTGGATTTTTGCTTTTTGGATTGTTTAGATGCCTCTGAATGGGGCAATCACTTTAGGGAACTATAAATGATGCCAAATAACTAATAAACTAACAAAACTGTGTAAATATTTATGGAAAAACTAAATCATACATTTGACAGGCCTCCCACCTAACCTTTTGGCAATGAGCCTTTTCATTCAGATATATTTTTGTGGTGTGGCAATATGGTGGAATAACTTTCCAAAGTCTGGTCTGATCTAGATTGACATACATGCTAAATAAATTACAGCTTAAGGCCTCAAACATGAGGAACTTGTTTTACCTTTAAATATTGATGAATAAATAATCTGCAAAAGCAGCCATTTGAAAATACTTTGTATTTTTTACTTCGAAAACTTTGCCATTTATTTAAATAATTTAAAGGCAAAATATGTTTCTGTGGCCACTCTTGGGCCAGTTCTGGTACAAACTTTTGTAAGATTGTCTTTTGTAACTTAATAAGAGGGGTCACCAAGCTTTATATACCTTGGGGTCTCACTAATATCCATTTAAAATCAAAATGATGATATTAATTTTAAACACAATGTAATAGCCATTGCATGCTAAGATTTTTTTTCAGCTTTTGGAGAAATCTTAAATTTACAGTAACCTATTTGTGACCATGAATTCACAGACACAGATTTGGAAAATCACTCTGGAACACATTATTCACTTCACGAGACTCCACAGCATGCTTATGTCAAACTATGAAAAAAATATGCATGGGCACAAGTAAAGATGTGATAAACCAATCCACTGATATCTTAAGAGCTAAATACCTGAGACACTGCCATCTCCATTGACGCTGGAATCTGGAGTGGGGCAGTCGGTAGCTCTGTGGACATCCATGTCTGATTCACCTGCGTAGTCTGGTACTCCCTCAGATGTGGGTGATTCTCGTCTGCTTTTTTTGAAAGTGCAAGAAAAAATAAAACATGTATAATTACATAAGAATCTCCTTACAACTACAACGGCTCACCACAGACCCCTACTTTAAAGTCCCCCATTTTAAAAAAAACAAAAAAAAAAAACAACAAAACTCCAATGATTTGTGCCTTAGGCCAAATTTTTTTTGATACTGTTTGTTGTGAGTTGTTATTGATTTAAAGTTGGTATCTGAATGGTGAACAGTAATTGTTGTGCTGTACTTTAACATGTAATACACTCTCTGTGAGATTGTCAGTATCCGAAAAAGGCAATGGACCATAATATTGGGTCCCAAGAATGGAGTCTGTTGTTTCTGAACTTTTCAAGTCTTTTTCATCTACATTTTTCATAATTCCACTATATAATGTCCACTACTGATTCTTCCTAATCATGCAGACATGTGCATATGCAAGTTTCATATTTCCAACCAGTGCTCAAGTTTGGAGCTAACTCACTCTCTTTGCATGCCTTTTATATCGTGACCCCTTTAATGAAGTACATCTCAATAGTACATAGTTACAATGTGTTCCATCTGCTTTACATGAGGGGAAAAAATTGCTAAGATAGACATAATGATTGTACATTCACATTCCAGGGTGTCAAATAAATTCATTTTCTCATCAACTGTATCTACTCTGCTGCATGAAGATTATGAAAATGACAATTTCCCTCACCTTCTTCCATAGCCTGCTTGCAAGCACTCACTAGCTAAGCTAGGCAGTGAGGACTGACAGGCTCGGTCCATGTGGGGTCCCTCATGACCTGGTGGGTACATTCGACCTTGAAGTTGCTCAAGGTCACTGGAGTTCCTCTGATCGCTTGACTCCATAGGTGGCATTCTATATCCATGAAGAGCTGGGGGTGGGTATGGGTAGGCGGGATTATGTGGACAAGTCCCGCCCCCTGTCTGAGTGAAGGATGTGGACAAACTTCCTTGAGGGTATGCTCCGCCCAGCTGTGGATACAGCCCGCCCCTCTGGTCACCTATTTCACCAACACAGGGCGGGCGTTGTTGGATAGTCACAAATGCATCTGGATGCAGCGGGTGGTGGTGGTGGATGTGTGGGTTGTACGATGATGATGAGGATGATGACGACTGTGGCAAGGGTACCGACGAGGGCTGCTGTATGCTGCTGCCGCAGTTGTGGCAGGAGCGCGGCGACTGGCAGCGGTGCAGCATTGCGTCCGTGGTTTGGGAGCGCATAGTGTTCAACTGTTTGGGCGAATAAGGTCTGTCTGAATTGTAGTTACTACCACCACTTCCGCCGCCACCACCACTTCCACTACCACCGCTACCATCCTGATAGCTACCACTGCCACCCCCACCCATGTCTCCTGGGTACCGTGAGTGGCTGGGCCCCGGGTGGGTGGGGTATTCTATATCAGAGTACGGGATATTAGCACGAAGATGCGGGACCATCCGATCATGTGGGACAGGGCAAGAACAGGCAGATATCTTGGAAACTGGCGAAACAGGACTGCGATTATCCATGAAACGTGTCTCAGCAATATTGCTACTGTTATTGTTATTGTGGCGATGAAGAGAAGCGTCTCCTAGATCTGGAGGGGACCCAAGCTCACTGGGAGGTGGATGCTCAGGAGGAGGTGGAAGCAACTCTGCCCAGTTGACCATGGGTTGTTTCCCTTGCCCACAGCTACTGCAGCCTCCAATCTTGGAGTATTTGTTGCGCTTTGCTGGCATTCCATTTTCATCTGTAATACAGAGGAAACACACAAGTAATATTAATATATAACACACTTTTGGCATAGCAAAACTGGTACGTAGATTCTCATGACCAGCAAGTATACAACTGGCTTAAATTTAATCAAGATCCTGACAGAGAAATAAAATCTAATCTTCCACAGACTATAAATGAGCTCAACAATGGCTATGATACTGCATTTAATGAACTCAAAATTTTTAGATGTGTTTGGATTGCTATCTACTTTTCTGTGACTCTGTGTTTTTAAATTAAATAGAAATATGTGGCACTTATAGAGCTGATCAAATAAAGTGGTCATCTACAGTATGTCTGCAAATGACAGATAGCCTCCCCCACCCCAACTATCGAAAGTGAAAAGAAATTTTAGCCTGACTTTATCTATACATTATTATATGAACTTGTGCAAAGAAAAGGGAAAGAATAATGAAAGACACACGAGAAATAAATAAGTTCATGTAAATCTGACGAAGGAAAAAAAAAGGAAAACACACAGACATACAAACAGACCTGTTGTCAAACTCCCACTGTCACTGCCAGGGCTTATCATTCCCTCACAATGTTCATGGGCACATCCAGCTGCTGTTGGAGGAAATGCATGGAAACGATGATGGATATGAGATAATGTGGATGATGGATATAAGATAATGTGGTCTACATGAGAGCGGATGCGGAAAGATGAGGATAGAAATAAAGCAGAAAGTGAGAAGCAACACTGTGGATTAACTATAGATGAGGTGAGGATAATGGTGTATACTGCATGAAATAGAATAGGAACACTTTCAAATATACTGATTACACAAATCACTGGATCCATAAGATATTAGGCATGCTGTTATATGGGAAACATGTTAAGGTAATGAGGTCTGAGTGAGTTGACATGTGAGTTTACATACGATACAGGCACAAAATGGAAACAGAATGGGATAGAATTACAGCAAAGGCATGAAAGAAAGAAAGGAAGGAAGGAAGGAAGGAAGGAAGGAAGGAAGGAAGGAAGGAAGGAAGGAAGAAAGAAAGAAAGAAAGAAAGAAAGAAAGAAAGAAAGAAAGAAAGAAAAAGAAAGAAAGAAAGAAAGAAAGAAAGATAGACACAGAGACAGTATGCAGACTGATGGAAAGAAAGAAGAGAAAAGAGAAAAGAATGTCAGAAACAATTAAGCAGATGGAAGAAAATGTGGTAAAGATAATGGATTAGCAGATGAGAGTGGATTGTTAGGTGACAAACATACAATACCATGGACTCATATTATCATCACATATTACTTTCACCACCATCATTATTACGATTACGCTTGTTAGCTGTATTAGAGATTACTGAAGTAATCTGTTGTGTAGATTAGTGGCTGTACACGGGACACAAAATGAATCAATATACAGTAAGTAGGTCGCTACACATGTCAGGGTGTATATAAGTAGTAAAATGAGTACTGTCAATGGTTAGTAAACAATACATGGTTAAATTACTTTCAAATTCTTAACTCTCTTTGCAAGTAACTGAAGACCATCTATAAAAATGCTGTCTTTTGAGTTTCATATGACTTTCCGACCTGTTACAAGGAACTGTCACGACTTTCAGTAGTGGTATTACTCCCCATTTTTTTTTCCTCCACTAAAATTTGTTACAAAACAATGAATGACAGGATGGGAACCAACATATTATCAAGACTTCTGAGAATGAGCTAGTAACAGTTTGCTCAAACTGTTGCCAGCACTGCACTTTGTCACAAGAAATATTGCATCTTATTCAGTGTCTCTGCCCATCACAAATGCATTCATAAACTTCACACAAAATGAATGCAGCTCGGCCAAATGTAGATGTATCCGGATTCCAAACAGATTCTGCAGCAAAGGATGTTAATGCTGAGGTCACGGGTTCAAATCTCATCATATCCTCATTCCATTCTTGTTTTCTTCTTTTCTCTGCAAATGTCTATTCTGCCCTTTCTCTTTACTCTACCATGATTGTTCACTCCCTACTCATTATTGTTTACAGGGCTCAATCTCTTTCTTACATAAGTTAAAGATTAAAAAAAAACTACCACAAAACCACAGACAACAGTCAATGCTGAACAACGACATTGCTGCAATGTTACTGTATTAGTGAGTTAGAATATAAAAAGCAGGGGGCAAGCATACCATAAGAATAGTGACCTGTGTTCGGTCGGGAGTTATCTGTATTGGAATCACTTGACCGCATGTCTGGTTTCTGACAACTGTCCCCAGAACCACTGGCACTGGAGTGGACATAGGCGTGGTTAATAGGGCGAAATCCAGAATCTGCCGCCTGTGAGAAAAAAAATTCAAACATTAAAGAGTTATGATAGGGAATTTAACAAATGGACATCTAATGCAAATAATGTTAATAGGAAACAGTAATAATGAAGCTTACAAGTCTCTGGTGCCCTGGTATGTGCCTGCCCACGTCATTTCACACTACTGTTACTCCCAAAGGTTCAGACCAATTAACAACTTTCTAAACTCCATGGCAGGCTTGCATAGAGCTCCTACTGGTACTGACAACTAGCAATCTCATGAAATCCTTCAGCTAGAGCTAAGTACTAGTTATAGACTATTACACTGGAGAAACTGTGAATTTAAAGAGTCTGAAAGCAATTTACCTCATGGCAAACTATAACAAATTCATCTAAACAAAGAATCAGTACTCACACTGCTCTGACTTGGCCTTGGAGCCGGGGTGCCTCCCTTGTTTATCAAAGTAGTTGTAGCATATGGGGCCACCGAAGAAGCCTGAGGTGGGCCAGGCCGCTGATAAAATGTTTTCATTTGTGGCATGGAGGTGGCCGCACTGTACACCTGGCTCCCATCCACCCCCTCTTTGTGACCACATTCTAAAAGACTGGCAAGATCAGACTGTAGGCCACCATAGGCAGCTGTGTAAGAAAAAGAAATGGACAAACAAACAATTATACAAAACAGGATCTAGGAACATGTCTGTATCTTGGCTATCAAAGCTAGCTATGTAACTACATATCTCTACTTTGTTGTGTTTGTTTTTACTGTGATATCAGAACCAGTACATACACTGCCCTAGGTAAATTGGGATTAGGGCAGTGGCATATCTGTCCTATGGAATAGTCCATCTTTTGCCGATGGCAACACTAAACAAATGATATTAGAAGTTTTTTTGGGTTGTTTTTTTTTTTCGACTGCTGTATTATTTTTATGTGTTTAGCGGAGAAAACATGAAAACATGAAGTTGTGATGCAGGCTTTTACGTACCATGAATGTTTCCTTCCTTCTGTGAATAGACATCATCTCTAGTCATCACACTTCCTGCTCGAGCTGATTCTTCAGATTTATGAACTGGCACAGCTGAAATAATAATAACAGTGATTAGAGTCATATATTGCAATAATCTTACAGACAGTAAACATAACATTTCAATACATAAGGAGAGGGATAAAGGGATGGGGGCTAAATACAGAAAGATAAAAGTTAGGGAAGATAACCTTGTAAATACCAAGATTATAGATGTAAATTTATTTGAATTACTTCCCTTATACTATGAGGTACATCCCAGGCCTACCACATCGGACATCCGTCCTCGACATTTTTTAGGTCATTTAGTTATTTCCCTTGATCCAATTACTACCCTCGCGCATTTTACATGTCATGTGTGGGGTGGGAAACGGGAGCATATTCCATACTATCATGAAGTTCCTATCAGTGTTTCCTGCATCTCATTATTACTGTTACTAACTCAAATTTTGCACATTTTTCAAACTTCAGATGTCCAATCTCTATTACTACTCATTATTTCTTCCTCTCCTCTGGGAAGACTTAAAACTTTTTCTCACTATTCCTTACTTTCTCTACCTTCCTCCTTTCTGACGACCCGATGGATTAACCATGGAAAGGATGAGGCAACTGCCCCAGGTTCCATGCCTCTTAAAGCCAAAAAGCCCCAGGCTGCTCAAATGACCCCATACTCATCGTCTGTATGCATCCATGGCGTTTTTTGCACAATTTGAGAGGCTCATGGCATTTTCTGCTTTAAGGCCATGTATTATGTTCATCTGTTGCTGCTCTCTCTCTCCTCAAAGTTCCCTCAAATTTTCTACTCACCACTATATTTGCCATTCTGGGCCATCTTCTTCTTCTTGTTCCGTCTCTTTCTCCGGCACAGCCAAATACTGAAGACACACAATGCCAGCCACAGGGTCCCTCCGATGGTTCCCACCAACATCCAGATGAACCAGGGCTCTGAGATGATGTTGGTTTGTTCTGGCCCTGTAAGGAATTAAAAGTTAACCAGTTAACTATTGTAGTGAAGGAAATGTATTTGTAAGCTCTAAGCAGTATCTACTGCTAACGTTGGCATTGGATTGTGCATTCACGTCCTCGCCAACCGAGTGAAGCATGTGACAGATTCACCCACCTGGTGTACAGGTGATCTGCTGACAACTTACACAGCAAGGTGTAATCAACCGCAATTGCAAGGCATGTTTACGATGATAGAGGGATAGTGCTATAAATATTTTCATGTCACCGTTCAGATCATTGTCATATGCAACTCTGTAAGCACACCCATCCTTTGGACCTTGATCTACTGGGTGTATCACCCAAAGGATTATGGTCAGGACTTTTAAAATGATGGTATGTGAAAGCAGGGGATTGCCCTAACCATGGTTGTCATAGCCAGATTTCTCTGTATTTTGATGATAAACCAATCCAAAAATTGACTATCCCATCTTTCTATTCAAACCAATCGATTAACCACTAGAATAAGTGGCAAATTCATTGCCATTTTAATTCATAAATTTATATCCACTATAGCAAAATAATATGTCACATGAACAGTTGGGCTGATCTCCTCATTTCAGAGAACATGAAAATGCATGAACTAGGGGAAGAGGACAGTGCAACAGACGAAAAAGATCAATGTGGACGACGCATGTAAGCAAATCTTTAGTGAAAAGGGGATTAATGAAACACAGCAAGCAGGAAAGGAGAGAAACTAAAGAAAGAACAAGGAACGTGGCAGAAGAAAAAGAATGAAACATTTTAAAGATACTAAAGAGAGAAGGAAAAGAGGGAGATGGGAAAGGAAGATAACGTGGGGG
>JAWQUT010000323.1:157105-169306 GCA_033807755.1 Ellobium chinense
AGAGACCATTAAAGCTGTCATGAGAAGCAAACAATAAAACAAAGAAGGCCCGACCCTACAGAAGAGCGCAAGAAAATCTCCAGGCCTCTCCTCTGTTTCCTCCTTTTCTAAATGACAGTTGAGATATGGACACCCAGCCCAAGCACCCGGCCCTTCTTTCAAAGATAAAGGACCCACACACAATATGGCCAATTTTTCATCCAGTCCCCTAATTTTTTAGGAGGTTAAAATTGCTCCATTCCGTCTTGGGCTGAACGAGAATGATCGTCGAGGCCCTAAGGGGCTGTTAAGAGATCATTAAAAAAACGCATGTTCCAGAATGGAGCAGGTTTTGACAGGTCTGTTTCTTGATGGGAGTGGTTCTCGATTGGGGCAGTAAATGCGATGCGCCTTTTTTTTTCCCTGTTTGTTATGGAACCACACTGGGAAAGGCTGGAGGGAGGAGGGAGAGCAAATTTTTTTTTTTGAGAAAGATTCTTTCAAAAAACAACAACAAACCGCTTGCAGATGGAGGAAGAGGGAGGTAGGGGGATGCGAATCTGTTTTTGTTGCATTATTGTCAATCTAGGTATTCGCAAACTGTTCAATAGCACCGTCCTCTTAAATCGCAACGGTTTTCAGAAAATAGCATTTCCTCGTTCACACAATCCCCTTATGAGCTGTGATAAAGCAGAATTTCCTTTTTGCGTATTTTCTCTGCATGCAAAAGGTAGTTGACTGGACGTTGATGATGGCGGCATGCACCTTGCTGGTGGAGAGTCTGACGTGGAAATCCTGGCTGGTGGTGGTGGTTGTGGATATTGAGGTGTGGTCGGACCTCACAACACGCAAATCTCATGTTAGTGTCAGCTTGGGATGAGTGACACAACATGCCATAAAGTGTCATTTCATCACATCGCCATTTGAAATCCAAAATATACCATATGCCATTTAAACCATTTGAGATCGAAACGCCCATTTGCGAAATTAAACAATGTCATCCAAATGCTAGAAAAAAGCATGAAAATGCCACTAAACAAAAACAGCAGGGGACGGGTGTCGACTGTCTTCAAGTCACGTGGGTTATTTTGACAAGACTGTGGGGGATTTTCTGTTTGTCTTGCGCTATTCAAAGACCGCCTGGCCTTCTTGGGGACGGAAATGTTCCATCTGGTCACAGACTGTGGAGATTCCCCTGAGCACACAGTTGTCAGATATGGTATTTAAATTGATATTTAAGAAAAGGATTGAGAGAAGGGGACTTAAGGAAAGAGAATGAGATACGGGATGAGAGGAGGCAGAAAAAGGCGTGACAATCACGTGCCTAAGAGTGGCTTTCACGGCTGCCCTAGTAATGTCTATGCTGCTTCCCATCCCATCCCCCCAATAGAGAGCAAGAGCGAGAGAGAAAGAGAGAGAGAGAGAGGGAGAGAGAGGGGGGAGTGAGAGATGTGAGAGAGAGGAAGAAGAGCCCACAAACATAAATAGAGAGAGAGTGAGAGAGAGAGAAAAAAAAGAAGAAACAAATTTGAATCTTTAAATAAATTTCCCCTGTGCTGACAAATGGAGTCATATTCCAAAAATGTGGGTCGCATGCACATTTTGTATCATTACGTGAAGCATTTAACACAGTTCTTGTGAGAGTAGAAATTCAGGTAAGACTTCAAAATTTTACGAAAGTAATAATTTAATGAAGAATTATATCTCTTTTATCCTATTAAAAGACAATCTCGTTCTCCAAACTTTAATTATGTGAAATACGACGTTTTAGGTTATCATCAGGGGCAACGTTGTGAAGTAGCTTTAAATTTCTTTGTGTACAGCTAGCAGAGTTGAGGCGGACTAAATGTAGAGACTCCCTGGGTGATAATTGGTTTTAATTGCGAATGTCTCCATTCTCGAGGGTTTAAAGCCAGTTCATTTTTCCGAGCTGCCAAAAGAAAATTGTTTATAATTCCAAAACCTCGGTTCACGAATGATTTAGAAATAGGGTGTCTTGCTCGTGTAAATTATGTTTGAAAGAGTACGGCCTGTCAGGGTGGTCTCAGAGGCGAAGCAACAGAGCGCCTGAAGGAATATGTATAGGAGGGGAGGACATTGGCTCTTGCAAGGTGTTTATTGGAAGTGGGGAAGGGGGGGGGGGAAGAAGAGGCTCAAAATAACAATTACAATGTTAATAATGCGGTTTACATATCGAACCTTGGCAATATTTGCTTAACACACTTTATATCATTATTAACCCAGCAGGTCGGATTATCGAGAAGTTTTCTAAACTCCTCCGCAAACAAAAAATGTTTCTGCAACTTTAAAAGGAACCGATCACACGTAGTCATTTATTGCCTTGTGTTGTCTAAAGCCAAGTTTCCTTTTACAGAACGATGTAGGGAAGGCGACTCAGGAACTTGTAAATGAAATACTTTCCAAAGTGTTTACAATTTTTATCTTGGCGGGATGGAATCGGGGACCTTCTGATGGCGAGTCGAACGCCTAAACGTTTGATCATACTGTGCTAAATAGTGAAACTACACAATCACTTTACCAGAGACAGGTAAGGCTTAGTAGTGGAGATCTAACCCGACATTCATTATGATTAGGAAGGAGGAGGAGGGTGTGCGGAGGACAACATGCTCTCGGCCTCTCTTAATATCTACGCTCCTGAACATTCTTTTCCTTAAGGAATTAAACCCTTCCATGTGCACGTAATGGACGCTTTACACGTATATATATAATTACAGTGGTGTGAAAAGGCATTAAAGGATCTTGCATAGGATGACAGTATCAAAAGACTGACTGGCTAGACACTGGCTCAGCATTTCCAACGTTACATAATAGGCTAGACTACATCATCTTCACAATAAGCCGCAAGCATTATAACACAGACATAATGCACAACTGCACGCATATTATTGTGCTGCTTCTAAGAGACTACCCACTAAATTCAGTGTTAAATGACACATGCTTTCGAGAACGAACGGTGGTTAGAAGCTTAGTGCATCGAGGTTAAGGACCAATTTATTTCCCTTGCGTGTCTCAAGCTTATGGTGACTATGCAAGATCACAGACTTTTTCTTGCACTATGCCCACACATATTTTCCCCCTAGCTGAAACGTTTGCGTAAAGATCCATTTCAGTATTTCTTGTTCAATATTCAAGAGATCAATTTTCAATTTTTTGAAGTCAAATGAAAGTTTTATCATCATAATATGTCCCAGTCGAATGGCGAAATCTGGGAAGAAAATATTCTGAATTGAAGTACTTGAACAGAACAATTTACTTTGTGATTTTTATGCGACGGAGTTAAATCTGAACATGGAGGGATCAGTCTTCTATTCTTTCAAAATCGCAGTCACGACAAATATCAATTTTCTCGTCTCATGTTGAAATTGGGGACAAAGGCGTTTAGGGAACCAATAGTGGAACCCCATTCTCCCCACCATCTTCCCAAAAACTCCCTTTTCAGGTTCACATTCTGTGGCCGTATGCATAATCCATACGTTAGTTAACCCACTACGTTAACTACAGTGAACACTGAACACTACTAATGTTTTGGGAGTTTCCCATGGTTACAGCAGTGCGTTAACTAACGAATACGATACGACTACTAGTGCGGAAATGTTAACATTTAGGACAGACTTTAAATTTAAATCAACTGACTGGTAAAGTCAATTTCGTTTAATCACAACCTCCAAATAACAAGATTTCGATAAATTTATATAATGTAACAGAATCATGAGTTTACAAAAGTCATTGGATAGTGCAGCTGATTTTTTTTTCACTCCTTTCACGGACCACGTTAATATGAAGTCGACTGTATTAAGAAAGAAAATAATCCTTGTACTCTCAAGACCCTGTCGGCTGGAAAGTGTTATGGATTAAACGAACCAGGATACAGTAAAATTGAAACATCAGTACCCATCTGTTCGTAAAGGTAACTTGAAGAAACATCAGTATCCAGCTGTTCGATACATTTGGAGAAACTGTTACTATTATAACGGATGGCTTTTCAGTCTGCGTGCCTGTCACTGTCCGGAGAATAGGGACTGATTGCGCCTGGATGTTGGCCTTTGTACCCCACCGTCAAACAATCAGCTCGCTTACATCTGAAGTGTTAAAAGATTCTCTAAACGTTCCAATCTCAAAACACAACAGGCTTGACATCTGTTTCGGCAGACATAGCCTCACTCTCGATGCGCCATGCCAAGAAAGACGAAAAAAAGAAGTCGAGACAGAAGTGTGGATAGGGCTGGGGGTCCTATATTCCCTTCCCCCTACCCGTCAACCTCCGTGTCGTATCTCTTTCCCCAGTGAGGCTAACCGTCCATAAACATACATTTTCATTGCGTGTGCGTTTTCATCACTTTTATGTGTCCCCTAACGTGCCGCCTCCCCAAAGTATGTGCTAATTTATGCTACGCCCCTGGAAGTTATTTACCCGTATAGATGCATCCAGGAACACCTTAAGATCTGCAGATGTCGTCAACAAGGTGCTTGGCTTGTGAGACCTGGGGTCTTGAGAACCTTCGCCCCTCTAAATTTCAAGTCCTCCTCCAACTCAAAAAACAAAAGGGTGGCATCTGTTTTCGAGCGTTCTAAAACTGCTTAAAGCAGGATAAGAGAAGGCCAAGGGGGAGAAGCAGGTTTGGCGGGCTTAATGCTGCTTAAAGAGGAGTGCCAAGGGCAAAGTGTTGGGATAAAGAGAAGGATGGGGATGAGGGAACAGACGAGAGGGTTTGAACACTGGCGTAAACTGGTGGGGTACTCTTTAAAAATGCCTGTGCCCCTCCCGTGGAGCCTCAAATGCCTCCCATGACGGACATGTCTAAACTATATGAATGCATCCTCCAGCCAACAACTACGCTTCCCCCCTCCCCCCTCCCCCATCGACTCCTTCCAACCAGGTATATTTCTGTTTCGCCTCTGAATATCAGACAGTTAGAGGAGTATAAGAAAAGGAGGGGGAGAGACAGAAAGAAGAAATAATCTCTGCTAACCACTCGACCGAAAATCTTCAAATCTTGACTTCAGTGGAAACACGAATGACAACTCAGGGTTGGAAGACGACCAAAGTGTTATTAAATCCCCTTGAAGAATGGCGAGAGAACAGGGGACACAATTCTCAAGCTCTCAGGTCCTTCCCTTCTGTCGGTTAATCTCCCGACATGTTCTTAATTATGCCCTCTTTGCTTCTGCCTCGGTTAATTAAAGAAAATGGAAACGGGTGGCTAGGAGGATCCAGCTCAGAGCCGCAGATGTTCCGAAGCGATAATAGCGAAGATGATGATGACGATGATAATGATGATGCGATTGAGTGATGATGATAACCGAATGATGCCGCAGATTACGTCGTCCAGACGCCCAAATTGATAATGATGCAAGGGGGTGAAATGCAGTAATAATAACGCCAACGACGTCTTTGATCAGAGGCGTAGATAAGTGAGGCGTGTCACTTCCTTCCTCTTCGCCGAACAAAATCATGTGCCTCATCTTTAGTGCCCTCAGACACCGAACCCTAGTTTTTGTGTTGTTGGGTTTTGTTTTTTTTTGCGCCCTTTGTGTATCACCACTGTACTGAAGACCTTACCAACAATAACTCTGACGCCCCAACGAATGGAGAGGGCCTGCAATCATAAAACAAGAACAAGAAATCGCAAGTTTCCTGGATGTTAATGCAGTACTAACAAAGAGCATGGCTCAGACAGAAATAGTGTGACAATTCAGCAAACAGTAGCTAGGACTCCCCACCTTTGACCCTCATGTACATGAAAAACGCCATAAACTAGTTGTAATGCTGTGGGGTATAGTTCCTTGTTAAAATGCTCTTCCGAGTCGACCCCCTTACAATTCAGAAATATGGACTAGTATGTTGGAATTCGGGTTCGTCAGTTCCTATGATAAACTGGGCCACAAATTGTATAGGTTCACATATGTAAACCAGAAAGTATAACAGAACTTCTGCGAGACATTTAAAATAGAAAATGTTACCGATTAATAAGGTCAAAATAATGATGACACGTGCCATCTGAGACACTGGCTTTCAGTGGCTGTTGCACCCCTGCTTTCAGATTACCAGAACACAACTTCCAAAGAATCAAAATCAGAACAGAATAAATACATGAATCTGGCTGATCGCTGCCATTTAAAACGCTCACTTTCATTAGCGAACAGAAATTTCGTACTACCAGGTTCATAGATAAATTATTCTTAATACCTCGCTTTCTCATTTGCTAGTTTTTACTTCTTTGTTGCTCTAAGATGGAACTGCAGCTTGAAATACATGAACATGGTTTAAACCCCTTCCCCCTCTCCACCGAAGTACTCTTTTGATACGCCCTTGTCAGCGATAGCAAAGACCAAAAAATAGAAGAAAAAAAAGAAGTGCTGAAGAGAATGGGGCTTATATTCTGCTGCGGAACGGTTTTTATCAAATTTCAGGCTCCACAGAACGGCGTAATGATTTTTCTGTCCGGTGTCGCCCTTTCGTGTGATGAAATTAGGACATCCAGACAGCGAGTTGATGAGAGGAGGGTGATGGGGGGAAGGGAGGTGGGGAGCGAGGGGAGGTGGAAAGGGGACAGAGATGGGAGGGGAGAGGTGGAAAAGAGGAGAGAATGGAGTGAAAATTAATCACTGGATGAGTGGGTAATTTAGTTTTGCGGCTGCACGAAAATCCTGCAAAACGGGGATCTTAAAAATTCAACGAAAGCGAAGAACTAAGTAACAAATAAATAAAATATGAACGATTTGACACTGTCCTTCCTCTCTTCTATGATCGCAAATAATATTTGGTGGTGTAAAAACAAAACAGAGAGAGGTTGGGATACTCCGTTAATAGGCCTAGAATATGGGTCTCCTAAGGATTCGGTTCTGGGATTTGTAAAGTGCATAATTAGGTATAGTGACAGAAAGAACGGATTAATGAAAGAAGACAGTAACGGAAAGATAGACATGGGGAATTACAGACTCACTTCCGGGTACAGCAAAATGTAAATGTAAAAAAGAACTGCGTCATCAAAGCATCTTTGAGAAGTAAAAGATGCATCAGCCAATATAAATCAGTGTAATAGACCATATCAGCCAACCTCGTTCTTATGACAATGGGAAAAATAGAAAGCGGAAGTAATGGTTGTTGGAGTTGTGGCTTGCCGTGCCCGAATGACGGCGCATGCACAATAACTTTAAAAGATCTATTACGGAACGATGTAGCCACACGAAAAGACATGTTCTTATTTATCTCCTCAGCGCTTGAAAGTCCTAAACATGAATTATATACAATTTATGCACATGAACTATTACATAAAAAACATCCCTATTAATGTCTCTAAATAAATATTTTCAGGGGTGTTTTTGTTCTTTTGAATATGCCCACTCGAAAACGTCACGACATCCTAACCTGAGACAAGAAGAATTATCCTCCAACATCCTGTTTACATCATTTGATTTAAAGGAAAAAAAAATGAAAAATAAATTTCAGCCATATTTACATGTCTATGTAATAAAATCATTATCTGAAAATGTCGAGTGCGAAATGCGGGTGCATCATTTTCAAACCCAGTCCCCAGAGGCAAGGCAGGAAATGAAAGTTGATAAACACGAACAACGACCAGCTTTTTAGCTTCGAGAGCTTCTGATATTGGCGTGCAAAAGATGCACAGGGCTTGGCTGTAAAAAGGGGATTAAAAAAAAACAAAACTGTAAATACTGCAGATAGATGAAATTTGAAGAAAATCGCTCTTCAAAGATTGCATGTCAAAGGAAGTACGTGAATACTGCGTGGGCTAGTTCGAATTCTTCAAACATCTCTTTTTGGAAGTGTGGCTCTAACTGTCTACCGACATATCGATACTAATTATTATGCTGCTGTGACGGGTAACAATATCGACAATGCATTTCTCAAGACCAATACCATACCGGATAACTGGTAACAAAATTCGATGAACAGACATCAATATAAAAAATCAACCGATGTTCTAGTCGATGACTGGTAACTTTTCTGTCTCTCTGATATGTTGTACTAGCTTTTACTACTACTCCGTGGCAGAATCGGAATCGCTCATTATCCACAATCGAGACCACAGATAACTAAACCAGCGCCGAATACATAAGGAACAGGTCCGCCTTGGGCTATCGGTGCTAGGTACTTGAGAATTTCGTCGTGAGACTGGAATAGTAACAGGATAAGGCTGTAAATAAAATATTCTTATGTGACTATGGCGACGAAATGTCCCCTGGATAAGTGGTCCAATCAACATCGTGCTTAAATAACTCTTTAGCCTATGAGCATAGCGGCATTTCAGCAAGGGAGTGGTGGTGTGACCTAAATAACAGAGATAGAAAGGCCTGTCCAGCCCCACTTCCCTTTCCCTAACCGGCCAGGTGGCCATCACAGCATCGGTGTAGCTTTACAGGAGATTAAAAAAAAAAAGTGATTTCATATTCCAAGGGAAGGGTCCACAATTTCCAGTTTGCTACAAGTTTAGAGTTTATAAATAAAATCCGTTGTAGACAAAGAGTGACTAGAGACCATGCACAATATCCGGGTTCTCCCATTACATGAAGTTAAGGGAGGGCCAGGTCCTACTATACTGAGCCAAAACAAGGCGAGCAATGGAATGTTGCACAGAAATTAAATATATCAAAACTGCATCATTCACCATAGCTTCGCGGTGGCAGGGATGATATGCAATGAAGAAGTCCAACAAAAAGATTCTAATTTCTATCCAGTCAACAGGAGGACACTCGGTAGTGATGACCCAAATATGGTCCAGCTCCAGCGTTAAGAAGTTATGCGATGGATCAAAACACCTGCCAGATAAGGGTATCTTTCTTTTATCATCTTCTGTTTCCTCGATAAGGAGGTTCCTATCTACGAAAGGAAAACAGATTTTCCTTGAAAAAAAAAAACTCTTATTAAATTACGTAATAATCTACTACAGATATACTTTCTTCAAATCCAAGCCCACCGTCCCCCCTTAAAAAAAAAAAAAAGAAACAAAAAATCAAGAGTTGAGAAATAAATATGCATCGTATTTATAATGAAACGTCTGTGATCAGCCTTCAGAACTTAAAAACGCGATAAATTAATCCTGGCATCCTCTTTACACCTGACATCTTACAGGATTTTATTTTGGTTTTTTTTTCTTCTTTTTAAATTCAAGAACAGTGTCATGCATTCACGCCTGTACATGTATTCCCTAATTTGACACGATAAGCAGACGAAATTTAAATGAAGTTAATGAGAGGATCATCACACGGGTTAACGGATGGTTGAAAAACGATATCAGAATTTCTAAAAATAATCTAAATCTGAATGAAAGTTGTTATACGAGATTAAAATTGAAAGAAAGGATAAAAAAAAACCACACACACACACAAATAAATATGCGTGCTCGCTCAGAGAAAGTCGTCGTACAAGGGGACTGAATTCTTGGCGATAAGCTCAAGAGCCCTAAAGTTGTCTGCCTTTACAGATAGGGAGGCACGGATGAAGATGCGGCTTCAGAGATTGCCCGGGAGGGTCTGAGAAATTTTAGACAGTTTTAAGTGGGCACAAGAGTGGGCTGTGAGGATTTTGTTGAAAGATTATGCAATAAGAAGAGGGAGAGAACGATAAGGGTGACAGCTAAGGAGATGGGGACTAGAAAAGGAGAAGAAGAAAGCAAAAAGAGGTGGTCGATGGATGGATGGATGGATGGATGGATGGATGGATGGATGGATGGATGGATGGATGGATAGCGTGTTTGAGAATATGCAATTTACAGCAAAGAATGAACATTTTGTGTTAAGCCAAGAGTTCTGGAAAGGTGAGGTTATGGAGAGGAGATGGATGGAGAGAGAGAAAGAGAGAGAAAAACAGAGAGAGAGAGAGAGAGCGAGAGACACAGAGACAAAAGGAGAGAGAGCGAGAGACACAGAGAGAGAAGGAGAGAGAGAGAGGGAGAGAGAGCAGGCATGTCAAGTAACTGCTAAATTATGAGAGAGGATTAAATTTTCCCACGTAATGGTGAGGGGGAAAGGGAGGGGAAGCAGGCAATTCACGGATTACGTAAAACAAAGGCGGTCGTGAAGCTGAAAAAATGGGCTGGTTAGACGTCCGTAGAAAGAAAAAGAGGAGACCAACAATAGTGATAGTGATAGTGATGATAATGATGATGATGGTGATGTTGAAAAGGATGAAGATAACGATTCGATGATAACGATGTTATGGCGATGATGATGATGTTTACGACAATGGTGATGATGATGGTATTAACGATAACGATAAAGCGATGACAATTACGACAATGATAAATTATGATGACGATGAGGATGATAATAATAATGATGCTTCGACGGTGACAACAATAACAGCGACGACTACGATGACAGGATGACAATGAATGTTAATATAATAATAATGATGACAGGATATTAAATTCCCCAGTCTAGTCGCCCGAAAAGACGCCGGGGAAAGGTAGACTAGGAAGGGAGACACCAAAGGAAGTAGTCAACAAAGAGAAGAGGTATACAGAGCGTCAGAACATGAGATGCCTATCGATGCAGTTGTTTAGAGCATCTGAAGCAGGCCCTGGAGGCAAGTATGCCAGAAACTGCACAGGAATCGGCTCTCTCTTTACAAGAGTATCACGCTCTCAATTTCTGGCACTCAATTTGTGCCGCTGTTCCTTTCTTTCTTTCCTTGCCCCCACCCCCACCCCAAATCTTTTTCTGGTCCTTCCCCACTCTTTTAGCGTTTACATGACAATCATTTAACCAAAATTATAAAAAAAAAAGATCGGCTCCGCTTAATCGCAATCCGCATACTCGCAACGTCTGTTCAATCTCCTATTAATCTCAACATTTTCCATGCGGCCTAGAAGTTGCGATTAAGCGGAGTTGACTGTAGTAGCTTTCCAGAGCCAACAGCACCTGCATCATCACAATCGTCGCCTCTATCTTCGCCATCATCATCATGATCATCATCATTAGAAAATACCGATTGTGACTCCATCCCTTTCATGCTCAATTTCAAACACCAACTAACAAACGCAGCTCGCAGTTTGTATTTGCCCAAGAAAACCACAAACAAGTTTTAAACGACAGACACATTCTAAAATACATGCGTTGAGTTTTACGTGCCATCATTAAAACGTCCCAGAAAACCAACAGATTCAGGCGCACTTTAAAAAGTAAACGAAACAACGATGACTATGGCGTCGTTGCACAAAAGCGTCGACGAATTCAATCTGTTTGGTTGTCTACATTACTATGGCATTATGAATATTTTTTTTTTTTTTTAAATAACGACAGAGGCGTTTATGCCCCGAAAGAATTTCTGAGTTTGAGAGTTCCCTGAAGCAGATGGCGCGCCGACTTGCCTCTCACCGGAAGTTGTTCGGGGCCGAGAGTAAGTCAATCTCTCGCAGAGGTATGTCGGAAAATGACCTTCTCACCTAGCCAGCAGGTAGGAAGATGGGAAATGGAGAAATTGAGGCTGGAAAACGACACGACACAGCCCCCTCCTCCAAATACTCCCCCAAAAAAACAAAACTTTCCAGCGAGTTATGCACCTCTTTATGATTGTTTTTATATTCCCATTTGTGTCTTGAATGCGAAGAAGCAAAAACACCTCCCTCGTTTTTTTTTGGACAGGTGCTCGCTTCTTAACGAACATGGCTGATGAAAAAGAACAGTCGATTTTCAATTTAGAGCAATTTGTGTATTCGCACTTTTAGTTTATGGCAGTTTCAAAGTGCATAAAAGTGGAAAAACAAACAGCTCCATTCCGCTGTCCGGTTCACTTAATGGCAACACTCTCTATGCTCCCATGGAGTTGCAACTAACCGAGGTCTGCTTGCACGTATCTTCCTATTCCACGCTTATGACACTTAAGCGACTGTTGAGCCTGCACACTTGCGCGCTCTATCAAACACAATATGCACATCTGATGCGCAGCAGTGACTTCATATTCAAAGCCATGCTTACTCCTATGCCACAAAAAATACCGTGAACTTTGGAGGGATGATGAGGTGGTGAATCAGCAAACAAACTAAAAAGACGTTGTAAGCCAACGGTATAGGCCTATATACAGCGTTTCTCTATTGCCCCGTGACAACGGAAGTACATCACCATAACTAATGTATGATTTTGAACTCTGGCGTGCAATAATCCATGTCAAATTTTAAGAGAGCTGCAGAAGATAATAGGTACACGAGGGCACACCTTTTACTTATTCCTCAACCTCTT
>JAWQUT010000323.1:172382-222413 GCA_033807755.1 Ellobium chinense
AAAAAAAAGAGTCTTTTATGCTTGACATTAGTTTTGTGTCAAACTGCTGACCCCGCTATATCGCACTTTTCCTTTTAATTGCAATTTTTTTTTGTATGTTTAGGGATATTAAAAGAAAAAGTCTGAAAAGTCTAGCTAATGACATCTCCCACCCAGTCACATTTTTTTCGCATGTGAATATAGTCTAAATATAGCGGAATCTTTGGTAGTTTAACAGTCACTGAGAGACTGTGATCTTAGATGGAACAGACTGGTCGCACTGACATGTAACGCAGCATTCGACAAAACTGAAGTTTAGGAGAAAACGGGGTTAAAAGCAAAGTAGCAGTTTTTCTCTAGTATGAAAAAAATTGCACTCTCAAGTTTGTGAGCTGCTCATTGAACTCCGACACTGCGATCAGAAGCGGCCTAAAATAACTGTGAACCAACTGATACCAGGGCAATGACCATCTTTGAGTAATACGGCGTTATACACCACCTCTGACGAAATATGATCCAAAACATGCAGCACAACATTACGCATAGTAATTACGATCAACTATGTAGGCCTATTTAGCAGATTAAAGTCTATCTATTTCGGACTGTTTTGTATTGTCATTGTACTCACGAATGTGGAGAGTCAACCCCATGTCTTTCTTCGCAAACTTTCCCCTTTTCTCCCCCCTCTTTTCCAAAGACAAAATTTATCACCTGAACCCAAAGTGGCGGGAAATGAGATTGGCCTGGGCCGCGAATGGCTTTCACCCCCAACTCATTTCGGTCCCACGGTATTACGGTCCACAGAGCACGTCCTTCGCCCATTTATTATCCAACGGCACATCACCCATTACTCTTATTTTGCTTTTCAGACGATTTTGGCCTGCCCCTCCCGGCCATCCCGTTCCTCATCTTAAAATCTCTATCACCAGGGTCGTAGCTAGCTCGAAAGGCCTTCCCCAATCCCAGCCCATGCACCTCTCCAATTCGTGTTAAGACTTTCAGATGATCGCCCATGCCTCTCTAGCTTTTGAACTTTATTAAGACGCTGCACCCCACGAACCGGAATGCCAGACTGCCTGGTGTCCATTATGAGCTTTTGAGTAAACGAAGCTCTAATAAAAGAAGAGAAGCAAAACAAAAGCTTCATAGCAGGTATGCACAGTTTTCGAGTAAATGAGGCTGCAGACCACTTTAACTGTATATTCTTCACCATATTCAACAGTGATTTATTCCTGATAAATATAGATTAACATTAAATTGCATGTCATCTGGCAAACGCCTGAATAAGGAACGTTAAAAGTAAAGGATACTACCAAATTTTGAGGCTCTAAAGAGATGTATGAAAGCCTAAGCAAGTCTTAACATATTTTTGAATTTCTTAGATCCATCGTTTCTCATGTATGGTGTTTGTTATCTAAAGTCACTGGCCGTCAGTTTATGCTTGAACATTATTGTTAGGCATGAGTTCCGACTCTCGCCCTTCTATCCTCATGTTCACACTTTTGGGGCTGGTAGCTACGGTCCTGCTTACAACTTAATACATGTACTCCAGGCTTGCCCTTGACCTGAAAATAATCACCATCCATTTCAGTGACGGGCTGCAGGGAGCTTTCTGGTTCCCATTTCTTTTCAGTGAATGGCACAATATGGCTTCCCTTTTGGACAAAAATCACTTTACCTCTGATTCAAGCACAGAAAGAGAAAAAAATGTTCATTCACGAAGCAGCCAAACTTAGCCACTACTCAGCCCCACGACCTCTAAGAGGAAGCCTTTACACACATTTAGGTCAACGGCAAGAACTTGTGGAGCCCTTAAATCGGTCTCATTGTGAAAGGTCAGTGATTGAAGCGCCCTGAAAACTCTGCTGTCCTCGAACCTCAAGCTTCGTTAAAATTTAAGGACCAGTCCTGTACTAGCTCCTAGTTGCTACTAATTTCTTAAAATCAGTTGCTACTAATTTCTTAAAATCAGGTGCTACTAATTTCTTAAAATCAGGTGCTACTAATTTCTCAAAATCAGGTGCTACTAATTTCTTAAAATCAGGTGCTATGTGCTACTAACTTCTTAAAATCAGGTGCTATGTGCTACTAATTTCTTAAAACTCCCACGATCCTAATCGTCGCAATGTTTATACTCATCTAGTAGAAACTGCTTTCACTTCGATCGTAGTCAGTCCTGTAACCGTAGGCACAATACATTAGTTAAGGCAATGCAGTAACCACGGGAAACTCCCAAAACATTAGTGGTTAACAGTTTGTTAACACAGCGCGTTAATTACCGTATGGATTATGCATTCGGCCACTGATCCCTGCAAGTCTGTATTCTCGTCATCTTATCGTTTTGAACACCATACAAAAGAATATACCACATTCTATGGTACAATGGTTCATCTTGGTTGACGACAGCAATCCTCCTGTCCTTAAGACTTTTTAGCATAATTATTTCAATGCTCTAACAATCCAATCTGTCTTCCCTCCTTCGACCGCTAACCCCTTCCCCTTGCCGCTCCCCTGGTAGAGAGTACGGAGACTCTTCAAGTGATGAATATCACTGTCTGCTAGACACATTAAGCCAATCACCAAGACAATAGGCCTAACACTACCTACTATTTTAGCGATCTCCAACTAACAAATTTTACAGGTGTAAAATGATAAAAGTATATACATGTACATTGAAAATAAAAAAAATAAAAAAACCCTAAAGATTGGATAGGTTTAATGAACTCTGTCCTCTCGACATGAGGCACACCTAGTGACGTCTTGTACTGTATACGTATCACGTAATCGTAGACTTGACTCTTTTTTAGTCTGGATAATCTCCCCTTTCTGTCCTCTCTCTAGCTTTCTTTATGTCCCGGATGTTGGTCACGGGAACGGCGTTCATCAGTTTATTTCACGGTGATTGAGCGGATTAAAGTGACCGTGAAATTAACGATGCCCCTGACAGCACCGGGGCCTAATAACAATGCTGAACGAACTCGAACTAGCGGGAAGGGTGAGAGGAGGTGGGCTGGATTAGGTCGAGCGGTTCTCAGAACAGAAGGGTGGGAGCGAAGTGAAAAGAAAGCCATCACTCTTCCATTGAAAAGTTGTAACTAATTTACTGCAGGTCAGACAAATGACAATTTTTTTTTTGTCTTATTTTAGTCCGTCTGGGTCCTGTTCCCAGCTGACTTGGACCTCATTATTGAAGAAACGATGACAGAGACTGAGAACGAGGAAGAGAGAGAGAGAGAGAGAGAATGAGGAAGAGAGAGAGAGAGGGGGAGGTGAGAGCAATGATACAGACAGATAGAAAACATTGCCCCCCCCCCCCNCCCCCCCCCCTTCCGTCCACTGTTTCTGGTGCCTCTACCCAATCAAACCTAAGTCTCCCTTGCTGTCTTGACAGGCACAATTTTATGACTGTCCCCTGCAGCCCTGCTCCCTGCCCCCCCCCCCCCNCCCCCCCCCCCAAAAAAAAACAACAAACAACAACAACACACTATGGCCTCTAAAATGCCACCCTTCTCCTCAAATTCTCACTGGCCAACAGACAAAAAAAAAGAAAAGAAATGAAAACAAGATGAAAAGCATAAGGACTAATGACAGAAGGAATGAAGAGGATGAAGAAGATGGAAGGAAAGCCAAGGTCAGGGGAGGAGGAGGAACAGCATGGGACAAGAGGAAGATGTATGACGGGGATAAGAAGGAAGAAATCTAATAACAGCTTCAGTGACAACAATGACACGACTGACAGTCACGACACAATCAACAGCAACATAAAACATAACAACAACAACAACAACGTCAACAACAACAACAGCAATGATAGTTACTCACCCATTATGAAATCTTTACTCCAGACTCCTCTCCCCTTGCTCGTCCTAGCAGCCAACTTTATCCTATAGGATCCTTCAGTGTCCACCTTCTTGATGATGACACTGCTATCACTGCCAGCAGCAACAGTGCTACAGTTGCTGTTGTTCTCCTCAGACATGCAGTAGATCTGGTAGAGAAAGAAAAGTAAAGTATAAGTTACTGGAAGACCAGACCACCATAACACTGGTCATTTTGTACGAGGAAGAACAAAATTATGGATAGATGTAACAGAGAGAGAAATACTGGCACCATCCATTAAATAAAAGATGAAATTAAAGATACTAAAGTGAATTTCTTCATCTTAAAGAAGGAAATGAAATAAGCTACAGTTGCTCTCTTTAACTACTGAATAACACATCACTTGTTTTAAATCTACCAAGTACTGCTACAAAACATTATTGTAGCCTCTTTCTGTTTGTTTTGCTTTACAGGCAACAGCTTTGTCCTAGCAAAGACTATAAAATAACTTTGGTCAAAGTAAGTGCCATTCAACGTTGAGAATATGCCTTTCTTCAACAGCCCATATCCCAAAATCTCTTAAATGAATTCTAATTCTCAGTGAGTATTGTTTTCATTAGGAAATTTCTTTCTGGTTCCTCATACTAGGCTAGGTAGAGTAACGTACAGTATAGAATTCATAATATTAATAGAGACACCACTGACAAAATAACTACATCTACACGGAACAGTTGACACCGACTTTATGATTGCAAATTACAAGAAGCTATTCTCTACACAAACAGACATGGAAACTCACATCATATCCCTTGATATCCCCATTCTGCTGCCCTCTGGGAGGGGGAGACCATCTGATGTGGAAAGAGTTTCCTTCCTTGTGGATAACAATATTCTCAGGTGGTGCAGATGGTACTGGGGACAATGCAAAGATGAATAAATAACAATCTGCAATCCTTATCAATTACTTCCTTATCACAGTAGCATTAGAGAAAAGTCAAAAGTAAAATCACAGCATTCTCTGAAATTTGTTTCCACATAAAACAGCATCACTGATATAGTGAACAAAATTTGTTAAGGCTCCAATCTGACAATGCATCTTCAAGGACATCAGTGGTGTTCATTCAAATTTCATAGACTTAAATGCATCTGCCACTGAAGTGGAAATGATACAAATGATGATGATGGCATATCATCATGTGATATTGCCATGAAATTATTAAATAATGTATTTTGGATATTATAAGATACTTAACATGTGGTACCCAAAACACCAGAAAATGGCATTGTTAAGTACAATGTCACTATTACAGAGAATGTGATGATTAAACTCTTCTATTCTGTTCATGTGGACTTGAACGTTAGGGCTTCCTACTGATGCAAACGGTGCTCTAAGCAAATAGCAGTTGGTTTCTATAAATGACTGAAAGCTAAAATGTTATACCCTATACACGACAACAAAACCTCACCTGATTCCTTAGTGGGAACCTTAATAGAGTTCGAGCAGCGACTGGTCACATCTCTTGCATATGCCTGAACACATATCTCATACCAGGAGAATGGGTTCAGTTTTGTAATGAATGCCCTAAACTGGTAGGGATCAGCGATCTTAATGGTGCGGCTCTCCCCATAGTTTACTGGGTCAAGGTCAAGGACTTGTGTGTAATTGATGACGTAACCCTCGATGGCTGCTAAACTTGTACCAACCTGAAATGAGAGAAGATAGATTGTAATTGTTGCTGCTGTTGCTGTTGCTGTTGTTGTTGTTGTTGTTGTTGTTGTTGTATGCATCTGCTGTTGTTGTTGTTGCTGCACTGGCTTTAATCTTTTCAATATTTTCACAGATCTTGTTCAAAGACTTTCGATGAAAAAGAACAAATGCCTTTCATCAAATCTGGTAGTCAAAACAAAACTCTCTCCAACTCACAACACAGTAATATGGGATATGTCATGTGAAATAGATGTCTCATTTAATGTCTCATAGATATTATATCATGGAAGTTATCAGGCTGTAAATATCAAATCATGCTTGAACTCTCAGCTACTTTACAAAAGAAATGCATAAATGGGGTTCATCATCTTGTCCTTTATAGCAAAAGCAGATGTATCATACATGGAATATGATGACCTTTGTTTTCTATAAATTATTCATTATTGGCCAAAAAAAAAAATGTGTTTCATCAAGACATGATGAGATTAATATGACAATCTTTTGTAAAACCGCAGTTCCACATGCAAACCTCCATGTAATATTTAAGGTATATTAGTAACTCGAATTCAATCTTTAAATAGCCATATGTTGCCTAGCTTGACTTTTAACATTGCCTCATGCACTTACAATGCAATCCAACAACCCTATACCTCTTCAATTTTCTGCAAAAACTTCTGACCCTTTACCCCATATATTTCTGTGTTACATGTAAATGTAAGTAAGCGGAATTTCTAAGCCTTTCCCAATGAAACCTGAGTTCTACAGGTTTACTGTAACCATAAAATGGCATACAGCCCATTGGTCATAAACAACTGTGATTCATGGCACAGCTAAAACATCTTTCATGGCTGCTTCATAAAGAAAATTGTGAGGGGAAAATATACAGGTTTGAAACTGCACATATCCCAAGAAGACAAATGAGGTAAAGAGAAACTGAGCAGGATAAAATTCCATCCCTTTTGGCCCAAAACTATCTGTTCCTATTCTTGGAAACTTCAAACAAATTCCAGACTACTTACCTCCCATTTCACTCGAACAGATGTAGCATTAATGGCCTCCCCTGTTTTCAGTTCTATATTTAGCACACTGAGCTCTTTGATGATTTCTTCCCGTGGCATATTCACAGCGAAACTCCTTCTCTTCTCTGTGAAAATAAAACAGACAAATTCTTAAAAGTCTGATAAACTTATAAACAGATTCAGAGAAATTTCAAGCTTATAGGCCCTTTATGTATTCATGAATATGGTGGAAATGTCTTTTTTAATCATTGACTTCTCTGAGCGCTGTACTTTTTAATATTTATCATTATTCTGTTCCCTAAGAAGAACTGCTGAAGTCTAAAAATCTGGAATATATTATTAAATTTTTCAAATCATAATTCGAGAGTTTCTCCTCTTTAAAAAAAAAAAAAAAAAAATAATAATGATAGCAATAATACAGATCCAGACCACTATTTATGATGCTTCACATTATTATTACCCCAACAGGCCAAATCACTCCAATTTATTTTTATCTGCCTTGTGGAGAATTCTGCATCCTCAGTGTTTAAAGGCCCTGATCACTAGCATTCGGACAATATCATTCACTCCCTACAACAAGGTTTCTATTTTACAGAAGGATGGACTCAAGAAAATGTGAATGAAAATGTTGTTGCAAGGTTATTACTATTACAGCATGATCATGGTGGAAATGGATCGTTCACATTCTGTGTCCAACACCATAATCACTTGGTCAGATTCTATTTGATATAGTAAACTGTGTACTACAATCACTGTTCTCCCCTCCCCTGTCCTAGGGACAGCTACAAACCTCTTGTAGTGATGTAGCTTGAGATGGGACTGGGTGGGCTGAGACCAAAAGAGTTCTTGGCCCTGATTTGGAAGACATAGTCAGTGTCTGGGCGGAGATCTTTTACAGTGTAGCCATCTCGAGATACAGAGTCTGTGGCAACTTGCCAGCCCTGAGGACAAGACAAGTGAGGCATGTTCCTAGTATGGTGATGATGGTGCAAAATAGCAAGAACTAATATTACTAATAACAATGGTGATGACAATATGGTAAATGTGATAGAGACAGCTATACCAATGTGATGTTTGGTAGATGATAAAAACATTCTCAGTGTAATATATGGTAATACTTATGCACTCGTCTAATGTCACACACAAATACTCCGCAATCCTCAAAAGGAAATATTTAAGTGCAGTTAGGACTTTTTACATTATTTTCAGCCAAAGGTTATTAAGATGTTTGTGGGAGTGTTGGAAATTCCCCTCTCACCTCTGCAGTCTCAGGGCTGAAATACTCCACCACATAGGCAAAGACAGGAGACTGGCCCATCTGGTCATTCTGTGTCCATGTTAAATGGACTGAAGTATCAGCAATATCTGACACTCTCGGCTGGGATGGTGCCCCGGGGAATGCCGATGATTTCTGTGTGCGGTGGTAAGGGCCAGTTTCTGGTGAGGAGAAGTTTAACATTTCTAAATATTTAAAGAAACTTCCAGAGCATTACTTTCATGACAAGTTTTTCTCTGCATTTTGGTTTTGGCAAGGAGTTTTATTGCATAATGAAGTTGACTCTCCATACTTCAAATAGGATGGCCATTGTTGAAAGCAGTGATACATTTTAGGGAAGACTGACATAATTCATTCTAACAAGACAGTAGTGAGATAAAAACATTGTTCAATTGGTGCATGCATCACAATGCATAAAGAGAAAAACCCTGAAAGCAATAAAAACAACAAAATTCACTACAGAACACAATGAAAGGTTCCTGGGACAAAAATATCCCATAAATATGCTTTGATATCTCATTTGCCATAAGATTATTTCAGCTTGAAGTTTTGGTTGTTCTAGGACGTACATCTACAAAGACATTGAAAAAAAAGTTCATCTATGTAAATGTTTGTAAACAAAGAGATAGTCATCCTTCAAGGACATGTCATAAGATGTACTTTCATGTCTTTCTGCCACTGGCAAAGAGCCTTGTTGTAGAACTTTGGGAATATCTAATCTCATAAAAGAGATGCTCAGCTGTATGCATAAATTTTTTTTTTACATGCACTTTAGAGCCATTGCACTTTGTACTCCATGTTATAGATATATCCATTGCAATCAGCTGGCATGATAGCATAATGAATGAGACATAGGGAAAATGAAAGGGAGTCATTATGTTAATCTAAGTCTAATATGTCAGGTATAATCTGTATGACAAATAACATACATGAAAACGTTCTCCCTTGTGTCAGTCCATCTTACCCCATCACCCTCGTCCATTCATAAACTTCATCTACAATATCTGATACACTTGTCAAAAAGCCACAGTTAATATGAATATATCATGATATAGATTAGAAAGAACATTTTTTGTAACAATAGACAACTGTTTCAATGTAATCCACTTATGAAGGACAGATAAAAGTCAAAACCATAGGGGACAATTTTGGACAGAAGGAAAAAAAAAAAACAACTAAATTTAACAATTCTCATTATGTAAGAAAGATGATGTGCCATTATGACTTATGCATCCACTTGTCCAACCAAACAACAAGCTCATATACCCACCCACCAACCAGCCATACTTACTTGAAACTGTGAGTGCAGCCATCCAGTCAGTTTCCCCTGTCTCACTGATAGCTTTACATGTATACATTCCTGAATCACTCAGTTTTACATCTGTGGACAGAATGGACCAATTTGTTTCATATGCTCAATTAGAGTATCTTTGAAATGAATTCAGCAGATGCTCAAAACTAATTCATAACCATGTTCTGCAAACTGATCATTACTTGAGAACTGCACTAAATTTACATTTATTTAGTATTTTTAAAGATAATGTCTTTGGGGGGGGTCATTCATTACTTATCATCACACTGGCATTGTGCCTGCAGATACGTCTAGATGTAACAATTTCAGTACAGAGAAAAAAAACTTTCTCAAGTTTTTCTGTTGGTTCCCTCAACCCTCTTTTCCATCCTGGCCTTTTTTTTTTTTTTGAATGGAAGAATAACATAGGTATTTAAAAAACAAAGTACAAGACAATCCAAATACAATATCATTACCTGAAATTTGCAAGGTTCCAGAGTCCAGTATTGTTATCCTGGGATCTGAGTTGATCAATGGCTTGCCATCTTTGTACCATCTGATAGTCGGCTGGGGATGCCCATCAGCCTGGCAGGTGAGTAGAGCCACCTCCTTGACCCCTAATGTCTGATTTTGTGGGCCAGTCAAGATGATGGGTGGAGGCCGATCATCATGGTCTGGAAACAACATCGAAAAGAAATGTGATGTATTGACAATATGCTTTATTGCACTTTTCACTAGAAGGTTTCTAAGATACAGGCACAGGCAGCTCTACCTAACCGCAACTTCTCAAGAGCATGGACAAATTGTCATTAGTGAATTTGAAATTACACTGTAAAGTTTTCGAAGGACAACCATTTTTGCTCTCTGAAAACATCTGAAATTAAGCAGAAATTGTCATTAGGCCAAAAGCTGGGAAGTTTGTCTCTTTGTCATCTATTCCTTCTTCAAATAAAAATATGACACAAAATTGACTCAATTATTTCTATTTTATGCCAGCACTATGAGCAAATTGTCACCTACGGTGGTTTTACAAAACACTCTTTGCTTGGACTATCATGAAAATGCTGATCACAAGAATGCTGGCAGATCATAATGTCACTTAAAAGACAAATGCCAGTACTTACCAACAACTGTTAAAACTGCAGAAGCCTTAGCATTGGCCAATGCATTCAAGGCTTGGCATACAAAGGTTCCTTCATCCCTGTATTCCACATCTTGTATTCTGAGTGTTCCATCATCTGAGACGGAGAAGCGACCATTTTCTTGGTTGGGGAACATCAGTTGCTGGAACGAAAGACAAAAATTCATGTCAGAAAAATATTTTTGAGCTATCCTATTTGACATCAGGCCAAGCAGTTTTTGTCAGTAAAGGATGTAGGCATCAACTTTTATCATCTTCAACATCATCAAGACAAGATAAATCAAAAGTTATGATGGACATTATCATCATCATTAAAATCATCAGTGCGGAATTCCATCCACCCTAGCTGTTATCATGACTCCATCGGTACCATCAGAAGTAACAACATAGTCATCTAAAAATCATCCTCAAACCATTATCATCATTTCAATGGCTGTCAGAGTCACAAACAGATAGATTCCTCTCCACCACCACCACCACCATCATCATGCTCACCACCATCATACTACAAATTGAGTGGATGTCATCAGTGCCTCTGATATGACATTAACACGGTGGATGTTGCAAGCAAGTCCAAAAAAAAAGTTATTGTCTAATCTATCCTGCTGGGACAAAATTGATCATGAAGCTTCATGAGTGGTTGTTATCAGGAAATGAAATTTATGAACCTTATCATTAATATGATCACCATTATTATTATCAGTATCATGCACTGTATCTATTACATCACCATCAACTCACCTGTTCTTTGCCTTTACTCCAAAAGACAGTTGGTGGAGGGTTGCCTGTCACAACACACTGTAATGTTGCTGTTCGACCTCTGCCAACTGATAAATCTTTTGGGGTGATGAGGAATGATGGATGAGCTGTGACGAAAATGAAGCAAGATAAACACAGTTACTAAGAGTAAAATCTACATGCAGTATCATAAGAAGTAAGATACCCTGTAAACACAATAGAAAAGTGAAAGTTCCTCCATTTGCAATATTACAGAAACATTAAAATGTGAGTTGTTTCAAGTTCAAGAGACCCCTATCGAACTTAGTATCCCTGTGTTAATATGAGGGTCCATCTTCAAGTACATGTGGACCAACCTGATCTCCAGATATTGTCTCAAAATTGCTTTCTGGAATGGTCTAAAGTGAATTAAGCTACCATACTACTGGAAATGCCTTCTGTACACTTACTGTGTGTCTCTTGCCTTGGCTTTCTAGATGTGTAATTTGCCAGATACATGACAATTCAGGAGAATAAAAACTTGGTTGGCAAGAATATTTGCATAAATTTTACATGGGTTTCAACTGTGTTTTATGAGCTACAAAATTCCCAGCTGCCCTACTTACTTTGTACAGATAGTCTTCCGACAGCCTCAACTGTACCGGCACTGTTTTCAGCCACACAGACATACACACCATCATCCACAACCTGCACTTTTTCTATTCTCAAGGTCCCATCATCCAGCTGCCTAGCTCTGAAAGAACAAAAATGTGAGAATAAAACAGAGGAAAAAAAGAATTACATTGACACTGTGCAGACTAACAAACTTGAGTTTCACACGACCAGTTCTTTTTTGTGAGATATTCTAATCTGGAGTAAAATTTGATTAACGAAACAGAGTTGGAACCACAGCATTATCACAACTGGATCTAAATGAAGGACCCTACTGTTGCTGACTCCAAAGGACCACTCTTAATTATTATGCAAGCACAGTCATCTGGACATCGCAAACTACAACTCTATTAATTATTACTTCCATTTCCCATTCTTCCTTTGTCAGAGGAATATGCTTGACTGATATGATCTGTAACACTGACTTTTATTGATGCCATCACACTACTAATCTACTTAAGTTAGCTTCATCAGAGTTAACTTTCTGGGAATGGCTCATTAATAGTAATGCCAAGACAACACAGGAAAAATTGTGATTAAACACTTAAGAGGTGATGATAAGAATTTGGTTATTTTTAGCTGGGTTTGTAGCCCTGTTTCTTGAAAATGTTTTGATTAAATGAAATGTGTTTGTAAGTGGATTGTTAGTAAGGGGAGGTGACTGTACATAAGTCACTGCATTCGCTCTAATAGTCTCAGAGATGTGGCAGACCCTTGCTAGTTTACTACCAAAGACTGCAATGATGTAGATAAAATGCAGCAGTGTCATTTCCTCCTCAGGATAACTGGAAGTGCATATATAATCTTCTTTATCACATGCCAGAAGAATTCTGGAATGTTGCTATGCCTTCAGAGAGGTCTTGTTAAAAAGATGCTGCCATTTCCCCTTAGGAGCTGTGTCATCAAATGTCAGGATAAAAAGGGTGGCAGATTTCCAAAGGGCCAACCATGACGAGGAGGATGCCAACTCGAAATGACTTTCATCAGTGCCGAGAGAATGATAAGCTGAAATGTATGACAGACATATGTGTCCAAAAACATTGTCTTCATACCTATGTTGTAAGATGGGCTGGTGTTGAGACTGAAATATAACCCTCTCCATACCTTCCAAAAGGGATCCGGCCTTCTTCCCTCCTCCATTGGATGCTCGGAACCGGGTCCCCAGACGCCCGGCATTTCAACTCCACCGTGTCATCGACATTTGCTTGAATGTCATCTGGCATTTCCCGGAATGTCGGTTTTTCTGTGTAAATAAAGAACAAGAGGTTAGACAATCATAGCATGCGTGTGAAACATGGGCTGCCGGTGGGAGTGAGTAATCTAAATACATATGATTCATCTCAGGGGATAAGGTACCTCTGATGGTCACATCCGGAAAATGCGAATTTCAGTACCTTGTGGAGGGGTAGATCTGCTCATTAAGAGAAATTTGAGGAGAAGAATTCTTTTGTGGTTAATCTCCAAAGGCTTTCGTGAACTGGATCTGTGTTAGCATCACAAACCATTGGTAAGGCTGTAGAATTTTCCTCTCACGTGGCAAAACAATTCGAGTGCTTCTCTGGTCATTTTCAGATCACTGGTCGCGGATGTGTTATTCTGAGCTAAAACCGGGGCACGACTGAAATTTCTAAAAATTGTCAGGGCTTCTTGGGAATAGTCTTTTCAGTATGTGTTTAAACTGGAGCCAGTGAGACATAGAAATATGATGCATCTGTTTTAAAAGAGTTTATATATAATACAAGTAACTGGGAGCATAAACATGTGTTTGTGGGGTGGGTGAACATGGGTCCCTGAGCTCCTCTTTCTCCCCTCCCGCCTCCCTCCTCCCCTCTCCTCAAAAAAAACTCTTATTTGCTGTCACTACCATTAAGAGAATTAATAACTGTTTTCTTAGCCCTAGTGCTGTCTGATGTGGCAGTTCAAGGAGCTAAGGTCCTTTATTACCTGCCGCCTATCACACACTGTATTATAATGTCTTTTGTGTTAAACACATGGGAAATTTTTAGAGAAGAAAATGGCAGAATAGTGATGGGATGATAAGATCCTGGTGAGAACTGCAGAGTTGTCTGTCTTCACGCTGGCATGGATAGGAGGGTGAGAAAGAAAACAAAACAAAACAAAACAAAACAAAACATCGCCTGGCGCGAGGGATGGGAGAGGGAAGCAGAACAGAGGAGAGAAACAGTAAGACAAAAAGGAAAGAAGGAAAAATGAAATGTATAGGTGGACACTTTATACTGACACCACAACAAAACTATTCACAATATTCACTACTTCTAACGACATTTTTGCTTAGTAACTGATAACAAAGATACCATAGTCAATGAACAATCTAAATAAATTAAATATTTTATAACAAAATGAGCCTTCTTTTGAGAAGAGACCATCCAAAACAAAAAGAAAAATGTTATGATCTCATTTTAAACTTTCTAAGCCGAAGAAAACAGTCCTGAAATGAAGAAGACAAAAAGGGAAGATCATTTCTATAAGAGTAGGGGAATAGCTAAGATACTACCGAGGATCTAGCCAGCGAGAATTACTATGGGAGTTTACCAAGTGAAGAGCAGAAGAAAGATTTGAAATTACGAGCTTATGGTGGAGAATATCATTAATGATGGCACAGTATGAATACAATGGCTGTGTGCAGCGTGTCAAGGAACCCACAATGGAAAAAAATGACCAGTACAAAACCTACTTCAAGACTCACCTAAGACTGTCAAAGTCGCTGGTCCACTCTCTTTTTCTCCACCCTGATTAATGGCCAGACATGTATATTTCCCAGCATCTGTGACCTTGACTGACGTAATGGTCAAATCTCCATCTGGACTGGCAATGACCCGATGGTCTGGGTTCACAGGGGTCCCATCCTTGTGCCACAGAACTCTTGGTTCGGGTTCCCCTCTTGGAGGCTTGCAGTGGAAGACAGCCTTCTCCCCAGCAGCTGCCGTGGCTGATTGTGGACTCTCCCGGAAGTCATCCCGCAACACTGGAAAGAGAAAGATGTGACAGTCAGTTGGGAGTTTTATTTCTTAAAGTTGTAACATCAGAATCCACAGACTAAAAGCGTACAAGTATCATATATTTTATAACATGCACTCTATGTTGTTGCAAAGGTTTTTTTTTATTATTAAATGTCCTCAAGGAGGGCAAGTTCTACTTAGATATTTTGTGAGGAACCACGTTTCACACTTTCTTTCGTGGTTAGATCCCTACTTCCTATATTTCATCAACCCTATCCCAAATTCAGCGTGGGATAGGCAAGTTCCTTCTATCTGAAAAGAGTCCTTCTATTGGTAAAATACACAGAAAATGAGAGAGAGAGAGAGAGAGAGAGAGAGAGAGAGAGAGAGAGACAGACAGACAGACAGACAGACAGACAGACAGACAGACAGACAGACAGACAGAAGAGAGGGGCATGCAGACACTCCAATATCTCAGTTCAATTATGTTTTTCATCCTTCCACCAAAACACAAATTGTTGTTGTGTTTTTCCTTTGGACACATCAGGTCTGGAATTCTATTTAAAGTTTTATATAAATGGATTGTTAGAATTTATACCTTACATATTTAAAATGAATTCTTAACTTGTGCTGCATTGTTTGGGCATTAAGTGAAGGAGGAAGCTCCAGGAAAGATTTTTCAGAAACCACTGATCTGCATTTTTCTGTTGTTTTTTTTTTCTTTTTGAAACTATCTCTTTTTAAGCAAAGCATCAAGACTGGATAGAAATGTAAATGTTTTGTCGTAAATTTACATGTGTCGTGTTTGAGGCGTTGCAGTTGACAACGATGTCAAGCAATGAGCCACAATCTGTTACGGCGTTTGCTGTAAAGAACGTCTAAAAACCTATAAATAAATTCACGGGCGATAACTGATAAGTCTAAATAGATTGGTGGGCTGAAGCGCTGGGTGGCCGCCAAGGGCCGCAACTGGAGATATATCACGCAAAAAGCGGGAGATAATCGCGGTGTAGGGAAATTTAACTGATTAAGGGCCTTGCAGGTCGGCTGGTGTTGTGACGGAATGCATTTGTTGTTCGCTCCCAGGAGTAAAGGAGTTTAATGTCGGAACCTGCAGTTTTCGTGAGATGGGGGCAGATAAGGAGTGATTTGGGCGAACTCGGGGTAATAAGATCAGCCTGGGGTAGGATAGGACGATGGTAAGAGAAGGCGTGAGTGCAGTGCAGCGGTGAAGAGAAAAAGAATGCATATNGGGGGGGGGGGGGAGCGGAGTGCTCCTACAATAGGGGCACAAACTTTGTTTTATCATAGCTTCCTGATCTACGATTGAGTGAATGCGTACGTGAGTTAAGGAGCGTAAATGAGTGTAGGAAAAAAACCCCACAAAACCGTATATATAACAGGAATGCAAGAAGTAAATAAGAAAGAAATGTAAAAATTTAATAGCTGAAGAAATGAAGGAGAAACGATTCTTTGGTGTCATATCTGAGATCATCATAAAGCGCAGCTTCATTCTTGTCGGCAACTTTCTGCATTTATCATCACTACTGTTTCGTTACGGTGATTGTTGTTACGGCCCTTGTCACGGTCATTACGTACGGCAAAGATGTCGTTACTGCGCAAAGTCTAAGACGGTTAATAGCGCGTGTCAACAGCAAACTCTTGAAATAAACTGTTATATAAACTACTATAAACACTACAGGTCGCATCCCCCAGAGCAAAGCGCAGCTAGTGACAATTCTCTTATTTACATCTAACAAGGATGCAGTGACAGTCGACTGTGGTTAGTCGCAACTTCTGCTTAATCGCACCACTTGTAGGCTAACCGTAAAGTGCATTTTTTCAAGGCAATGGTCGCGGAAAATTCGCAAACTTTGTTCCATGTTCCCGATGAGCTGTCATTAATAATTTAATTAATTCTCATTACTGCAGAATTAGTCTTTCATATTTTCCATTCAGGACATTTAACAAGACGCAAATCTCGCAAGTCCCAACGTTGTTTGGAGCAGTTGTTTTAGCAGTGGACTCGCAGAAAGGGTACCATTTCATGAAGGAAACTTCAAACTACCCAATATCAGAAACTGTGGAGCATTCTGGGATCAAATATATGGCAAAACTCTTAAAGTCTCAACTTCCTAACATCACGTCCTTAGAGCAGAGTTCGCAGAGGGGTACAATTTCACGAAGAATATGACTATATATGGAACTGAACATGACAGCTACTTCATTGGTGGAGCATTCAAGACTCGAATAACTACCAAAGCTTTTAGTCTCAACTTTCTGCTATTTCCGAATCAAAATAGGACTGGCTGACCGGTGCCGTTCTTCACCAAGACTCACTAGGATTATGGAGTGTTTTAGTCTCAGAAAAAAAAAAAAAAAAGCTTGCACAATTTCAGCTCCCTAGTATGGCAAGAAGTAACCGTTCAACACTCGGGAAGGTGGGAAGAGGAGGAGACCTCTACGCTCTTGTATTTTGCCCAACATTTTGCGTTAAACTGGAAAATTGGGACCATTAAAAAGTTCATGAAGAATAGTTACGTCAACGTAGCACCGAGGACTATGCAGGACTCGGGATTCGAACAAACAGCAATGAATTCATGCCCGTGCCGTTGAATTAACACGCATCATTTTCCCTGAGCGCGGGTGGTACTCAAAAAGTGACAGAACAAAACCGTAAATGTGACCTCTCAACACCCAACAAGTGCGAGTAATCTTTAAATTAAATCTCAACACTGCCAGCCACGGAGCTGCCGTAAATTTAGGTCAAGATGGGCCATAACTTTTTGTGTTTGTTTGCGTGTTTCTCATTTCTTAAAGTTGTCTGAATGTTTTCTTTCTGTGTTCTTTGTGGTTACGCTTCGGATTTTTACGGCGATTTGATGTTGTTACCAAGAGGTGTAGTTAAGAATGGTGGGTGATTTGTGATGAGGGGGTGGATGTGAGAAGGGCAGAAGATGCAGAATAAGAGAAAGAAAGAAGAAAGGAATAGAAAAGCAAGAGCCTGGGAGACACTTCCCCGAGGTAACAGCGATAAGATGACGTGGTGATGTAGTGAACTTGAGTTTTGTAGCGGGAGCCACTTGGTGAAGGCTGTGTGATTGTGTATGAGTCAGTTTGTGCAAGTTTAGATATGGAAGTCGTTTCTTTGTGTTTAATAGCTGAACCACCCGCAAATATGCGGCATATCTGTGACACATATGAGCAAACCATATTATCTGCAGATACTTACACTGCCCCTCTTATATCAATTATTATGTTCCATATGCGCCGCCATCAATAAACATGAACCTAGAAAAAAATGCCATGAACCTCCCTTTATGGTGTCTTTATGCGTACGAAGCTTAAAGATAGAGAGAGAGGAACGAATGAATGATTTAAACATGACTTTTAAGCCAGAAAATAAATGCCATAAGATTTCGTTTATGTTGTCTTTATGCGAACGAAGCCTACAGACAAAAAGAGGAACGAATGACTGACCTAAATGACAGCAGCAATTTCAAGAAATGAGAGCATGAAGTTCCAATCATCCTGACATTACACAGCAAGACTTTCCCAAGGCTGTATGCTGTCATGGTTAGAGACAGTTCCACGATTTTTCCATGTCGGAAGTTTCAGTGTTTCAGATAGACAGACAGAGGTGGAGACAGCGACAGACAGACAGAAATGTAGGCAGGCAGCCAGGCTGGATAAGGAAATTTCCATGTCCTTCACGACCCTTTCATGCAATAGGCAAAAAGAGGGAAAATGGGAAAATAACGACAGACAGACAGACAGACAGACAGACAGACACACACACACACACACACACACACACACACACACACACACACACTATAACAATTCCTATATATATAGAGAGAGAGAGACAGACAGACAGAGAGACAGAGAGACAGAGAGAGACAGACAGACAGACAGACAGACAGAGAGAAAGAGGAAGAAAAGGAGGACAGAAAATAACAAAAATGTAAAAGGAACAAAAAGAAAACGTTAGTAAACGGCATGAGCACACAGAAACGACAACCGTCTGCACTCATGCATACAGAGCGTTTCCTGGTACAGTTGTTTCCCACATTAATCCCAAACTACATTATTATCCCACACTCTCTCCGCCCCTCTATTTCGGACGGTGGCGCAAATGATCCTAGAATCCCCCACCGTTTGATGTCTACATATAATTTTTCTCCTCCCGCATTTTCTTTGTCTTTTTGTAGCTCCAATCATCTGCTATTAATCGCTCGCCTCCTCTGTGGAGTTTTCATCACTGTCGAGAACACAATGCAGTGTGGGTTCCACACCCCCCCCCCCCNAAGTTTGTCAACGCGGTGACGGGTGAACACGCAAGGCGCTCGGCCTCAGGGGTGTGGTTTTGATGTCTGCTGTCTGTATGAATGACTCAAAGAAAAAAAAAGAGAAATGAAAACGAGAAGCCAGCATCGGCGTCCGTAGACAAGGCAAATATTTTGTACCCCTCCCCGCGTTAACTGAGATGTTTGTGTCCCCGGACACCTCTTCGGAGTCAAATAATCGTCTGAGTTGCGTCTTTACCTTCGACCATCTTCACAACATAAAAATGATGCCCCTCCGCTCAATAGGCGCTTCACTACGCCACTGAGTGCCAGCGACAGACAAAATGCAAGGATGGCAATACATATCTGGCTCCAAAAACTATCGGAAATATTAATCTTTCGCAGAAGTTTTGATGTAGACATCCCGGCAAGATACAAACATCCTTTTCATTTTGCTAACGAACGGCTTCGGCGCGATGAACGATTACTGTGTCCTGACGCGTTTCGCAATTCTTTTTTTACTTAAAAACCTCAAAGCAATGTAACAAAGTTGTTGCCATAATCTGACTCCACGATGTATGACAAATTTCTCTTTGACAAGGGTTATTATAAAACTCAGCAGTTCTGCTAACAAGTATGCTGTAACAAGCCTGTGCATCTGAAACAAGACAGGTTAAAAAGTAACACAGCACGAACGCAAGTATGGATGCTTTGTATTGTGTTTCGGACAGATGATATTGATACAGTTTTTCGTCCATGTGCACTGTGGATTTAAATGACCTTTTTGTTTTCAGAGGATCCACGACGCAGTTTCTTTTTCATCTCACTTTCAACGCCAATCCTCTGATATCAAAGTGAGATGAAAAGGACAGTTGAGGAAAAGGATAACTGGCGAAACAAACCTGTGGGCGTGGTCGTCATATTCTTTGTGTGATTTTTTTTCCCGGGCCCTGTTCTTGATTTGCGGATAAAATCCCACTGATCCATTATCAATTCTGCTGTATGATCAAACACGTATCATGATATACATGTATTATGTGTTTTAATAGCTCCATGCCACCTGACTGGCTTCCCTCACGGGACCTTCTCATGCGAGGCCATGACGAATAATTTCCTTTTGACCAAAAAAAACCACCAAAATCTGTTTTTATTTCTGCTTATTCCCATGTGACAATGATTACGTCTGCTGCTCAATTTGCGCGTGTTAGCGGCATGACTGTCGCTAATTTTAGATATCAATAATTAGACGCATTCACGCAAGCTTCCTGTATCTGGCTCGCATGTGTGACGAATGTCGGCTCACACGTGTTACCCGAGTCCAATATGGTAGATATTACGACAAAGAGAATAATATAGGAATCGGGTGTGTCACAAAGATGTGTGCATGCTTGTGTTCTAGTCTTACTGCGTGTACGGGATTGGTATCGTGTGAACCAATCAACGCAACACGTATACGCTCCATAATATAAGCATAATACACATATACTGTAATTATTCTATCATTTACATTTTGTTTGACTATTTGCCTTTAACAGGAGGGATCGTTGCTGGGAAGGGGGGCTTTAAACACCTCCCTTAAAAAGCTGCAAACCACATTTAAATATATCGTCAGGCTCATTCCACATTTACTTATGTAATTTTTTGGATGGTTCTGAGTTCTCTAAATCTGTTCCTCAAAACCAGACAATAAAGCAGACGCCGTTTAGCTGGTAAATTTGGGATTTAACAACATGTCAAAACTCGACGTTGTTTTAACAGGAAATGGAAGAAAATGGAAGAAAGGAAGAAAAATGGAAGATCATAGTAACATAAACAACTCAGATCATCAAGAAAGAATGAAATAAATGACTGAGACAAATGTGGAATAAGCGTGACGTTATCTAGGAATGCATGTTCGTGTCTCATTAAAAAAAAAAAAAGAAAACAAAGGGAAGCTTTCGGAAAATGCCTAATTACGAGGCCCTACGCCCATGAAATCTGACATGCTACCGTTTTCTCCTCTTGCTTCCTGTGTGGTGGATCTACTTTTTTTATTGTCTTTAAAGAGGCCATGATTTATATGTTAAGATAATAACTGTTTCTGTAAAATGCCCGAAATCCAATAACATGAAAGAGGTTAATCTGTGATGGCAAAACAGTCGCCCCGAGTTTGCCAAGCATTTTGCCTCGATGCATTCGCGCCACGCTTTCTTGTTAAATTCGGTCTTCAGTGTGTCCTGTGACATAAATTCGCTGGTCATGCATGGCAATCGCATTCGCAGAATGACTGCTATTGCCGGAACCGATACTGGTGTCCTATATCACGTTTGCAGTGGTATACATGCGAATAACCGCAATACAAAAAAATGACAGAAGGACTAACACCAAGAGAGAATGTGCTTGTAAACCTTACATCTGGATATACTCAAAATGTCTACAGCTAGGGACTAAGCATGCTTGAATAAGTGGCTCAATTATAAGCAAAAAACATCCCGAAATTCCTGTGTAATTATCCATATGATCCCTGTTCTCTTTGTATTCTAATCATATCCACGTTCTGCATCTGTTTGTGCGCTTCCTTTTCAGTTGCCCACCCAGACATGAAAGGCAAAGGCTAATGACAAGCATATGCACAGAGCTGGCACTTTCTCAATCACATTTGCCCAGGGCAAATGAAATAATGAGATAGAAACCATGAAATATTACATCATGTAAACAACCGGGGCACAGATCAGGGAGCTGCAGAAAACGAGAAACCGGAAACAGATCTTCAAAAGGCGAAATCAAAGAAATTTATTAATCTGAAAGCCCTCGTGAGCCCGCGGCGAATATGAAGACTTGTACATTTGTGGCTTAATTTGTGTAAATAGCGTTTGTCGGCGTTTGCAAGCAGCGCGCTTACAGCATGTAAAATTGCAATAAAAACCGGGAAACCCCAATAAAAACAGGCGGTGATTCCCCACCAAAGGGACGTTAATCCAATAATTAAAGGGACATAAGCACCCCAGGTGGCACGGCGTTACAACATAAAAGTGACTCCCACTACTGAACCTGGAATGTAGCAGTGCTACATGGCGCCTGCTGTTCACTGAATTATCGGTAAAGTGATTTGAATCAGAGACTCAATTGGCTTAGACTACACTGGTATTTTCAGAGTAGAAAGATACGTCTAAAACATCTTGCTCTTTCAAACTTACGACTTTATGGATCATCTGATGCTTTATTTATCGTAAAATAACTTGGGTGCATGCGTGGAAGATACATCTACCAGGGGGAAGAAAGTTACTACCAAAATGCTGGTGTTCAAAGACATCTGCAAGAGCAATATAGATCTATGACTACATGCAGCTCATTTATCATAATACCTCGGGAAAAGCAAAAAAAAAAAAAACAGTCAGCTAAGCCTGGAAAACAAACACGAGTCGGTATTCGAATAGACAGGACATGGCTGCGGTTCTTTTGAACAAGCGCCACAGCAGAGGAAAAAAAACAGTGGCAGAGCCCCCTCTCAGAAGTAGAACTTACATTTCAAACAACGGCAGCGTTAGTCGCGAAAAAGGCTGAGGAGAACGGGGTTATGTAATAGAGAATCAGACTGGTTGTCTGTGAAGACGACAGAACCATGTAGTGTTCAAGGCCTGCAAGATGACAGCGGCTGCTGTATGCTCTCTTGAGAAAGACAGCGTAAAGACTGAAGAAACTACTAAAGATCAGACATGATTTTATTAGTGTATGTGAAGTCTCAGGCGCGAGAACGGCCTGGATACGAAGTTTCATTATCATCACTTCTCAAGACATTATCATTAAAACTAAATATGATTCTGTCCAGGTACGACACACGCATTTTTGAAGAAATGTATAATGGATTTATTTTAAAAAATCAGCGTTTCGTGCCTAACACATTTTCAAGACTGACAATTCAGATACACGACGTAAAAAGAAAGGCAAGTGAATACGAGTATGAAGGCCAGAAATAGAGCAACTGAGAGATGTAGTGAAAGGGACTGAGGGTACACTATCATCATTCTGGAGCAGTGCTGCTACATACCGTTCACACTGAAGTTCCCAAGAATTACCTCGATATTTGACTGACAACATACAGTACAGAACCAAAACAACACTTCGATCGGGAGATAACCGGTCCTCTGTGTGTCCAAGCCTAGTAATCCATACAGTGCGCCCCCTACACAACAAGAGATAAGGGTTAATTTGCCCAGATGCGCCCAGTTCCTGGCAACAGCAGGGTACCACTGTAACATGCGGTAACATGGGGGTTAACTTCCCATGACCCCTGTTGAGAAGGGGGTTAACTCTCAAAGAATCATTTCCCTGCCCATCTTTCATTATCATCGCGATTTCAAATCCAGTCCAAACAAGCAGTATGGGAAAGAGATTCCCGTGGGGTTATAGGTCAAAGGCAAAGGCTTATGACTGCGTTTAGAGATCTGTCTTGGCTAAACGTTCTTTAGGGACGCTTAGGTAGATCAATGCTTTGATGTGGCGGCGAGCTGCAGTGACTGTTGCTCTCTCTCTCTCTTTCGCTAGCTCTCTCTCTTTCTCTCTCTCTGTGTGTGTGTGTGTGTGTGTGTGTGTGTGTGTGTGTGTGTGTGTGTGTGTGTGTGTGTGAGAGAGAGAGAGAGAGAGAGGGGAATTAGAGAGGTAGGCAGGGGGCGAGAGACAGAGAGAGAGAGAGAGAGAGAGAGAGAGAGAGAGAGAGAGAATGATGTGTTTGATTTTTTCATGTTTATTGCAGGACCACCTTGCTTTAGGACCATCTTGTTTTAGACACAACAGATACAGCCAACAGAGAAATTCATTTTTTCCAGTGCACGATTGCTTGTTCGGCCTTCTCTCATGACAGCACCGATTCGATGACCAGTTATCAATACACAGCGGTCCTGTTCCGAAAGAGAGCCACAATCAATCACCTACGCAAGTGCTGGTCACAGCTGATGGTCTGATACTACATATCTTGTCATTCCGCAGATGAGCATCAGAAAATTGAGATTTTATGGAGGCAAGACAGAGAGCAACAATAAGGAAGAAAGAAAAAAAAAAGAAATATACAGCACAGACCACCCAGTCAGAGTCTTAACTTTCCTCACTAGACTCTATGAGAGGGCAGAGAATGAGAGGGCAGAGAATAAAAGGCAGAGGATGAAAGGGCAGAGAATGAAAGGGCAAAGAATGAGAGGGCAGAGAATGAAAGGCAGAGAATGAAAGACAGAGAATGAGACGGCAGAGAATGAAAGGCAGAGAATGAAAGGCAGAGAATGAGAGGGCAGAGAATGAGAGGGCAGAGAATGAGAGGGCAGAGAATGAGAGGCAGAGAATGAGAGGGCAGAGAATGAGAGGGCAGAGAATGAAAGGCAGAGAATGAGAGGGCAGAGAATGAGATGGCAGAGAATGAGACGGCAAAGGAATAAGAAACACGTAAGAGTGACTGATTATGTCACCAGCACTAGTCGTAAAAGCTTCGGATTATGGGAAGATTATTATGGTAAAAAAGGATAAGGGACAGCCGACAGAGAAAGACGCTATAAATGAGCCACCGAAAGGCAAATATTAAAGAGCTACAAGAAAGTTCGCCAAAACCAAAATGAACACATTATGGCAGAAATTCATACATAACAGTAATGACAACAAATATATTATGAACATTGCAATGTTGTTGTTGTTGTTGTTGTTTGTTGGTTTTTTTTTCTATATCGAAGAATGTCTTATTTACTTAATCATGTTTACTGATAAACAAATGACACTTCTTTAAAGTTCATATAGGGCAACAGATGTACTGCCAAGTGTTTTCATGCCATTGTTGTCTAAGTTATAAACGACATGGCGCAAACTTTGGTAAAGTCTTACATATTAAGAACTCTTTTGATTTGGACTTAACATGTCTCCAGGCGCCTATGACTCTCAGTATTGAAAGAGTCATCCATCTTTATTAGTGATCAAGTTCTCATCTCTACGTCATGGATGACGTAACATGACACAGTGGAGGGAAATTTCCCCCATATCAAATGCAAACAATCTAAATGGTACGGCTGCTGTGCGATTAGTCGCACGTTCGGATAGTCTTGAAGGCCCATTCCGGCTGTCCGGGCGAATACCCACAAGGGGGAATTTGACCTAGACGAGGCAGGAGGTAGATAAAGAGATGAATGACTGGCACGCTTGAGTTGAAATGGGATGCCCTTTCAATAAGAAGGGAGAATAATGCCCGCCGGCCATCAAAAGATGGGCCAAGACGGAAAGAGATTGTACAGTAGTATAGCCTGAATCAGATTAGAGTCGCACAAAGCGAAAGTACCACGGACGACAACTCGAGACAATTGAAAGGAGTTACATGGCGTGAAAGGCGGGAAATGTGATTAGCGGGAAGTAAGAAGAGCGACAACTCTCGAAATGTTATCCAGGTGTGACTGGTAAGTTGGAGTGCTCTTTCCCTTTGAACCGGGTAATAGGTTTTACGTGCTTGTTGAGATGGGGTGTCCGCATTCCTAGAGAAGAGGAATTCTGTAGACAGTGTCGACTTCATGTAAGTGAATGACAGCTCGCATCTGTATCAATGTTACTAACGCAGTAATTTCCAGCATTAAGATCCAAAGCCAAGCATAAATAATGATGGCGTTACAAAAAAACAATCTTCAGACCTGTAACGTCTTATAGAATATACATTACATAGTCAATATGATGTAGCATACTCACGTTTCTACGACACAACATTTCTGTTTTAATTTCAACTACAACAGATCAAACAGATCGTTGTCATGCGAGCAACTAAATTTGCCAAGTCAGAGTATTCTAATATATCCACTCTATCATTCTCAAGCACTTTGCTAGTTCTTTTTTGGATACAGTGGCGTAACGCTACAGTCCCCATTCAGTCTACCTCTACACTATCTTTAAAAAAAGAAAAAAATATTCTGCTCACAATGACCACAGGCTACGCGGTCAGAACAGCTCTGACCACCTTGTTCCCAGGCAAGAAGCTGAATTACTGACATACTGCAGATCTAAACCGATCGTCCAATCTACAGCCAAGCTGGGTTAAACATGGACAAACTGGACGAGGTACGCTATTTTCTCATGGAACAGGAGATTCGTAAGAACAAACAAAAAAAAAATATGATGTTTAACCCTAATCTCCTTGAATACATGTCATCCCTCTTCCATCTCTTGAATACGGTGATTTTCTTTGGCAGTGTGTATAAGCCGAACGCATCGAAGCGCTATCGTTAGCCGATCATTACTTTCCTTGCGTGTCTCGAGTTTCCGGTGAGTTTGCGGGAGCGTATAATTCTCTCCAGTCCCCAGAATATCCCAAATACATGGATGTGTCGTCTCGTGACTTCCGAAGAGATTGTCTGGGTGGTTAATTCCTACCTCCTACATAGCATGAATGGATGAATGCATAATTATTAATTCCCTGGTCTGCCTCTGACTTCTGCTGGGTATGCAAGGCTGTTAATCCTTCAAAGCACTCTGACTATAATTTCGTCCATGTGGGACATGTAACATTCTCCAAGTCCGACACTACTAAGATTACGTCGAACTAACATTCACCATATTGAGGCCTTTTACATGTTTTGCATTGCTTTTTAGTGAGTCCCTGTCTGAAAACGTTATTTAAAATGTAGGTACAGATATGATACCCTAACTTTCAACATGTACATTCGCTTAGAGCTACAAGCCCTTCTGATCACACGGCCATTTGTAAATCTTGGACTGAAAGGTAAAAGATCCAACAAACGATAGAATATCGGTAGCCACACAGCAAACATACATGTTTCAAAGTCTGTTTACCTATTCGGCTAGAAACATGTCTACCAGCACTATCTTCCCAAACGTTTACCGAAATGTCAAAATATTGAGGCAGCATACAGGAATTCCTCCCATCTATTTATAGGTCAGATACATAAAAACATCACCGCTTCCGGTTATGGCAAAGCGTTTGCCATGTTTTGGGACCAAAATGGCGCCCACAGGACCCCTGATAACCTGGATAAGACTTTGCTTTTACCCGGATCGGTTTCCGAACGGTTTTTACCTTTTTTTTTTTTTTTTTTTTTTTTTNTTTCTCCTACCCGGGCGCTGGTGGGAAACAAACAAGTTACTGGGTAAACATTTTGGACATGGTTGCCGGTGTTGTAGAGATAGCAGTTGACTAAACATTCCCACCCTTCAGCTGTGGCAGCATATTGCAAGAGTTTGTGCAAAACTGCATTATCAAACATTTCGATTTCAGCGATGCTACCAACTTCAAAACGTCGCTGAAATCCAGGATCTGTAAATGTTAGATATTACAGGCAAATTTTCTAGGGTATGTATAATTTTTTTGTTAAAAAATTATTTCTCTTTGAAAATAAAATGTACAAGCTTCTACTACTTGATTGGCGCACCCAATGAAGAGTTTTGTTCCAAAACTATCTGAAGAGATATATATGTTAAGCGAGAGAGATATGTTAAGAGATAGAGATGCCATGAAGTAAATGTGTCAGTTATGCACTTTTTTTTTCCTTTTTCATTTCTTATTCGTTTTGAATTGTTGGATTTATTGTTATGTGGTTGACTTTTGCCTAAATAAACAATCTTGAATCTTGTTAAGCCAATTTTCTCGCAGCAAGGAAAGGGTGTAAAGTGCAATGCCACAAACCTGTCAAATATTTTTTTTCTCCCTCTCTGAAAGCCTAAATTTTCCCACAGCTTTACAGCAGAAAAAGATACTAAATAATGAAAGGATTGTAATTATTTCGGGGGAATTCAGAAGTGTAAAAGTACCAAAAACAATGAAAGAGATTTTAGGAAGCGAAAGTCGTTTACTACAATTTTTATTGTTTCCTTGCGCGCTGATATCTGCGAGATGAACATGTCGTAGTGATTTGTCCAGAGACGCTCAAAACTGAAGAAGGAAATTCAATGAAGATTTAATGGCACGAGGTTCAAACACTTCTTAAACCATAAGTGCTTCTCAAAATAGGCATCTATGAGAAATAAAAGCAACGTTCTTAAGTGCCGATATCAGATGATAGGCGTGTTACGGTGTTGTAACACAAAGAAGTTGTTATGCCTGAAGAAGGTGGAGTAGTACAAAGAACTCGACAGACATAGGAGTTAATGTGTCTGCTGCCTTTCTACTTCTGAGAATTTGTTTGAAAGAAGATGCTTGTCCTGTCCATTCTTCTGACAATCTCTCTCTCTCTCTCTCTCTTTCCCTTTTTTACTTCTCTCCCCATCTCTCCCGTAGTCTATAAAAAAATAAAATTCGTGAGCCCTCGACTGAATCTTCACTTAAACCTGACTCTATGAAATAAGGACGACAGAACTGCTTGTGTTTACACACAACAATGAGGAAACAGCATCAGGAACCCAGTCTGCAACTTCTTTCCAAGAAATAAGGATATTTATATGGGTCAACAACAGATTAGCAAATTATCTAGTCTACTCTTAAGGCAAAAACATGTACATAGGTTTCCATTCATGGCACTAAAAAGACATAGAGACAAGGTAATCAAATAATATCGCCCAAACAACTAAGGTGTTAGCAAAACAAGCATGAATGTGCATTCTTCCCTGCTCGTGTCCATCTTGCCTTCGATACCCATTACTCACTCTCCTATTTTTCCCCCTCCTCCTCCCACCTTACCCTAACACTAATAGTACATTAACCTCCAACACAGAACAAACCCAAAGAAAGCATGTTCTATAAACACAGTATGGCAACCGGAGAATTCCCCCATCATTATTATTGCTATTGATAGGAGCCGTCAGGAGAACATGCATGGACCATGTTATGAATAGACATGCGCTTCTATCATGATCGTCCAAGCAATTTCCAGGTCTCTATAGGGGGAAGAATGGTGGTGGTGGGCTGGGAAGATCTGTTTCGAAGGTTTGAGGCCTTTGCTAAAACTAGACTAGTTAAACGATCTCATTGTCATTTCTGAATAATCAGTATTTAGTAACAAAACTCATTACTGGTGTCTTTGGAATTGAATGACAGATTTTATGAGCAGTTGACTTGCTGTAATTTTTTTTTTTTTGTGAAGGGGTTCGTTCACTACCAAATAATCACAAGAAAAAAAAGGTGCGACATTCACCTCACTCCAATATATTATCTTCTGTCAGTGAAATGAACGTCAATGAACATGTGAAAACAACGAAGTCAACGAGAGTGTCAGTTATATTGTCAGAGGACCAAAAATAGCCACAAAATAGAGAGACATATCACGTCACTGACCGTCATTTCTCAATAAAGGAAAGTATATCTACAAAGTAAACATACAGCGCCGTTTTGCCCATCATTAAAAATTTGGTACAAAAAGTAAGAGAATACGCAGAATAATTCTTACTAGATGAAGACCCAAACAGATGACACTCTTTATCAACTATTTATAGAGTAGTTAAAAAAGGGTAGTAAAAGTAAGACTTCTATCTTGGTTATAAACCTTCCACGTTTTCCTGTTTTAACAATCACACAGACTGTTGCCAAGAGACAGTTCATAATATTCCCATTTCATTTTCTTTCAGTATCTCCTCTCATTTCATCATCATTATTAAGACATACAAAAGCGGAACAAGAGGAACTACTTTGAAGTTCCCACAAACTAGAGTAAATCTTTTGATCTCCTGCTGGCAAATTTATTAAGAATGTCGGTAATTTGTCTTTAAGCTAGTCTACGCGATGCCAAAAAAACGCAACTCTGAAGAAATTTTTGGCAAAGTCGTATCGAAGATGGCAGATACTTGGAGAGCCATTTTACAACGTTTGTTGCTACCCGTCTGATGTTTTTACTGCCTGTAATTTTAAAGTGTCGCTAAGAGAGAAGGGGAAATGTCTTCCGTGGCGCAACTTTTTGCTTTGCAATGAGAGATAAATGTTGGAATTTATCTACGCGTCGTGGGAGTCGGAAGATGCTAAGGAACAGGGGCGTACCTCTTTCTTTGTATAAAATAATTAGAAGAGGTGGGGGTCGGGGAGCAAAATAGACTTGGGGCAGACAGAAAGGAGCAGTATGTATTTTCAATAGCATCAAATCGCAAATACGGTCAAATTGTAATGCATTTTATTATGTCTACAGACTACGGACTAGAGCCACACCAATAATTTCCATTCAGTATGCATGAATAGTCATTCATTACGTACTCATCCTTCTGAACCTTACCGCAACTCCATGTCCTCCCTTCTTCTCACCATTCTGTCCAGGTTTACTCCCCTGAATGTCGCAAACAATGATAGATGTCAGCGCTTATGACCGACAGATGAAGTCATAGACTTGAGTTTCCTTTTGTTCCTCGGCTTTAATTATTCCGAGAATGTGAAACAGGCACGTTATCATCGTTATTTTACGCTATCATAAAAACTAGAGGGGAATTTTAGGGGGGAAAGAAAAATTCTTTGAATGCTGGATGTTATGTCTTAGAAATCGAGTTCAGTCTGGAAACGAGACTGTTTCTGTCAGTCATCCGGAGCCTCATTAAAGTGTGGAGTCCTAGATAGATCTGCTATCATTAACAAAGAGAAAACAAAGGAGAGGGCAGTTAATATATAATAATAATGCGGTTTATAAGTCTCGTATCCAGGCTAATAGCCGCTTACGCGACTTCACACTATTATTACTACCCCAGCAGGCTTGATCACTACAGGACTTTCTCAACTCTCTGAAGAGCATACAATGCCGCTATCATTTATAGACGCTGATCACTAGCATTCTGACAATATCTTTCACTGCCTACAGCCAGGTATCCATTTTACAGACGGATGGATCAAGGAAAATGTGAAGAAAATGCTTTCCCAGGGCACCTACAAGACGGCCGTGGTCGGGATTCGAACCCAGGACGTTTAGATCTTGAGTTCAATGTCGCAATCATTCGGCCACCTTGCTCAACAACTATTATTAATGGTTTACTTTTATAACTACGACTCAGGTTGTAGAGCCATAATATTCCAGCATTATACCTATGTGAAAATTATACCTTGATGGGGGCTTCACCGCATCTCTTTCATACAATTTCTCTTTCAGTAATAGGTATTACTGAACTGCTCTAAGACAGACAAAAGAGGCAATGCTATGTACAGACTGCAACTGCTACTGTGTGCTGTAACAAACACTGACCAAAAACATCTCAACTTTATTTACAGAAACTTTTCTGACGCAGATCGTCATATTTCCAAAATACGAACAGTTCTGCATCTTGATCTATCATTAATGAAAAAGCTCTTGACTCCACGAACAAAACTGGATAGGGAAAGAGGGGCTATACCGTGCAAGCTCTTGAGTCCTCAGACAACGTGCATGTACATGTAAAAGAAGTGGAATAAACCTCCGAATTGTGTAGACAATGAAAGGTGCTTGATATGCAAAGGGTAATGAAATGCACGTGAATGCGTAGCAGAGCAAGACAAAGGCCTTGGATATGAGAGGACAAGGAGAGGGATTGGCCCTGAGCAGTAAACAAGAACATAAACGAATTTAAAAAGAACAAAAAAAAAATCAAGGAAACAAGAGACAGAACGACGTCCAGACAAAAGCGGAATATGCTCTTCAGAAGTAGTAAATAAACAATACATTCCATCAGGGGTGGATGACGATCGAGTTTGTATGTCTGGGGCTAGCTTTAGGCAATGGGTCTACTCGGCTCCTATTCATCCCCTTCCTTCCTTCCTTCCTTCCTTCTTTCTTTCCCTCCTACATTCCTTCCTTCATTCCAAAATCGACTCCCTCCCTCTCTCCTTCCTTCCTTATTTATTCCAAATTTGACTCCTTCCATCCTTCCTTCCTTCTTTCCTTCCTTCCTTCCTTCTGCCTGTCTTTCTTTCTTCCCACTTTTCCAAAAAAAGCATTCGATATTTCAGTCGGTCTGCTTCGACCCCGGGATAAGGCTTTATTCTTCCTACCAGCACTGTTGTTAATAAAATTATTCTGCTTTTCACCACCCCCAAAAGCTACCATCGACCCGCCACCGTCACCATCATCAAAAGTCAGATGAACACACAACTACTGAACTAGGGGCACCCTGTAGCCCCTGAAGGCGTGCTAAACAGTCCTAGCGCGTATGAAAGATTCTTTCGCTTGATATTCCCGTCTCAATTTTCCCTTCAAACACGCGAGCATGCTGGGCGATATGGCGGCGATAATTTGAAATTTGATCACGGCAAATAATCTGAAACGAAGCCTACGAGTGCAATGGGCCTGCGGCGAGGGGTGTCAAAAGTATAATATAGACAAAGATGAATTGTATCGTCTCGAGTGAAGTTTTTTGCCCCGAAGGGCCGTTTTGTGATGGCAAGCGCACGCTTTGTGTCGAGGTTTCTTATTATTGTCTGAGCGAATTTGGTATTTGTTTCTCTAAGCCCCCCCCCCCNCCCCCCCTTTTTTTTTTTTGATGAGTAGACAATACAGCATGTGCTACTGCTAGGCTGCAGCAAGTTTCTAATGTGTTTCTGGCGCCTCTTTGCACAACGGCCAGAAAGAAAGTTTGAGGTTTCTAGTTTCAGTCCATGACGATGTGAACTGTATTCAGATTTCACGCTCTCACTTGGACAATGGACGACAGCATGACATTATCCAGTAAACAAACAAATAAACAAACAAACAAATAAACAAACAAACAAACAGTGTCTATTGACCAGACTGAACGGAACGAGTCGCACCATTTTGTAAGCACGGTCGCAAGTACTACATTCATGTAAATGTAAAATGTCGTATTCCAAAACGTACATCATCTGCAATGTTCGGCATCATTATGTTCAGAATATTTTAAACGGTTCTGTAAAGGGTATTGGAATTCATGCAAGAGCTACAAAAGTAAAAAAAAATAATAAAAATAGAATGTAACAACATAATGAGGACTTAAGACTCTTTATGTTACTAAAATTGTTGTTACCAATCCAGCTTTGGTCCAAATTTCCTTTCAAGGAGTAGAAAGTTATAACACTCCGATTTTTTTGCATCCTGTATGTCGTAAGATGAATCAGAAATATGCGACCCACTACCGGTCTAGATAAATTACTATTTTAGAATTTAGGCATCAACAATATGATCACATACCATCACAAGAATTACATTTAGAGCGTGTGTCGAACACTGCCAAGGATGAATTTAGTGCTGATGCACTAATATAACTTTTACAATGCTAGATATCCCATCGTTAATGCGCAAGCTGTCAGTTCACGAGGGCATACACTACTTTCCCATGAACCAAAGTTGGCTCGAAAATTCAAAGTTAACATCATATTTCAAATATCACTGATTAAAAGTTTCGCACATCGAATACTGTACAATATTAAAGATGTCCTGATCAATGCAGGTCGGGGATTTTTGTATCGTGAAAGGAGAAGAAAAAAATCGTGTGCTTTTCTGGGGCATCTTAATTTTTTAATTTTTTTTTAAGTTTTCTATGGACGAGAACAAGAGTAACATTGTAGGCGTATTTTCCTTAGTTAATATGAGCTGCATGAAATAAATGGCTGACTTCTATAGTTACTGTTGCCAAAACTGTGTCAAAAGCAACATTTACCACTTACCCTGAGCAGTCATGCCTAACAAATTATTCCTCCACGCATCGCTCAACATATTCCTAAACACTAAAAAGTTTCGCTACAATCATTCGCGCTCTACATCACTTCAGATCTAGATCTAGATCTAGCCCGGTAAAATCAGCAAGGGAAAAAAAAATTATAATCTACGCGATCAACGTAAATATCTAGCCTCGCCGCGCATGACATGAAAGTCACGTAAAAATGGTTCATAATTCACAATTTTGTTTGATTTCATACTAGTTTTGTTTACTCTTCGCGACTGGTATCTATTCATGCGCGGCGTTCACTGTTCTGGTGTTCATTTAAAATGAATGAATCAACAACGATGAAATGGAATTCTGATAATTATAGTGTTTCGCAAGTCTGCTGCGACGAACCACAACGTTTTAGATACGTATCTACGCCATTAGTCGTATATACCATAGTGGCTGCTCACGAAATAATTGAAATTTTGCATGGACTTGCATTTGCATTTTGCAAATGAAGCATTTTTTTTTATAGATTATAGGATGAAACAGAGGATGTGCTTTACTAGGTAGCACCACTGTACAATATGGTTGATCTTTCTTTAAGGACGTAACAATTTAGAAATAGAATTGCGGATTTTTTTTTTCGCAAGCAGTTAAGTTATTGCTTGCGATCCAGTTCTTCTCTAAAGCACTTCTTTTAACAGAAGTTTGTATTATGTTGCTATGTTGATCTTTCATGTTCTTATTGCCTGGATATTTAACCAGCAGAAGCTAACTGTTTCAGATATCCCACTTTTATTCTGCCTTATCCCCATTAATTTTTTTTTTTTTTGGTTATCTTCCTTTCAAGATAATCTTAAGAATATTTTTGTTGAAACTTTAAACAGCATCAGAGCCGAGGGGCTTCCGTACACTGAAGAGGCTGAGATTTAGGAATGGCAGACAGGCGAGAGACAACGCTCATATTTCCCTTGCAACAAGAAAATTTGCTTAGTAACCACTCCTCTCGTCGACTTAAGACCCTCTTTCTCTCTCAACAAGGGAAAAAAAAACCCAGAAAATTTCCCTCTTTTTCTTCCATGCAATGCAACATTTGCACTATGTCTCTGCAATACGTTCACAAGCATTTGTACTTGATATGAGTAAGCTGTCTCGCCTTTCAAAGTCGCTCACCCTCGCCGCTCTATCCCCCCAAAACATCGAGTGCATCTTTTCACATCCAATCAACAGTTAACCACTCCTGGAGGGAAATGTGAGGCGCCTGCAGCTAAATAAGTGCTCATCAAGACAGATCCTGGCTTGCACCATTGCTGTAATGCTAACATCCATTCTGCAAAGCACAACCGTAGTCGCTTAATCGCAACTCTGCAGATTATAGAAAAGATACCTTTAACAGGTAGAAGAGGCATCATTAAAAATTTTTTTTTGCGAAGTTGCTGCTTTTTAGAATTTATATGAGTTCAATGGAGTTATGACCACATATCCACCTTGTATTCCAAGCTTAGTGAGATCTTACAAGGTGGATGAATTCCTCGAAAGTTTGTACACGAATTAATACATTTAGTATGACTTGAACTGAATAGAAATGTGTTGGTTCATGCCTTGGTTGTTCCAGCATAGCTTAACTATATGACAAGAGCACTTCATTTTTCTAAGGATAAATAAGTTGTTATTCGTCGGTCGAAAATTGCGATTACCCGGGTCGCAAGTATGCGAAGTCAAACTGTATGGCGTCCTGTCAGAAAGGATCATGGACGAGGTGGCTCATTTCACAACACTGCACTCCTACGTACTCTTGAAAATGTGTTTTGCTAGCGAATGAGGAGAGAAAGAAAAAAAAAAACGCATTTTTTTTCTTTAGTTTCTTTTTGTCTTTTGTGAATTTTTTTTTTTTTGTTGGGGCTCCAGCCTTGAAATAGTTGAAAAAGACGTTGCTGCAAATTAGCGAAGATTTCTGAAGGTCGAGGCAACAACTATGAACGCGCGCACCAACGATGGGATCTCTTATCATTGTAAGAATTAGGTTAACCTTGCATGTTGAACGCTACTAATGTCAATCAGCACTAATGAACTAATTAGTTCTTACAATAGTAAGAGACGCCATCGTTAATGCGCAAACTCTCATGTAAATTAATCGACCCCCAAGGGTCTATTAGGTTGGAGGTTGAGAGGGAGTTTGAACAACTATATCAAATATTTAACCGACACATTTCCTTCAAAAGACAAAACAAGCTTTGTTTTTTTTCTCTGACAGCCTCGTACTATGAGCAATGTCAAGTTTATAACTTTTACGTCTTAGAGATAATTCTTATTTAAGGAGTTGTTCTTTATATTTTTCAAAGGTTCCAGCATTCTTGTTTCAAGTCACTATAGAGTAAAAACTTTTTTGCATATCATCAAACTCAGCTCTAAGGCAAAGCCAATGTTGTACTCATCTTTGAAATTATTTGGACCGAGTGCATAAAACAGTGAACACCCTTGTAATCTTAGGAAGTAGGAGACACGCGAGAGAGGTAGTTATTTTCAAAAGTTTCGATGCACTGGGCCTGTGAAGAACAAGGCGTTAAGTATTTCTGCATATTCGTCAAGAACATTATCGTTTCCAAATGATATTTCTACAAAGCTAGCACCCGGCCTAGACTAGAACTCTATCTAAAGCTTGCAAGGGTTAAACTGGATTGAGACAGAAACCAGAGACACGGCGTGAGATAACGTCATGCACTGTCTGATATGCCTGACAATAGATAGGACTCGTCAATTTATTACAAACGAAATAAAAACCAAAAGCGAGAGATTTGTGCCCAGCCAATGAAAGCGAACGCTTCAAACCGCAGCATCCAATCAGATTCCTCGACAAGCGGCGCAGATTGCTATTTAATTCTCATTTGTCTTATTATGAATGTTGTTTTCCCATTTCCTGGACGGATTCTTTGTGCAGTGTCAGCTGTTTCAGACAAGAGAAACGTTAATAAAAATGCTTTTCGTCTGGATCTAGACTGTCGTTTAAGATATCTATTTCATCGTCGTGTGTTTATAGAGTGCTTGATAACTCGCAATGTATCACGAGCACCTCAAAGGGGACAATAGAGGCGGGTCTATGTTTGCTGACGTAGCATATGCCCACGTTTAGATAACAAGACTGACAAATTCTCATTCAACACAACGTTTTTAGCACCAACACTGAATGCTGAGCTGAAAACCACACAGTTCGCTTTGCCCGCTTCCCTTCTTTCAACTTATGAAAACTGATAGCTGCATTGTTGTGTAATCAGAATGCATCCTCTGCTTCAAGCGGAGACGGATGAAGATACTCTACGATGCAAGCATTTTCCAGGCCGCGATAAAAACGCAACATGTCACTGCTATGCTCTGCCATGCATTACTTGAATGGCTCTGGCGACAGATGACTCTGATAACAAGGGTGGCACTTTTCGGCTTCATATTATTCTCTCGATAAGATACTTGAGAGGTCGAGGTCGTGCTGCAGAGTTCGTGGGGAGGTATAGGTTCACGTTGCTGGTGGCTGGTTTGTCAACTGCTGCTGATAATATATAATTGTTAACTAAACTCTAATTAATGGCACCCCCCCCCCCCCCNCAACCTCCCGGGACGCCGTTGTAAACATTAGGATTAAAGGAGGATATGACTTGCATAAGCTAAAAAGAAGAATATAGTACATTGTTGTTGTTTTTTTTTAAGCCATGATGTTCGACAGAAAGAAACTTGTCTTCTTAAAAGAGATAATGCAATCACGGCACAAAACACTTGTGTCTAAATACCATCGAAGACATAGCGATGCTTTGAATATGATAACTTCCTCTTGTGTATGTAACTTCCGGTGAGAAAACTATGGAAGGGGGAAAACAAACGCTGTAAATTGTCCTACCTCGATATAACGAGACAGTTTAGGGAAACGATTAATTTTCTCAAGTTTCTCTAACTTTTGATGAAGTACTCAGAGGTCTACTGAATCTCCAACAATTGCAGTAGCCCCCCTAAGTATAATCACAGTAGCTCAGAAATCTTGCTTCCAAAAATCTGAAAACAAGTAGATACAAATTTCAGTTAGCCTGTCGCAGTTTATGATCGTTTTTCTTCTAGAAAACAAGGACCCCTTTGATGTGTGATTCAAAAAAAAAAAGGTTTCTAAGTTGTGCTGCAGATTCTAAAGGAACACGTGCATCTTTAAAAATATGATTCATGAATACTGTCATAGCCAAGATGATGTACAAGCTCAAAGACATACAGTAAACATTAGATACANGTTGGTTTTTTTTTTAAGCCATGATGTTCGACAGAAAGAAACTAGTCTTCTTAAAAGAGATAATGCAATCACGCCACAAAACACTTGTGTCTAAATACCATCGAAGACATAGCGATGCTTGAATATGATAACTTCCTCTTGTGTATGTAACTTCCGGTGAGAAAACTATGGAAGGGGGGAAACAAACGTTGTGCATTGTCCTACCCCGATATAACGAGACTGTTCAGGGAAATTATTAATTTTCTCAAGTTTCTCTAAGTTTTGATGAAGTACTCAGAGGTCTACTGAATCTCCTTAAATTGCAGTAGCCCCCCCCCCCCNNNNGTATAATCACAGTAGCTCAGAAATCTTGCTTCCAAAAATCTGAAAACAAGTAGATACAAATTTCAGTTTGCCTGTCGCGGTTTATGATCGTTTTTCGTCTAGAAAACAAGGACCCCTTTAATGTGTGATTAAAAAAAAAAAAAAGGTTTCTAAGTTGTGCTGCAGATTCTGAAGGAACACGTGCATCTTTAAAAATATGATTCATGAATACTGTCATAGCCAAGATGATGTACAAGCTCAAAGACATACAATAAACATTAGATACAGAGGCAGAAGAGTTTAAAAATAGGCTCTGGCTAACCCCAACGCACTTTCTAGGATAATTCTGACGAAAGATGGGCGGTTGAAAAGAACATTTCAATAGGCTTGATGAAACGGTTATGACACATCAGACACAAGGAAGCTATCAGAGAGAAAGAGATAATAGATGTCAGCTTATAGAACTGACTCAGCATTTCGCTTCATCTCAACATTACTTTTAGGAAACAGATGTAGCACCCAAAAACGATTGACGCCATTTAATCGTATCCTCTGCTTACGATCAACTGAACCTTCTTAATGGATAGCATTTCAGCAGACTTTACTGCAAGTCTATCTTAAACCGAATTCTACTACTGGTGTCCAGAAGTCAATATTCGATTGAATACTAGCTTAAAGGTTTGTTAACACTGTCTAAACAAGGAGCACTATAAAGCATCGTGGTGCGCAATTTTTCTTAACAATTCCATTCTGGGTGCCTCGGGGGTTACGCACATCTAACTTTTTCATTATCATGATTTAAAAGGAAAGGTAGGGAGAAACAAAAAAAAAAAGGGTGCTATCGTCTGACAAAGCTAACAATGCCACCAGATACACATATCGGGAAATGACTACAGCGATGAAAACTCTCACAAATATTCACAAAATCTTTGACAGTGAGCCTAAATGTATTTTGACATATTTTGCATCTAAATCCAGACATCAAGACTATTTGATGACGTCAGCCCAGCTTGCCTTGACATGTTTTGATTCCAATGATTGAACGACCGAAGGCAACCTTTTGTCACAACGCATCCCCACTAGTAAACGCAACACTTATTGAAAATGTCACAATAGACAGTGAGTACTCGAGGCATGGGTGGTTTGCACGTGCCTTCAGCTCATTGTTTATGGAGGGCGGGGTCGGATCGGTGAAGAATAACGTTGGTACGGATACATTAAGAAGCTATGACACGCCAATGTGCTAAACAGCTATTGAGTGGCTTCTTTGTTCGTTCATTCTGTATATCTGCTGGCATACCTTCTTTCTCTCACTTAAGCTCAATCTCCCTATGCATTTATTCGTTTCATTTTTTTTTTATTCCTGATCTCACAGCCTTTCTCCCAACACATAGTTTCGGGACAGATTGCATACAAAAGTTGTGACAGATCACGTTGGTAAACAGGTATTGGGTTCCGTTTTATTCATTTGCTTATCTTGCTTACTTCATTCTTATCTTCTTTCTCTTATTTCTCTCTATCTTTCTTGTTTCTGTTTCTTCTCGTTCCATTCGTTATTTTCCAGGGGTTTTTTTTTTTTGCTGATGTTCTTAATCCACTTTCAGTGAAATTATATTCGTATCACAGCATAAAACCACGGACACATTTTGTGTCAATGAAACGAACTTTGTTTTCTAAGTGTATCGCTTATTTCCTTGCGTGTCATGAATGTTTTAACTTTTACACTTCCACTCAACTTATTTGTCTTCTTAATCTGTTTTTCCTACTTCATCGCAAATTTCCGACATTCCATCACTTCTTCAGCCAAACCTAAAAATCTGACAAATGAAAGAGCTCTTTCTGTTCAATAAGTGAACAGAATCGCCAGAAGCTGCAAAAAAAAAAAAACCCATAGAAACGAAACAAACTTCTGACACTAAATGTCAGTTGACTGCCTCTAGGGAAATTTCATTCTCGGATTTTCCGCTGTTGCTAAAATATAAGCATTGCCAAATAACATTATTTAGACAAAAGCAACATCATGTGCGTTACTGAAAGTGAAGATACGATTTTCTGATTTCTTTCATGAACAATTTTCCGATTCATATTTTATTCAAGGGAAGCAACCACGTACACTGCCCTGAAACCTAAGTAGTGGTACGTGTTCAAGACACCGAATACATTCTGTACTTATTCCCCATGGCCTGTAAAAATCTAATCTGCGGTCTTAACAAATACAACAGATGATGAGCCCAGATGTTTGGTCGGGGTCTGAGGGCCCCTAGGAACCCCATGGGGCTGAGCCCCCGAGTGTTGCAACAACTGAGCAACATTTGCTAGGCCGACATATCAAGAGGTCGGTGATATTTGGTTTTCTCTTGAGACGGAAGGAAGTGGAGCAGAGATAGCGAAAAGAGGGATGAGACGGGTACGGGGTGGTTTTCGGAGGGTATACAGAGGAGGAGATGATGAAGAGAAAAAAAAGGGGGGGAGTGAGGATGCTGGATCAAAGCAATCAGAAGAAAGACAAGTTGACAGGGGAAGAAATACAAGAAGAAAAGAAAAAAACACCTAGCCACCAAGTTCAACTCCGCACCCCAAAGAAGACGAGAAGAAGAAAAAGATGAAGACGAAGAAGAAGAAGCAGACGAAGAAGAAGAAGAAGAAGCAGACGAAGAGGAAGAAGAGGAAGAAGAAGAAGAAGAAGAAGAGGGCAAACAACAACAACAATAACAACAACAACAACAACAACAACAACAAGCTCAAAAATGAACCTACAACAGGCATAATCATACACATGCACAAGTTTGGCTTTTAAACGTCCAACCTGGCAACAATGCATGCTGCGTTTTCATGCAATAAGCTGCGCCTGACCTAGACATGGCACCAGGATATTACAATAGCGGAGACAACAAGCACCAGACTCCTAGACACACGTCAGAACTTGTCAGAATTTCCGCGGAGTATTTTGTCAAGCCCATGGGAGGGAAGGAAACCGGATACATGTATATATACAGCGTACCGACCGCGAGGGGAGACAAGCAGTACATGTCAGGATCCTAGGATAACAAGGTGTAGGGTATACTGGCTTTTTAAATTTCATTTTGCTATGAGTTAATCTGCTGGGGTTCTCAAGGTGAACGCAAAATGCGTGAAAGTCTAGCCCTTGGGTACCCAGCCAGAGGTGTGCGTTTTCTTTGTGGTATAGGCTAGGCCTAGGCCATGCAATTACCAGTAGGTACGCCAGTAGCCTACGATATCATCAAAAATATTGGTTACTTAATTTTCTTGACTACCAGAGTGATTTTAAAACAGAGTATATGGTAAAAAGCCTGGTGGATTGAATTGACGGTTACGCCGACCAGAAAGTTTGGGAACCCCTGTTCTAGTCAAAAGACATCACTCGTATTATCTCTCCTGATAATACAAAGATTTATTCTTAAAATAATAAAAGATGCATCGGCATGTAGAAGCAACTGAGAATAACAGATAGACGACTGCTATGGATCTTGCTCTAAATCTCATGCGATTTTGGTCTCCGATGTGCCTGTTTGGGAACTGGTCCATATAGTCTAGAAACTGAACTAACTAGCAGGACTTGGAAAAAGGAGGTAGAGACACTGTCAGTCCCAAGCTCAAAATAGCATGATGAACCGGAGGGAAAACAGAAGGACAGACAGAACATAACAAACAGAACAAGAGATATATCAGCTGGGAAGACAGAAAAATGGAAGTTGAGAACAGTAGGTGTTTCCATGAGGAGTATCGCCGAGACCAACTGTAAATGTCCACAGATATCCCCGACATAGGATGTAACATCAGATAAACATTTTCTTAAATTTCCACGATGACTTTCTCTTTCTTTTCCCCCATAACAAGTTCTCTCCCACCCATTTTTTTTTCTTTTCTTACTGGGAACGTACTGTATGTTATAGTTTTAGATCTCCATGGGGGCATGAAATTCCAAAGATGAATACCCCAGCTGCTAACAGTTAACTCTGACCCCTAAATTCCGTGCGGGGCTCTGGCGTTCGTTTTCTTTTTGTCTTCTCCAAGATATAAAGCCGATAAAATGACGTCATCACTTTCTGATGACAGGTTGGGGCATTGTTTTCTAAGGCAAGGTCAAAACCCTTTTTCGGCTCACTCATGTTATCTAAGCGGCTCCTGCGTCCTGACTAGAATGATGCATGCGTATGCGTTCACTAAAAGCGTCGGTTTACAGGGAAAATAATAATACACTTGACTCAGCTAAATCGAAACACACTGCAGAAAATATAAAGGTCGAAAACAATTTAGGACGCCTGCTTCTGATTCCGCCTCTTATTTCATTTTTGGTTACCACATCGTAGACGTGCTATTAAGCGAAGTGAAAAGGTCATGTCTGCTGACGAAATATGTGACGTAATAATGTTGTCACTTAGCGAAGTTGATAGTTACGTGTGCTGACGAAATCCTAGCTTGAATAGGCTGTTATGGGTATTAATCTTAAATGGAACAAAGACGTTGGAAAGTTTGTTGTTTTTTTTTAATTTGCCGAGACAAAGTCTCTTGTCAAGGATGGAGTTATAGTTGATGATGGGGAAAGAGGAAGAAAGGTACACCTTAGCAAATGTGCTTGACAAGACAAAAGTGGAGAGAAAACAAAAAGGAGCCAGTGAGGCAAAATGGGATACAGAAAGAGAGAGAGAGAGGGAGCGAGAGAGAGGGGCAGGCAGGCAGGCAGGCAGATAGAGGAAGGAGGGAAGAAGCAACAAACGGTACACACGGTAATTGTAAAAAAGCTGACCAACCCCCTCCATTGTACATATTGTTGTTTTCATAGTACGAGGCTGGACAAGTTCCATGGAATGATCCCATTATCACCACAGACACAGACAAGATTGTTCGAGACTACAATTATTATTACAGCCGAATCCGCTTGATTGCAACTTCCGTTTACAATCAGTATTTTCCCTAATAATACTTTTTTTTTTCTTTCTGGAGCTTAATGGATAATCACTTGTAACCCTTCAGACAGGCCAAATGTTTATGGAGACACTATGTCAATGCCAAAGGACAAAATGACTCCATTTAATCCTAATGTTTTAGCTGCAACTACGCGGAGTCAGCTGTGTTACAGAAAAAGCCATATAGGGAGGAATTCCAATGAGACTCGTACCTAATGCTCCTGTCTCGACAGAATTGGGGTTACGGACTCACCTCGACAGTTGTTTCTGAATCGATGGCCATTAGAATGAAGGCTAATGGCAGGGTTAGAGTTTGGGTTGTATTAGAAGGCATGAGTTCCGTTTAGCAGTTTAGGGGCGTGAGTCTCATTCGGAATTCGTTCTGCCATATTCCAGTACTCACCAGCAATCTGCAGCGTGGCGTTCCGACTGATGGCGCTCCCGTGTATGTTGGTGGCGTTACAGTAATAAGTCCCCACGTCCGGCTTGAGGTTCTTGGTGTGGATGATCCTCAGAAAGAACAGCTGGTTACCTCCGTTGAGAAGTAGCCTGAAACAATCACAGTACTTTCAATGTAGTTGCAGTAGTTGTAGTAGAGTACACGTTCACTGCGATGAGTTCCTCCCTTGTGATGCACTGTGGACGCCCTCCTTCTTCTTCTTGCCCGAAATTTGCCATTTTATTTCAGCTGTCTCAGAGATTTCTCTCCCCTTTGCTCATACAAAATATATTAATTTCTCTGACTTACCTCAGATACACCGTAGTCCAACTGCCTTATACTTAACCATCCCGTGCTCTAAAGTCACGGGACATGTAGGCTTTTTTTTTAAATACCGTTCGTCGCCTAGCCTCAGCCACACACTGCACGCTTATCAGTCTGAGCTCTTGTTCCCAATCACAATGTTAGTTGACCAATTACTAAAATACTAACAGCACTGCTCACTCATTCACGCTTTGAAGTCTCATTCTCAAGCCATGAAAAGGGATTGCTTGTCCCGGTTGACTGATATTTGCGAAGGTGAACTGCTTCGAATAATGAGTACCATCCACGTCTTCTTAATGTTGTTTTTTTTAACCTTTTATTATTATTTTTTATTTTTAAGCAGGGAATATATAGGGCATACGAATTTCTGGAAGGGGGGNGAGAGGGGGGGGGGGGGGGAGAGAGAGAGAGAAGAGAGAGAGAAAGAAGAAAGACAGAGAGAGAGAGAAGAAGAAAGAAGAAGAGGGGGATGAGAGATAAGGGAAGTGGGGGAGGGTGGCGAGAGGGAGGTGGCCTTAGACTAGACCTCTTTTAGAAGAGGAAGGGGTGCTAAGTATGCCCTTTTCCTCTATACCACAGCCTCTGGGCCTGGATAAAATAACGTATCAGTCACATGACAGCGGTTCTAATATATGGGGTAGGGGGAAAGGGACACAAGAAGAGATGGAAAAATTATTGAAAAAATGACTTGTGAGACTCTTTGTAAGGTTTAGGTCAAAAAAAGTTTGCTACCTTTCTGGTTTTCTGAGTTTCTACTGGCATAAATGGATAGATGGATCGAGGACAGTCAGGGAGATAAAGACAGACTGACATAACATATACAATACTGAGAATACGATGCGCGCACAGAAATGACGGAGAAACAATACTGACCTGTGGGCATTCTGGTCATCCTTGTTGGTCGTCACCTTCTGTCCATTTCTGTACCACGTGATCTCTGGGGTAGGGTCGCCCTCGGCCTTGCAATGCAGCTTGGCCGGCTCGTTCTTGGCCACATAGTGGTCAGTCGGATGTTCTACAATACGTGGGTTTCCTGAAAGATACAAAAGGATGAAAGGAAATAAGAAAGGGTTTCAAAGGGGTAGGTAGCTACTACTGTTGTTGATTTTCTTGGAAATTATAGTAATGATGATGATGTATATGGAAAGAATAATAATGCTAAGGAGGTTTTCTGTAGTGTTTCAGATGTCTGCGGCACTATGACGCGTTGTGTGTGTGTGTGTGTGTGTGTGTGTGTGTGTGTGTGTGTGTGTGTGTGTGTGTGTGTGTGTGTGTGTGTGTGTGTGNTGTGTGTGTGTGTGTGTGTGTGTGTGTGTGTGTGTGTGTGTGTGTGAAGAGAAAAAGCGTTTACAGACCAGGTGGGACGTGACAATGAATGCACATATAAACTATTCATCAGGCACTTAGCACAGTAATAACAACAGGCATAACAACAACAGCAACAGTAACAGCAGCAGCAGCAGCAAATAATGACGACGAAAAAAAAAAACAGATTGGCTACAAAAAGAACTAGTCTTTACAGTGCAATAACACCATCGCCACTACTAAGATCACTTTTAACACTGACACCACCACCACCATCACCAACAACAGCAACAACAAAAACAACGCCAGCAACAACAACAGCTTCGGCTCCCCAAACATGATCACGATTACACGACTGTAAAAAGCAAAGGCTAAAGAGGATCATGAGGTGTTAGAGGTGCCAAAACAAGAGAGCAAAATAGGGCCAGATATAGTGGATGATTGATAGTACAGACACGACGTAATGGAAGAATGGGGCAGGGGATAGAAGGCGAAAGCACGGAAATTTCGTATTGGAAAATGAAAACGAAGAAACTGAAAAATGAAAGAGATGGAGGGAGAGAGAAGGATTTGAAGTTGGACGCTAGGAAGAGAGAAGGGCGACATGGCGTAGAGAAGGTGGTCAGCGGAATGGAAGGTACATGACAGGGAAGTATGATTAAACAGGTGGGCGTAGGAGATATCGTGGGGTGATGATACACCCACGGAAAAATAAAAATCATTTTAATGGGGTGTGGAGAGGGAGAAAACACACCCCAAGGCTTCCCTTGTTTTCTCCGCCTCTAAAAGAGTTTGAAGTTGTGGCAAGATATCAATATCATGTTACTTCCACTGCATTTTAGGCTTGACATTAACTATTTATCTTGCTCACAATAAGTAACGAGGTATAGTAAAATGATTGGTTGATGCCAAGGATGCTATTATGAAAGGTATGCACTTTGCACAGCAATGTGCCACAATGAGATACTCTACGGGGGAAGTTTTCATTATCATGTGGTTACCGAAATACATCATTTTTCCTTCATAATACGGTAAATGTGATCTTCTAGTTAATGTTCCATTTGGTTATAAGTACAGTTATTAAGTATGTAACAAGACGTGCAATCATTTGCTCACTGAGAAAAGTTGGTCTGGTGATGACGTGATGGTGGTGGTGATAGTGAAGGAAAACAGAGAGAAGGAGTTCTAATAGATATGGCAATTTATTTAAGGCGCAGTTTAAATTTAGAACTTATCAACCAAAACTGTCACATTTCACAGTCTGGCAATAGCCAACTCAGGCAATAGCAAATTCTTAGGGCAAAACATAACACAAATATGCGAGACAAAAAGTATCAACGCGTAATCACTTAACATAGAGATACGTGGCATCACATTCCACAGTAGAATAAAAAGGTATGATATAACAGAATCAAGAGTACAGGTATGCGATGTCATATTTCACTGTCACAAAGATACGTGCCATCACGTGCCCTCCTTGCAAATTGACGTAAAATTATGCAGCATACATGTCTTTTCTTCACACGATAAAATGATAGACGTGGTATTGCTTACGAACCTCAAAACATAATATCTGCTAATCACTGGAATATGCTACTCAAAATAGCAAGTTTGAAGTTGAATATTCCTCACATAGTGCTATGTACATTAATAACAAATTTACATGCTGATAAGTGGTAATCCTATCTTGCAGGGAAAATATCTGAATCGATGATGTAATGCCACAAGGCATGCAACAGAAAAGTCACGGACTAATAAACTGTCTGCATCTGAATCACATCATCTTTCTATCAACCATGTAGACATGTGATATACATGCCCGCACTTTCACAAGTTGAACAAGTGCTAATTCTGTTTTGCACGTAAAAAAATTATGTTTTTGAGACAAATATGTCACTAATGTCATAAGGCATGCAATTCAAAACCTAGACCCACGTAATGCTTTGCATATTTGCACTTCCAGAACCCGATCTAGTGCTAATCCCATTTTCCACGTAAGCGTATGCATTTGGGATAACTCCGCTATGCCATAAGATATGCAAGACGGGGGTCCCTAATATCTTATTTATTCACAACGTGGTGGCAGGCATATCTCTACAAGTTGATTAAGTGCTAACTACCCCCCTGCCTGTCTCCACATTAAAGAGATATTCCAGACCAATCCTTCATCTCTTCCCTCATATTACCCATTGTTTCAACACCCAGGTCCGTTTCTCCAGAGTTACCCTTTCACTGCTATGTAGGTCAAGAGCTTAGAGGCGATAACTCCACGCAGGGGGAGGTAATAAAATGTCAATGATTTCCCACCGTGATTTGTATGGAGAATCTTCACGCTTTCAGGAACAACAAGTAAGAGGGATAACCGACTTGTTTTTTGTTGCCATGGCAAATAAAGGGAACGCAGCAAGGGAATGTCCGAACTTTGCCGAAATCGGCGCGTCTTTAAAAATGCGAACATGTGCTTAACACGTCTTGAATACGAAAACGATTCCGGGATGGATAGCAAAACAATTCTGCCGGTGCCAAATGGATGGCAGAGGAACTTCTCTTCTTTCACTGGCTTTTGTTTCACATGAAAACAAATACAGAACTAAATTTATTACGCATAGGGCATCGCCCTGAAATATACGTAATGTCAATATCATAGTCATACTAGACTAAGGGTTGTAACGCGATAACAATAGAAAACAGGTTAGTTGAACTATGAGTGAGAGCAACAAAATATTTGCCTCAGAGAAGTTGAGCGGAGGTGATCTTTTGGTCATGCTGATATGCTTTTCCTGTTTTTTTTTATTAGGATTTTTAAAAATCTTATCTACTTGCACTGATCAACATGTATCTTCCTCTTTCTTCTCCTCTCTCTAACTCAAATACAAAGTGGCATTACGTGGACGAGAGAGAGAGAGAGAGAGAGAGAGAGAGAGAGAGAGACTGAGGTAGAGAGGGAAAGAGAAACGGACTACATTGTATTTCCCTAACCAAACCAAACAAAGCTACCTGGACAAAAGAGGTACCAGGAAAGCGATGGAAATGCCAGAGAAGAAAGAAAGTCAGAAAGAATGAGACAAGAAAAGAGAAATCTCACACAAGGACCTCATTGTGTGGGGGTTTTTTTTTGCCATCGTCACTATCACCATCTCGCTCTTCGCCATCCCCTACATTCCATTTTCACTATCCTGTGTTGTTTTTATCCTTAACAATAAGGCGGCCGTAAAGCGCTTTTATTCCTCCGATTATCTCATGGTTTATACAGTCAAGTGGCGACATGAGCCATTTCTGTATCTCTGGCCTTCATTTCCAATCTGGGCAAGATTTCCAACAAAGTCTTCGTTTGTGTTGCTACTGCCTTTCTGAAGCTGAAATGTCCTTACCTCCCTCACATTCCTGTCTTGTTATCCTTCTTAAGACTTTCAACAGAGACATGATTTGCTGTACGTAAATTAGATAAACGCCAAATTCTGGCAAGTAATAAAGGCCTTTCAGTTTCTCTGTCGTGCAGCATTTTGAGTAGAGCACAACTCAAAACACTTTGGTGTTGTTTTTTCCCCACATGACATGCTAACAAATTGCTCATACATTGTACAACGCCGCCATATTGTTAGAAGATGATAATATGCAGAACCATAACAAACTAAAGGTGCTGCGCTGCGAGTCAGGTTGTCAAAATAGGTAAATGAACACGTATGAAGATTCTTAGAGAAGCTTAGAGATGACATCATTTTGGTTCAGCCCATTCCTTCCCTCTCATATCTTTTGTAAACAAGTGTTTGCCCTCTATGTTAAGTTGCGCACAGAGAAGTGGAGGTACATTTTCGTACGATATGACCTCCCAAAATCTCTGAAACAAAGATTCCCTTGTGTGCCCGGTGTTGCTTTCCGTGAATTTTCCCGAATTTGTGTGTCTTGCCACCTTATCCTTCATTAACGCCAAAAACACTGACGAGCAAGGGCGATAACACAGATAAACAGCCGTCATCGGCTCCAGCATCGCCACCACGGCGCTATCACAACGACCAATCATCGAGCGTCAAACGGTGCACGCGCTATCGCTCGGACCAATCAACAAACAGCCCCTCTGTGTGGCTGATTTCCGGAATGCACTATCTTCGTGGTCACTTTGTGGCAATGACCGGTTGCAAGATTACCCTAATTTGAAATTTTGAAACATTCATTTTCAAGTAGAACAGTAGAAATTTTTTCTCATAGACAACGATCTACTAACATAATCGAGAGCTTAGGCAATATGAATTACCGTCATAAGAATTACTTAAACTTTGCGCTAATGCAATTCTTACGATGATAAGAGATCCCATCGTTAATGCCCAAGTTCTCAATTATGACAAACATGGCGGTCTCTTTCTTGGTTTCAAGTATAAACATCGTTTTATTTTTTTAGCTTTCACCCATAAGTTGAATCTGTTGGCTGAAGTTGTAAAGCAATAAGTATCATCTTATTTCGTAATCTCATTTACAGAGTGCTCATACATTCCCTCAGTCTTGTGATTCTCAGTCCTCAGCCCAAGCAGCTAAAAACCTACAGCGGCCCATCAGAGACTACCTTAGTTTCTTTCCACTTTCCCCATAACATGGCCAAGTCATAACTGTTATTCTAACCTTCGCGAACAACTAAAGCGAACATCTCTTTACATCAGCACGTCCATTTTCATACCCCAGTGGCCATTACTGAGCGAGAAAACAAACACTTACGACTTCTGGACTCTGACCTTGTGAGTGCGTCAGTGCGAACCCGCGCGAACGAGTTAGGAAAGATTTTTTTGGTTGTTGTTGTTGTTTTTATGGGGTAGGTATAACAAGTTAAGCAAGATATTTCTTTTTGGGGGGGTTAGACGTAGATAACCAGATAAGAATCTCTGGAGAGTAACAAAAGTAAAGTGGTCACTGGCTGCCTATATCGAAAGTTGGGATAGCTTGGAAAAGGCATCTATTTAATTGTGTGTCCGGTTGGGGGGGNGGGGGGGGGGGGGGGGGTGGGGGTGGAGAGAGAGGAAAGAGAGAATGGATGGAAGAAGAATCTCATGGTCCAGACCAATGTTCGGAGATAGTTAAGACTCAGCGAGGGAGGAGGACACATTTTTTTTTTTTTTTT
>JAWQUT010000323.1:222421-233432 GCA_033807755.1 Ellobium chinense
GGGGGGGGGGGGTGATAAAAGTGCATATAATCCGTATCTCCCAACCCCCTCCCCGTCCTTCCCCCCCCCTTTTTTTCTTCGCTACTATCTACAGATTTTAATAAAGGAATGGTATAAATACAACGATGGTGTTGAACATGTCAATATTATGTAGTGCAGTAAGAGCAAAGATAGTGCTGTGACTAACACAGCACATCCCTCTTTCCCCTCTTCCAACCATCTCATCCCCATCTGATTCTAATATTCTCCTTTACATTCGTTAGCACAGACGTTAGCCTTCCAGTACTTTTTATGCATTTACGACATACCGTTCGCTGGATATTTCGTGTACCCACTAGCCCTCTCGGTCCCGGTACTTCATACCCAATGTTTTCAAAACAGCTAATTACCACTGCGCTTGGACTCCCTGGGAAGATGGAGATTATCGCCCCCTGCCAATGACCGACACCAAAGCGCCAAAGCCAAAGCGTTACATCTGCAGATACATACGTGCTAAACATTTCCAAAAAGCAGGTCTTGAATGTTTGCCTTGGAAGTGATGCCTCATACATACTGTCAATGCCCTATACCTTTCTTTTTTTTTTTCTTTCCCCAAACTGCTTATGCTTCTCAACATGGATTCTTGTTTCATAAAACATCGACCATCTCGAACCATTTCTTCTTTCTCAACTCGTTGTTCGATTTATTTGTCACTTTTCGCACTTCTCTTAACGTAATAAAATAATATGTCAGAATATGACACTACGATAGGATAACGCAAGTTTTATGAGACGTGCACACACACACACACACACACACACACACACACACACACACACACACACACACACAAAAACCAAGCATGAGTACCCTGTAACCACTCTGCATAGAAAAGTACAATACAGAAAGATGCACCGATATAATGAAATATCAAGGGATTCAGAAAGTACATTGGGTTCCTCAGATGCAAAATACGATACTGATAATGAAAAAGACCAAGAGAGGAGAACTGCTGGAATTGTGTTGTATCGGTGCCCTAATCACATTTCGAAGCAATTCGTCTGAGTGGTCACTCTGCGTCCTTCAGACGAGGCTGGTATTTTTTTCCCCCACTTTCTTCAATTGTAATATCAAATGTCATCCCTATACATGCACCGCTTTCTCAAGCATTGATAGATAGTGTAAATCTAGTGGCGTGATGTTTGTTTCGTCGATAGTTACCCGTTCAGCAAAATCACATCGTATCTTATGGTGACTAAGAACTGTGCAAATCAGTTCTGAATACTGGCACTATTAAGTATCCATATATGTAGTAAGCCATGCATGGTACAGAGAACACCGCCGTTATCAGGAAGAGCTATATTCCCTTTTTCTGTTTTTCCTTCCCTTCTTTCTCTTTTTCCTTCCCGTTTTCCTCTTTTACTTTTTAAAACTTTTATTTTTTTCCGATCTCATTCCTTCACCTTTTGTTCGTCATTCTGGTCATCTCACATCTCATCTGGCTTATTCCGATTATGGATGGGTCTTTAGGCCCATCAGAATAACACATACCAAATAGTATGGACCTCGTTTGCTATGTTATTTTGAATGTAAACGTGTAGCGAGCCCTGGAAAACAGCCCAGAGCTGTGTTAGTACGACAAAGCAATCTATATAACACTGCAGAATGGGAATTGTTAAACCAAGACGAAGTCAAGAAATGCCTCCAAAAAAGTGTCTCTACTAAATGACAGGCACTGTGGGACGTAGTGTTCTGGCAAGCATACAAACAGAATTTCTGTAACAATTGATTGGTTAGAGGGGATTGCATTCATTCTTACGTAACAAAGGCGTGTCTGGTCTCTATTGAATGGCTGCACCACGGTGCAGCAAGAGTGCAGCAAGATAGTGTGATGCGTCAGCCAATGCAAAAAAGATGTATAGCAACCTTATCAAAAGTTGATGACACGATATAATTACTGATGCTAAGACAGTCAGAACGATGTCAAGTTGGCCCTTCTGCAAAAATCAACTTCCTTGCTCAGTTTCTTCTTTTACAATATAGCCGGTAGACTGACAATATCGATCACAAGGTCAACGTACATGAACTGCCATTGGTTATAAGGAAAACCCCATCCTTTTCCATCTTCACTTACCCTAAGCTACGACACTGGCCGGTGGCGTATTCTCAAGAGTGAATGCGTGACTGGCAGGAAGACCAGAATCTAAATTGCGGATCCTCTCTCAAGAGATGGTCCGTCGATGCCTGGCAGTTTCTTCGAACGCAATCGCCTTCCAACATATCTTTCACTGTCAGATGCTCGCAAGCTATGACGTTATAAAAACTATTTGTTTCTGTCTCGGAGACTAGCATCTCCCTATCCGTTACAAGGTTACTCAAGCTGTAAGTATTCCACCAAAAATGTGCAAAAGCAAAGACAATGGAAGCAATGGCTATAGCTTTGCATGCCCCAAGTGCACATTTTTCTTATAAGGCATTACCAAAGTCTCATGTCATCATCCCTATTCACCAAACTTTACACATTACGCAGATTTTTTTTTTTGTGTCAAAAACTTCTTACGTTAAATAAGATTTAAGCGTCTGCCTATCAACTTATCCCTTCCTATCAACTTATCCACCCATCAGCAAGCTAATCAATCACTTTTCCCCCCTCCACCCCTCCCCCTTCCTTAACCATTTTCAACACTCTTCAGTTCTTTCCATCAAATAAAATTTCTTCCCCTTCAACTTTACACAAGACCACAAAATTCCAACGCCAATGGTCCATCCCGTCAAAACTCCTCGATGGCGCCAGCGTGGTACGAAGTACGAAGTTCTAACGCGGGTGACTCAGCTCGGTATCTCCAGTGTGAAGCAAATCTTCAAGTACCACTCGAGATATGGCCAGACAACTTCATTTTGAAGATCTTCGAGGGCGAACTCAGATACATCCATAAGTTTCTTAGATCCAGATATGGAAACAGCCAAGAATAACAGAAAAACAACAAAAAATCGAAGACTTAACATTAGAGGCAGCCACATGGTTCAAGTCACTGCAAGACAAAGATACTGCAATGTGAAACAATATTTAGCAGAAATGGGACAGGTGACAATAGTAGCTATAAGAAGAGGTACCTGTAGTGGTGGGAATAGCAGGTCATTTTTATTTTCTGATGGTTTTGTGGTATGATATAGTAGTTCCAGGTCTCTGGTACGGAGTGAAAGGGACAAGTCACCAAGTCCTACTTGCGCACCATATCTCGTCGGTTCCTTCCAGCTCCTACATATTACGCTAGGAAATTTAAATATGTGTGCTCATTATTATGCAGGGGGCCAGAGTTCCCATACTTTCTGCACAGAGTTGTAACTCGTGAACTCAAAAACCCCCACAAACTAAACATTACGGGCTGGCTTTCCTTGAATTCCAGTCCGTGAAGTCCTCTTGTATTTATCTCACTCTGCTTCGTATCATTTTCCTGGCGATTTTACTACACCCTTCCTTGGTAAACCACCATCAACAGAAACACGTCATAAACACTCTCTAATCGGGCGTAAGTGTGACAGAGATGGTCGCTTAGCAACGCAGACGCCCGTTTCGATACATAAACCTTGTCAAGAAGAGATTTCCTCCTCTTGGAGAAAAGGGGGGAGATCTTTTTCTAGCAAAACATTTTGGCGCCGCGAGAAGTATAAAATCGCCACCTTTACATCGACTGTCTCCATCATATTAGCTTAATGGTGGAGCTTGGCCGACATCCAGGGGAGCAAAAAATAGTTATGACTTAGATCTTCCATGAAATGTAAACAAAATATCAGTGACTCCGACAACAGTGAAACGGTTGTTGAGGCGGTGATTTTGGTGGTGGTTGCCGTAGCCACAGTAGTGGAAGGTAATAATGGTAATGGTAGTATAGTACCTATAAAATAGTATTAGTATTAGTATTAGTCTAGAAGTAGTTTGGAGCAGTAGTTGTCGAAGTCGTCATCGTAGTAATAGTAAGATGAGTAAGAGGAAGACGAGGAAAAGGGGGAATGACACAAGATGAACTGTGGATAACATCAAATTATTTATTAATCAATAATAACTGAATTTCAGAGTCAAATTTGCTTCTTTCAAAATGTGGCTTCAAATGGAAGTAAAACTTGATCTACACGAAGTCCTCCTGAAGTTTTCTCAAATGGTCTGTAGTGTTTCATCAAACAAACAAAAAATAGTTTCCAAATGCATGTCATTGTCACAAATTGCCCACCCACTGATCTCTAATCAGTTCTCATTCTTCCATTTCTTTCACTGCCATTCTAGTGCAGTCACTCTGGCTGCCAATTCCGCGCATGCCCAAAATGCTCTGGGGCGGAACCAGGTGCGCTACTCATTTCCGGGTGGTGTATTAAAAAAGACGGATCGCCAGGACGTGGCAGGAATCGAAACAAAATGTTTGAGTACGCTGAACCTCTACCCAGCTGTGATCTGGTGGTCCACAGAGGGAGGGGGTCTTTTTCAGTTAGATTGATTTTTTTTTTTCCGGGGAGAGGAGGGGGGGTGGGGTTTCGGGACTTTGGGAGATGAAGAGGGTATGGGAAGGAGAGACGGAACTGCAAACAGACAAAACTAGAAAAGCAAAGTTGTTCACTGTGTGAGTTCTTGTATAGAAGAGGAAGAAATAGACAAAAGTGATGAGTGAAAGAAAAAGAGAAGGATGAAGTATAGTAAGTTCCAGACTGAGAAATGAAGATGGGAGAAAAAGAGAGATGAGGAAATGTAGCATGGGAGACTGAACATCGAAAAAAAATGCACAACAGACAAAAGGTAAAAAAGTAGCGAGTGACTTGTTGTTTCAGGTTGGCGCTATTTTTTCTAGACGGATTCTGAAGTAGCAACTGTTGTTCCTGAAAAAAGGAAGACATTTACGCTACTAAAACTAAAATACAAGCTTCCCCCTATAGCTTACAATGGGAAAGGTCAAAGTTCAAGTGGTCCACCCAAGTGGTGCAGTGTCAGGACACCTGCATGAAGTTCCTCAAAGTACGAAGTCGTGCTTCTCATAACACTGTCAAGAATGTCACAGCAGCCCGTACTGTTCTTTTCTATGGGAATGGGTATTGGTTCCCCAACAAGCTGACCTTGCGTGACTCAATCTTGTGTCTTCCCACTTACTTACTTCACTAACGAGCAATATTTCCTTACTTTTCGTCCTTCGATTTCCTCTCTCAAAATGGCGGGTAACCTACTTCCACCTATGTGAACTAGCTCTTGTGTTGTTTCGGCTGATGAATGTTGCAGTTGGTAGTATACTGTCGGAAATGACTTTTATCAATGTTTGTATTTTCGATGTTTGGCTTAAAGCCTATAAATAAAGACTATAGAACCCATAAAAACCACAAACGTGGAAACATTTCGAAATCCTCGACAAACAGGCTCAACTACAGTGGCGTCATTACGGATCTCTTCGGGAGAATCTTCCTACTAACTCAGTGGCATTCCTGACAAAAGGAAATAATAATGATGACGTCATCTGGCCACTATATACATATGCCCTTTACCAACAAATGACGGACACTTTAGTTGAACATTCCAGTAATTACTATAAGACATGAGTGACCAGACAGCGGCTACGTTTTGTATGTTAGTCATCTTCTGATAGCCACATCTACCACATTAAGTGAATGTTTCACATTAAATGAATGGTTCACACTGTTTGTATTACCCCACATTGAAAAATATAGGTACGGGTAGGTATGAAGCACTCCATAGTAATTTCGCATGCCATGTTTAGAACTCCTGGCGGGCCATATCTTGACCCGCAGGCCATAAGGACCATAAATAATAACAAATACTAAACAAAGAAAGACATTCTAGGATCTATTCCTTCCAACACCTGTGGTCTGTGGTTGTGGTCACTCCGAGACTGTCCAAGTGCAAAGAACTTGCAAGAGGCCTCAGGCAAGTGACACTGTATTGCCTCTATACAAGAGAATGGCATGGCTAAGTGTTTTCACACGCTGTACGTGGGATCTGCCTCTTGCAGGTGTTATATGTTAGCAGCTTCCTCTTCTACTTCATCCTCAGAGTTGTTGGTCGTTTCTTTGTCCCTTTTTCTTCTTCCTCTTCTTCTTTCTCTTGTTTTCGTTACTTTTCTTTATCTGAATCTCCATATACTACCGCAAAATGCGGCTTTTTTTATTTTTTTATTTTTAATTTTCGTCTTCATCCCACAACCATTCGTCATCTTTGTCATTATCATCAAGATGATGAGGCCCAAGTTCTATTCCTGCTTTGGTAATTATGAATGCTTTGACTGCATCGTTCACGTTTTCCTTAGTCTCCTCCTCGAGCTGTGCATACTTACTTAACAATGAAAGATATTTTCGGAATGTTAGCGATCAGAGCCTATAATTCGACAACGGCAATCTGTTGTTCGTGGGGAGCTGAGAAAACTACTGAATCATTCGACCAGCTAGGTTAATATTACTGTGAAGTTACTTGACTGTGCGGGAAATGTCTGACCTTGAGTGTTACATATATAAATATCTTCATTTTTCTTATAGTCACTAACGACGACGACAACAATATCAACTACAACACCACCACTACCAACAACCAACCAACCAACCAACCAACCAACCAACCAACCAACCAACCAAACAACCAACACCGCTGTTGCCGAAAAATTCTCTTATTTCTTCACCATTTTGAGAAAATAATTCTCCAGCCAGTCTGTTTTGCCACATTTTCGCCTGTCGCCACTCCTTTCTACCCTGCTTCTCACCTCTTTAGTTCACGACCTCACCTCCCAACACGTCGAATTTATCCAAAGCCAAACACAAAACACGGCAAGCTAACACAAACCTTCCCCATGTTTTACAAGACACACAAAATAAATTTAACCAATGTGCAGCAACCCCTGCGGCGAAAGAACGTACAAAAATAAACGTATAAAATCCCCTCCCACCAAATTTTCAAAAGAGAAGAAAAATCTACCTTTCAAACATGGACCTTCGCGAAAGCAAAAACAATCGAGGGTGGAAAAAATAACACATGGCACAGGGTCCTACTCTACCCTAGCACCGTTTCTACTAAAGGGACAGAACCTAAACAATCGGTTTCAATCTGCGGGAATTCCCTCAGGACGGACATCAAAGAGAGAGAACAAGGCAAAAAGGGGGAAGAGACTCCTGCATAAGCTGTTGTCATGTTCCCGTAGTTGTCTGAACATGAGGAGCTCCCCTTCATAACGATATGCACATGTGTGTATAAGGGAAACAACATAAGGCCCGTTTGACCGCGGACGAAAGCCTTTGACTTCAAGACATGATTCAGAAATGAAAGAGAGCAAAACAAAAGAAAAAAGTTTCTGATACCAGATGGATCGTTCCACGGATCGTGTCCACAAAACAATCTTTGAAGCAATGCCACTTTTTTTCTACTCTGGTAGGTTGTAAATCGTTTTCACCCCATTTATTAACCTCAAAATGTCAAGGAAATAGACTTCATACATGTAAAAGCCCTGTGAAATTGCATCTGACACAGTTTCTGTTAAACTGTCGGTGGGGCAACTAACTGTCAGAACTGACCTCGATGTTTTTCTGATCCAGCAAAACTGATCTCGATAGAATGAATCTGTTACTGGCAGAGGTGATTGCCCTTTCTTTTGTGCTCCTTACTGGGTGTACGTCACAGCTGCGGAAAGACTTACTGTTTTTTTTTTGTTTACCATTTAGTCTACGTCCTCCAACTTCATGTGCCCCAAAAAATCTGCAGTTTCCTTGATATGCTATATAATATACTCACACACTTAAAATTATGGACTGCTTCCCTGGAAATTGCGAGTTAATGACTCGTTCTGTAGTTTCTCCTGATGACAGCTTTTCGTCTCACTACAACTTCACCGTGTGGAAAATCAGTCACAAAACATAATATCAAGTTATGATGAATTTCTGTTTCGAGGTCATAAACTGCAAAAATTTGACTGTCTTCCCTGGTGCATTTTGGGGTCGCTGAGTTCACTGAAATCCAGGAACATCTGGTAAACTATTGTGTTCGTCATAAAGGTGGAACCGTCTGTCATAAATTTGTTTACAGATGAGGCGATGTAACTTCTTTCAGGCATCACCACCTGCGGGGCTTGTTTGGTCTTTAATGAAGACGGAATGCCTCTCTGTATATTCTTGATTCTGTTGTTGCGTCTTGAAAAAGAACCCGTGCCTTTCATTTTTACGATGTGTTTTCGTGGATTCTGTTGGTCTGGTTTGGTGGTGGTATTTATAGTCCGAGGGCAGCTCGCTCTGATCAATACATAGAAGACTTTTCCAAACATCTAAGACGTTTCCAAACTGTCTAAAAATGCATTTCTCGTAGCTGCTAATCATCAGTAGGCTGAATGTCTTTGTTTCAGGCTTTTGGAAAAATGTTTTTGCTTAGGTCTGTAACGGAAATAGATCTATTGGTGTGAGGTATGGATGGCAAACAAAGATATGCATGTACAAGCATTTCACAGACTGGTGTCTGCAGATGTGCTCCTAGCGATGGTGATATTCTGTGAAAGCTGCTCTCTGTCTGCTCCAGATATGGAGGCTGCATTTGTTGTTGTTGTTGTTGTTGTTGTTGTTGTTGTTGTTGTTGTTGTTGTTGTTGTTAAAAGAAAAAAAAAATTAAAATGCTCACAGGCCACTTACAGTACACCGTCATATTTCACTTTTGAAACAGCTGTTTTCTTTTTGGTCAAGATAATGAGGTTGCAGTTGTTGTTGTTGTTGTTGCCCCCAACCCCCCCCCCCCCCCCCCCAAAAANAAAAAAAAATGCTCAAAGGCCACATACTGCCTTGTTCCACAAAACGACAGTCTGAAATTCTGACGAATGGGAAGTAAGGTATGGGACACAGCCGACGCCAAACCATAAAGCGGACGGACATGAAAAGCCCGGAGGTCCTGATGACAACAACAGAGAACATAGGAGAAAACACGAGGCAGATGTTGTAGCAATAATGTTGGCCGTCGTGTCCGACAAATGTCCGTACAAAGGGGACGATTTCAAAACAACGGACCCGGACCGCGGGGGGCAACACGGGTTTTCCAGGTAAAAATAATGTTCTGGTCAGGGGAAAAACAAGATCGTATGGTCAGTCGATTGAAAACGTGCCGTCCTGGTCCTGTCCATGTCAAGACTCTCCTAGAAGCTGGCCAGGAGCTTGAGGGGCGTAGTCATCCAGCTTTCATTAAATGTCATACTGCACGGACTATCAGATCCATCAAGAATTCCATTTAGTTTCCTTTCTGTCATTCTTAGTCATTTCACATCGTAACTTTTATATAGTTAAAATACAAAAACTTTCTCGAATGCTTTCCCATCATTCACTTATATTTTCTGACAAAAAAATGAAAATACTAAGGACAGTTTCAATATCCAGTTTTTATTTAACGCCATTCTGTACAATCAGCTGATACGCTTTACTTTATAGCATTCAAAATCAAAGGCCAGCAAGTACATATAAATATCCATCGCCTCTTTTACCCCATATCCTTACATTTTTACTCATCTGTTTTTTTTTTCCCTTTCTTTCCCATTCCCATCTTCTCTCTCTCCACCAGGTGCATAAATCTGCTGAAATCCCAAGTTCCTTTACTTACTTCCCACCCTCCTGTTTTTCCTGCGGTTGGTCTTCTGTGCGTTTCACCCCCTAGTTTTGACTCAACCTATGTTTTGATCCAGTACCACTGCGGCGCTCACAGTCTACGGCTTCTCAGATACCGTCTCGAGTTACCATCTTTCGCTCCTGTAGGCAGAACCGTCGTGTGCCAGCATGCACGTCGGGTTCTCGGAGTGAGCGATCCTGATAATCCTTGTCCCTCTCCCCCTCCTTTTTATTGTCATCCTTCCCAGCTGAATTTTGGGATTTATTCTTTCCCTTTACCTGATTTGTGATGATGGAAAGAGTATTGTGATACCATCATTATGGCTACAGTGCTAATAGAAGGGGTGATGCAGTGGTAGTGTCTGAAGTTAGCAGTTTAAATAGTAAATGATTTTGATGATGGTACATTTGGTATTAGTGGTAACGGTAATTGTAGTGGTAACAGTTGCTGTGATGGTGATGGTTATGATGGTGATGGCGATTGGTTGTCGTGTCGCAAAAGAACAAAGTTTTAAAAATGTAGACAATTATCGAAAGGCAAAGGACGATTATTTTCTCGTTGTAGTTTCTTTGATCACCAATGATTTTGTTGCTGGCACTTTGACGGACTCAGTTTGTGTCACTAGCACAACAGACTTACCGAAAAGAATTTCGTGTCTTTAGGACGACCTCTGTGTCATCATCAGCGAAAGGCTTAATTCGAATTGAAGAATTCAAGAACAAAGGAGCAGACGGGTAGTGGGAGGGAGAGATGAAGGCTACGCTCCTGATCTATCTTTAGCTAAGTACAAAAAGGCGCTGGAAAATATGGAGCAGTCCTGGCTCTACGCTGTACCGAGGGGACCCAAAACAGTTCCCTTCGGGGCATAAAAACCGAAACATCATGTTGCAGAAGTCTACTGGGTATGTATGTATGCAATGTGTGAGAGTTGATCTGAAACGTACACTAATTTCACACCATCCACACTTCTGATGAAAACATGCGGCCATACCATGTGATTTGGCATCGAGATAACTCGCTTTCACCCTGCCCCGAAGACTATAGCTAAGAACCTACTGCCCAATGGCTTCCAGATTTTCAGAGGAACTTATTTACAATACAACCCTACACAGGAGTGAATTATGTTCTAAAGTGAGATAAAGCACACAGCAATCCAGAATAGTATTATACAGACTATTATCTTCTGTTTAGATATATGTATGAACATGTCCAACGCTCAAATTAATAACTCAGTTTACTACAAAAGCAGCTGTTTTATTGATATGGTTGGTTCGCTCGTAGTACGACGGGAGAGCAGTAGTCTGTATACTTACTGTTCAGGGCTGGTGTAATGACAAAAAGGAATAATATGCGCAAGGCCACAAGTGGTTAAATGTGTTCTCTCTCTCTCTCTCTCTCTCTCTCTCTCTCTCTCTCTCTCTC
>JAWQUT010000323.1:237198-249775 GCA_033807755.1 Ellobium chinense
CCTCCCCTTCCCCAAGCCCCCTCACCTCTTCCCTCCTCCAGCCCAAATCCTGCTCTAATCCGCAAATGTCGATCATAAACAATAAGCCGCACATTCCAGCACCTTCCCGGCGGACAGCGGGAAGATAAACCCACGCTAAGAATAGCCGCATTATCTCCCCTTGAAGGCTCATTACCTCCCCGGAAGCATCGCCATTTTGTCGGACTAATGTTTTATGGGGGCTGAAAGTAACGGTCAATGGGAAGTCATAGGGCAAACTGAAAACTTCCACAGGAAATGAAAGCTACCAGCGAGAATTCCCATGCATAAACGAGATGAGATCTATGCAGACCGGTCTATATTCTGAGTCTTTTGAGAGTTCCCTGGATATTAGAATTTCATGGTGATAATACTTTTCAGTACCGTGTATTACAGTGAATTTGGGTATCTGGACCACTATTCTGAATCACTGTTATTTGTCTAGTTATTAAGAGTTTTATAATCGCAGGGCATTGAAACTAGAAAGTTGTGCTTTTATGAGATCAAATTAGCCTGTGTATCATAAAGACTTCGGGTCTCTCAATAACATGAAAGAGGGAGAATGTCTTAACCTAACTAATGTCGAGGCGTTCGCGAGGGCGCGCGTACGCGTGCGTGAGAAAGAGAGAGAGAGCAAGGGGCAGAGAGAGAGAGAGAGAGAGAGAGAGAGAGAGAAAACGCAACTTAATGAATGTGGAAGCCAGACAGAATAAGATGACGATGATGATGACTCCAGCCTATACAATTCTGCAGAAGTCAAGCACAGCAATAACGTTTAACACGGTCCATTCTAATTGAGAAAACACTTAACAGACAATTCGCATTATGTCTGAGTACAAACTTTCATGACGAGTGGTGATGGCAGTGGTGGTGGTGGTGGTGGTGGTGGTGGTGATGATGATGATGATGATGACGACGATGATGATGGCCAACAGGACAGCTACAATCTAAGAAGATCCCAAGCCCTCACTAGGAAACCCAAAATAAGCCAGCAAACTGCAGCTTCCCATCTCCAGCCAACCCAGTAGCGCAGACAGAGCCACGAGGTGGCCAGCACAGCAGCATGGCCGAACCGCTTCTATCTGGTGTAGAAAACAGCTGGACACTGGTCATTCCCGCTGTCCTAAAGCCATAAAGATCACGTCTGGAGCACCGTCTGGGCACTCGCTGACCGCAGGATCTCCCCTTCTGTTTTGGCTTTTAACGGCTTGTCGTCGGCGTGTGTGGTTAAGGCGATTTGGGGCAGAGTGATAATGATGATGATGTGGGAACTTATGGGTGTTGTTGTGGTTGTTGGTTATGGTGATGGTGATGGTAGTAGCACTGATGCTGTTTCCATAAAGTACTGATGTGTAGGTGTTGCCAACGCGGGCAGCGCTACATGATGGTAATATGGGGTGTCTAGAGCAACTATCGCATTCAGAAATTCTGAAAACTTTTAGGTACACCCAAAACCTAAATCTTCTATGGTTTGACGCATCCGTAATGCAATGAGCTTAAAACGCGTGAATGCGTGGCCTGATTAGGAAACAGTTCAAGAAATCTGAGCAACTTGCAACTAGCAACCGAGGGCAAACGTTCAACCACAGTGGCGTTTAAAATGGCATACTTCACTGTGACAATTCCAAGACTTCCGAAAGAGCACACATCATTCTAAACAATTTCGAAACCTTCCCATCCTTTGAACTTGACCGAAAAATTACAAGAATCTTCTGGTTTTTTGAGACCTATACAGCTTCACTTGCTACTATTACGGAAGCTGCTTTTTAAATTTGTGCCAGAACATGAAAACTTAAAGTAGTCTAGATGAATTAAAAGCGAGAGAAGAAAGAAGATGATTGTAAGAGCCATGTTATGGTAGCAACAGTAGCTGTTAAACCGGGCACTAAAATGTAATGAGTACGTAGTTCTCATAAACTTGTTTACTCAAAAAAAGGTTCCTAATTCCCAACACTGGCGCGACCACACACGAATCGTGCCAAGATTAATCCTAAAGTTTTCTTACGAGCAAACAGGGCGAAATTCCAAATTCAGTACAGTAGGCCAGATTCCAAGCCCAGTAACTCTTTGAAGTGTCTCTTACTCATTATAAGACACCACCAGACATAGTGATGAACTGTTTTAAGAAAGGCGGGTATTAAGACTGTCATAAAGTTAGATGGTACTTACTAAAATCCATTATCGTTTTAACTTCGCACATGCGGCTGTGCTTTATAATTAAGCCTTCGTCGGAAGATAAGAATATTAGAGGTTTTGCCAAATCTAGGTCATTTTGTTCGTAATACGCTGGCAAATTTGAAATTTTATTTTGTTCATAACGAGCTCTTCAGTGTAGTTAACTTCGCGGTTTTATTTATTGTTTCTTTGTGAGTGTTTTGTTTAAGGAAGGCTGACTAATTGACACAACTGTGTGCATTTTTGCTTTTTGTAATAATCGTTGTGAACGAAAACTCTATCACATTACACAATCTTAGGTCCAGGCAAAGTTTCGCGAAGCTGTCTCAGCGAAATCTAGTGATGGAGGTCTTGTATGAAAACACATGACAAAAGACATCTCTACACAACAACGGGGATACGCACGCTCCTGATCTAGAGCTAAGGTTTGACTCTACATCGTATGTCTATCGATAGGGACCTCGATCGTGCGTCTTTGTCTCCAAAATCCGCATAAATAGGGCATATTTTCCCCCCTGCCTTCGCTGCGCATCCGAGACCGGCAGCTGTTCCGTATACGTCAAGGTGTCCACTTCAGAAAGTCAATGGGCTGCGCTACTCATACGTTAAATGAAATGGAGGGGATCATGAAGGGTTGGCATCTGGCACAGAGGGGTCAGGAGGGAATCAGAGATGGATCGAGGGTGACAGGCAGATGAGAAGGAAGGAGGGGAAGAGGAATTTGGAGAGCGCGAGGCATTTGGGATTCGGAGTTCCTACCATAGCTGAAGCTGCCTGGGTTGCCACTGTCCACTTCGTCTTCTTCTTCTTCTTCCTCATCCTTTTCTCCTTCTTCTCCTCCTCTTTCTTCTTTTCCTTCTTCCTCTTCTTTTCCTTCTTCCACCGACAACAAGCTCACTGCAAGATTCCGCCATCATTTCCTCTCCAAATCTTTTGTTTCGCAAACTCACTACAGCATTGATTTTACATTTTAAAATCCATTTTCTGTTACCTGCTCTCTTAATAACCTCACAACACTTAACCCCATTCTTCATACGAACAAGAAGCGCATGCGCACTCCATGACATTTCCTCAAAGACTTACTAACCTTTTTCTTCTTTCATGAAACACTCATTTTTTTCTTTCGTGCTTAACAACCCAACCCTTAATCCTTCACGCGCTCGGCTATTAAACAAGAAATGTCATTTTTCACCGAATAGAAGTCTTGAAGGTTTCGTGATGAGTACTTAAATGCCTACAAAGTCTGTACCTTGAGTGCTCACGCCGTCGTCTTCGCGCGGCTTCCACTTCATGCTCACACTTTTTAATTATCAGCACACGCGCTGGGTGGCCTGCGTGTGTCTGCTTATTAAGGGTCCGCTGGTAGGGCTGCTGCCCCGGTCATTATCATCATCATTATTATTATTGTCAATATTTCTGTTCTCATTATTAATATTATCGATGAGTTGAGTTCACTACGCGAGATGAAGAGAGACTGCTTCCAGAGGCGTAGTCAGAGGCATAATAATATGTACTAAGGAGCACCAGAGGTCACTATGGTTGTTGGGTTGTCCGCTGAGTAACTTTTACAAAAACTGCTAGTATGCTTGTTGCTCCGGACATTGTCATCATTATTATTTTCGTCAATATTTGAAGTTATCATTATTTACTACTATCGATGTGTTGAGTTCATCAAGAATGAGGGCTGCTGACAGAGGCGCAGTCAATGTCCTACTTGAGGGGGAGGGGAGGTCTCAGTGGTCACTATAGTTGCTAGATTGTCTACTGGGTAATATCTGTCAAAACTGCTACCAAGGCAGCTACCGTAAACATTATCATCATGTCTATTATCGTCAGCATTTCATGTTATCATTTTCAATATTATCGGCGTATTGAGTTCATCATGAGATAGAGACTTCTTTTAGTGGCGTCGTCAACGGCTTACTTGACTGGGAGCGTCAGTGGTCATAGTGGTTGTTGGGTTGGCTGCTAATTAAAGACCTGCGTTTGAGACTGCTGCGTCCTATAAGAATACTAATATGGACCCGCTATAATGTAGAGCCTCACCTAGAAAGAGAGACCTTTCAGTGGCGTACCAATGCCACATTTAATGGGGGAAGAGTGTGAAGGGACACAGGGGTAGTGGGCGGAAGTGGAGTATTGGACATTAACACAATGAAAGTAAATAACCCGAGAAGCAGCGGCGGCTCAATAGAAAGGAAGATATCCGTGAGACAGACTTTGCAGACATAGGTTCCCCCAGTTTCCTTCGCGCTTCTCCACGCCGCTGGATGGTGCCACTAAGTATGGAAGCCACTGATGGCTGAGTATGAATCAAAGAATACAAATCGATAATTAATTTCATAGGTTGACTGGCTTAATGCTCGTTGTTTGTACAATTTCTTATATTAAATCTAGAGTTGAGATTAAAGACGGGCATTTAGTGAGAATAAATATGTCTTTGTTCTTCCATTTCTTTATACTTCTGTCCTTCTCGTCTGATATTTTATAGCTCATTTGTTTCAATCCCGTCATTCCCAAGGACTGTCAAATTCATTTACCTTTCTCTCTCCTGTCTTTTCAACTCTCTCTCTCTCTCTCTCTCTCTCTCTCTCTCTCTATCTATCTATCTCTCTCTATCTCTCTCTCTATCTCTCTCTCTCTCTCCTTTCGATATCCAAGTCTGCACATTTCACTCATCCCTTTATCCATCCTCCAACAAATCCATCGTACTTCCTCCCTCCCTCCCTCCCTCCCTCTCGTCTAATTATATCCCTCGTCATTCATCGTGCCCCCTTCATGTAGTCTTTACCCCTTCTTTTTAATCCTTCCTTCGTCGTTATCACTAGCACAAATTGTCAAGGTTGTTTATTCTTTTTTATCTGTATAGCCGTTCTTCTCGCATCCGATGTCCCCTCTCCCTACCCTCTTCAAACTTCCTGTATCTATGTACATTTCAACCCCTATTCTGATCCGTCCATCTTATTTCTTCAATTCCCCCCCCCCCTAAAAATGATAATAATAATTGCAACAACAATAATAATAACGGTACCGCCTCTATGCCTTACCTATCCTCCTATCCTATTTCCTTCCTTCCTTCCTTCCTTCCTTCCTTCCTTCCTTCCTTCCTTCCTTCCTTCCTTCCTTCCTTCCTTCCTCCNCTATCTCTCTCTCTCTCTCTCTCTCTCTCTCTCTCTCTCTCTCTTTCCTTTCGATATCCAAGTTTGCTCATTTCACTCATCCCTTTATCCATCCTCCAACAAATCCATCGTACTTCTTCCCTCCCTCTCTTTCGCCTATATTCATAGTCATTCATCGTGCCCCCTCCATGTAGTCTTTACCTCTTCTTTTTTAATCCTTCCTTCGTCGTTGCCACTAGCCCAAGTCATCAAGATTGTTTTATTTTTTTTATTTGTTTATCCGTTCTTCTCGCATCCGATGTCCCCTTTCCCTACCCTCTTTAAACTTTCTGTATCTATGTACATTTCAACCTCTATTCTGATCAGTTCATTTTATTTCTTCAATCCCCCCCCCCCTAAAAATAATAACAATAATAATGATAACACCAATAATAATAATAAAGGTACCGCTTCTATGCCCTACCTATCTATACCTTCCTTCCTTCCTTCCTTCCATCCTTCCTTCCTTCCTTCCTCCCCATCATTTACTCACGAACTTGCTCTCAATTCTTAGTCCCAATTCATCCATTTTACTCACTCTTTCTTCATCCCCTCCCCCACTCCACCTCACCTCCTACCCACCCAGACCACCCTCGCCGAAGCTCAGTCTTCCGTGCGCACATATTTCTCTGTCAGTTCGGCACGAGGCCGCAGCTGGCGAAGAAATCCGCGCCACGCCTAATTAAAATTTTCCCCCTTGGTCATTTGGACGGCTCGGACATACAAGCGGTGACCAGGGAATAGCGCAAAGATGGATAGCGGGCATGGAGGGTTAACAAAAAGAAGAAGAAAAAGAAGAAGTAAACAAGAACGAGCAGAAAAGACGCAGAGATAGAAGAATGGATCGTTTGCTGTGTTAAACATGCTTTTAAATACTGCAAGTTCTTTATAATGTACAGTGAAGCTTTGTCTGTCTGGCACTGGCGACATATATAGTCTTTAAGGACGGGCCGTTCTTATTGCGAGATCGTTCTAAACAGTTGCAAATATAGATCACGCGACATTTTTTTTTTTCAAAGCCAAATTTAACTTGTTTCTCCCCTCTCCCCCTCGTTATTTTCCTACGTCGGCGGAAGCATCTATATTATCATTTTATATTTGGTCTTCCACCTACAAAATGGGGGCCATGCTAATGTCAGCAGTCTTTCCTTCTACTTATTGCGCTGGTAAAAATTACGAAAATACTGACATGTTCTTTTTTTTTCTTTCTTTCATTCTTTCTTTTTCTTTCTTTCTTTCTTTCTTTCTTTCTTTCTTTCTTTCTCTTCTAACAAAATGACGTCAATCTCAGTTCAACCTGGACGCGTGCATCAAACCACCGCACTCCTAGCACAGCCGGCCAAACTCTGATGTCCAGCGGGTAAAGTAAAAATAAGAAATAAAAGACCACCAAGGATAATTCCACGGGGAAGATTTGGGGATTTTAGGGGATTACCCGGGCTTCGGGTCGGGTTAGATTAATGAGCAAAGATCAGCAGATGTTTTTTTAGGTGGCTTCTAAATAGTTTTGCCTCTTGGTTGGCTTGGAGGAAAAGCATGTCATGTCCAGGCCACGTGGCGACTCCTTCCTCACCTTCATTTCCCTCTTCTCTCCATCTATGTATTTCTTTCCCCCCCTCTCTCTCTCTCTCTCTCTCTCTCTCTCTCTCTCTCTCTCTCTCTCTCTCTCTCAAGCTCTCTTTCGTTTACTCCTTCCTTTCGCTCTATCTCTTTCGGCATAAATTCAAGAGAAGATAATCAGGCTGACTCTGGTTGATGCGATGAACTGCACAGGAGTTCTCGGTCTTTTCAGTAGAAAGCTTCAAACTAGTCATGCTCCAAACACACACGCACACACACACACACACAGAGAGAGAGAGAGAGAGAGAGAGAGAGAAAGGGACACCATCTGCCCATGCTTGTTATTCCTCATTTACGTCAACTTCAGTGACAAAGTGACTGGCACCTTCAACTTCAACGCTTAACTAAAAGGGTGCTCCTTGTAAGTTTGCAGCTGACGAAAATGATAACACTACTGAAACCGACGACGTTAACAAAAGCGACGAGGTCTCTACTCTAGACGAAAATAAAGCTAATGACGTCATTCAGACCGCCGCAACAGCAGTCTGCTTACAATTACATAAAATCCCCCGACGCCTCCCAAACCAGCAACACTTTCCACACAAACAAGAGGTCTGAATTACTGCCTTAAAGTTACCGCTGAATGTCCCCCTTGATATCGAATGAAAACTCTGTCCACTCTAGATATTACCTGAATCAAAGCACGGTTGTCTACCTCGCTTCTCCAGATTAACAAACAGAAGCATCATTAAGCGGCCAATCACAGTCCACCTGACAACCTAAACACGCCAATCAAACAACAAATACCGGTCACGTGCCGATGGTGTGGAGAGCCAATGAAATCGTTATCGAGAGTTGACATAAAACGCCAATCAAGACGTAGATTGCGGGTCTTCACGACCAATGAAATACGACTCCGCGCTCTCCAAGTAGCCAATCAAACGTGTTTGTTATGGCAATTTGTCCAATCGTATCGCATTTATCACCTCGAGAGGACAGCGTAAATAAGCAGCCGGCAACTGGAGAGGCGAGGGCAAACGAAGTAATTAGAGGAGAGGCGACAAAATAAACAAATGAAGGGGCGGTGAAGAGGGGTATTACTGGGCTCCTAAAGTATAGCTTGTGTCGTAGAGAAATGCCATTCTTAGGGTAGGGCAGTCTGCACTTGAATCATTCCACGGCAAATGATTCTATCAGTAAAGGTGAAACCAAAGTCACTATTTGTCAAATAGTGTTTATGTAGGGGTTTTACAAACAATCGAGAGAGAAATCGGAGGACATACAATATTGCAGTCGAAACTTTCTGTGATAGCCATCCTTCGTTCCAAATAAAAATAGTCATCTTATTAGTTAAACAAAGATCTTTTAAGACTCGGTGATTTCTTAGATGTAGACGCTTTTTTTTTTCCGGGGGGGAGAGAGAAAGTGAGAGAAGGGGTACAGAGGGGGACTTCTCCTACTGGACCCTGAAATCTATGTAACTTGGTCACAGACATGGGACTAGGGCATAATCCATTAAGAGAGAGAGACGAAAGAGACGAGAAGGACAATGGGCTTTGGACATTAAATCATTAATAGACATGGGGAGTTTTAAGTTCGGCAGGTGGTCGAGATGGTCGCCAGTTCAAGTTCGACTTCATCGAGTTGCAGATATACCACCGCGTTTCAGGCGGATGGGTGAAACACGTTTCGTGGAATGGCCCATTGCTGAAGATAGTGGACTCTTGACGAGGAAAAGGATGAGGTCCTAGACTCTGATGGGGGAAAGGATGAGGTCCTATTTTCAGGATAAGAACATTCTGCGTCATGGAACTTTAAACTTGATCAATGATGTGGCTGATTGCAAAGGATTAGGCGAGTTACGCTGAGGATGAGTGGTATTAGGGTGTCATTTTGTCCAAATTTGTGACATACGACGTGTCGGCGACAAGATAATAGTTTAAATAAGGTTCTCAGACTGTCATTTTTCTTGAACTCTGTGACATGCAGTTTACACCCTCTAAGACTACTCAAATGGAAACTTTGGCAAAATCTGATGAAATGTAAGTTTTATATCTATATGTTGAACCACCATGCCCATCACTTTGACAGAGGAGTAGTAGTAAGAAAGTAGTGCGTCACTCGGTCTGCCATTTTGACAGTAAAATGGAGCAGCATACCGAAAGTATTGTGGGAAGACTGAAGATAACGTCACTCTTGTTGTATATATCGATTAAAAAATACTGAAGTCCCAAAAAATGTACAGAGAAAAAAAAATATCGTAAAGATGTGCAGGATGCCAAGACCAAAAAGTCATAGGAATTGTTACTGAGAAGTTAGGAGCAATGTTATTGACCGTGTGCCCTCCACCCCCCCCCCCCCCNCGTACACTGGTATTTTCACTGGTACACTCCATATTCCACATAGCTTGATCTACAGCAGTGTATTCCTGTTCTTACGCTATAAGATTCACTGTAAGACGAGAATGGTCTTATTGGCAGCCATCTCCTACATTATCACTCTAAGTAACAACTCAAACCATGGTCGTCTCTGTCAGTGAAAGACGGGCATCATTCTCATCATCATCATTCTGTAGACCGAATTTCTATGCTAGAAATTACGTTCTCTGCTGCCGCTGAATAAAAATATGTAGGGATACATAATCTCTGCCTTATAAAGGAGAAATGTCGGGTTACAAGATCATTGCAGCCCCTGTTTCTCTAACTTTTGGTGGGTATGCGTGGGGGGGGGTGTTAATATTTAAGTCTTTTACGCCTTTGGCCCATACAGTATTCCGCAAAAGGTTGCGCCACTGCGATGAGACAGTGGAGGTCGTAGGGCCCGGAAGTCCCGTGGTTAGAGAGGCGGTAGAAACCGGAACAGGAAGTGTCATAGAATCTGAGAAGGAGGTCGCGTTTTAATGGAATGCGAAAACACTGCCAAAAAATGTGTGAATAAACTTGCACGTTCAAACATATCTTCCTCAAGGGCCTCATAACATTGCCTTTCCCATGATACTCTTAAAACTTAAAGGGAGCCTGATGACGCACTCGATGAATTTTCACGATAACCTTTCAAACACACGACGCGCCCTCGAAAACAACACCGGTTGCTTACATTTTCTTTAACCCAAGCACGAACTCTCTCTGCCTTTCGGCCAAATTCCCACTGTCCTAGCCGTGTCAGCGGTGGCAAAATGGTCACATCTGTCTTTGAAAGCTTTTAGTTTCGGAGCGGGGGAAAGTTGGGGGNGGGGGGGGGGGGCAGAGAGAGAGAAAATGCTGAAGAGCAAAAGAGAGCATGCAAAATTGACGGGCGATACTGAAATTCAGAAACTATCTCTTTATGGTAGAACGGTGTCTTGTAGCTTGAAAATCTCCACTGGCAACGGCTCTGTGAAGACTTATTGTGAACCAAGCACCGCTAGTAACTTATTTCTGGGCGCACGTCTTGGTTTATCGAGGTTTAACTTGGAAATGTACGCTACAAGCAAAGAATCTCAGAAGACAAAACCAGCTGGTTCTTTGCCAAGGCATACGTCATGTTTCCTTTCATAAGCGATGATGACTCTTCAAAGTTAAAATCATGATGGCTCATAAGAGGCAATCACTGGATGAAGACCCAGCGTCCTTATGTTATGAACGAACTTATTCGGGTTTTGGCAGACTCATTGACTAACAACTCACGTACCACTACTACTTAACATTCATCGTTATTGCCATAGAAACTAGGCAGCACAAGGGGAAGTTAATCCAAACGAAAGCACAAAGGTAAAGCAGAGTGAGAGCCCAAGTGACCCGAAACTGTCAAATCTATGCTTCGTTAAGAGAGCACCAATCAATTCCCTCCATCATAAAAAAGCGGATCTGAATAGGCCTAATAGTATAAGAACTCTTCAGTGGGAAGAAGTTCAAAGAGTGAATAGCGAAGCTCTCGAGTGGCTGAAGGCAGAGATAACGCAGTGGCCGGTTTTTCACCAACAATGGAAGCCAAATACAAATGATAAGGCCACTAGAAGTTGGCGGGTCCTTTGTTTGTAGAAATCAGGTCGAAAGACAAAGAGTGAGTGGCGCTTTGGATTTGGTTAGTGCGAAGAGAAGAGGCACACTTTAGAGTCAGTGTGTAAGACTACGCGAGTGTCTACGTGAAGAGAATTTTCAGGGCGACTGTTGGACGTAACACTGAACAATGAAGAGGATACCATAAAAGACGAAGAAGGTGACCACGAAGGAGAAGAAGTAAAGGATCCTGGCACGCTCATTAAGCTGCACTGTCAGTCATTTTTTTAAAAAAATTATTATTGTGTCGAAAACTGAGAGATGAATCCCAAGATGACAGTCTCTTTGGTTCAACCTATAGGAAAAGCCTGTTTACGTCTTCAGAACAGACAAGAGATGTAGAAGTATTTCTGCACTGTTGATACTGCTACATGGCTTGCTAAATTCTTAAAGTTCGTTTCCCCAGAAAATCTTGACCTTTCTTATTACTCTCATTCCAAACAAATTGCAAACATCTAACATAACACAAAAAGAGAAAAACAAATCCCGCGACCTTCCCGTCACTTCGCGCAAAAGTAATAACCTTCCTCTCTATTAAATCCACAAAGCAACCTAGCACCGTCGACCCCCGTTAACCCTGACTTAAGGAATGTCTCTTCCAACACCTAACCCGGCTTAGGAGCTGTCTAGACCGACACCAAGGCGCTGTTGGAGCATGGCCGTAAAAATTCGACACCCTAGTAATGTTCATAGCTATCTGCAATGGTGTGCGCTTTCCAAGGATTCAAGGATGCCTGTCTGTCCCTTTTCTTCTCTAGACCTTCCTTTGGGGTGTGTGTGGTCTTAGTGATGGATTAGGTTCTGTATTAACGACGGGGAGGTTTTTGGTGTCAGCATGAAGATCAAGTCCCATACCTCCATCCCACATCCCCCATCACCACTCCCTGCACCAACCAACCAAAGCTCTTACATCTTACCCCATTTCGCTAACCTTTTCTTAAAGCTGTGGTAGCCTACCGTCGGGAGACAAGTTCAGGCTAGAAATGGCCGTGAATAGAATACTGCCTCGACTCAGCTTGACTTGTTTTCACATTAACAAATAAATGGACGTCGCTATATCAATTTTCTTTACCGTAGCGTTCAAAGGGACTGTAAACTCGTGATCTCCAAAGTATCTTTGCAGTATGAATTGTGTCACACGCGAGTTTCGGGACAACAACTCCGATGTCAATCCTGCGACTTAAAAATTCCAATTTGTGAAGTGCCCCATCTTTCCTTTTACACCTCTGGCGAGTCTTTAAAGCTACATACTGGCAAGGTCTGAAACCCTGGCGTCCTTCCATGAGCACTGTACATGTACACTGATCGCCGTCTAAGACCGAGCCCATTAACAACCCAGTACGTCCTGGAACCCACCCATGTCACGAAGCACTTGTACGATGCTTTTCTCTAAATCTTCCATAGCTATGAAGCCTATGACTGCTCTTCACATTAATTTCCTCTTTCGCTCATGTCATAACGGAGTGATAAGCAATTTCCCATATTCCGACCTGGTTTCAAGGGTGATAACTCCTGCCCTAATCCGCCCTAATCCCTGTGCACCCCTTAGTCTTTACGGGCTTCATTTCCGCTAGAGCATTTGCAAGGATTAAGTCCCTTTCACAAAGAACCCTCTGTGACATTTCGTGA
>JAWQUT010000323.1:258695-306830 GCA_033807755.1 Ellobium chinense
GGGAGAGGACCGAACGAGAAGCGAAAAGTAATCAAGGTTCCCTTGTCTTGTGACGTGTATTCTAACTACATAACATCGCTTGTAATTTCCGTTACGTATTATCAGTATGCTGCGTATAAGATTAAATACACAGGCATGGGAGCTCACTGTCAAAATACAGTTGATTCCGCTTAATCGCAAACACTAAATTAAAACTCGCGTAACTCTCAATAACAAAATGCTGAATTTTCTTAATGAATGCCAGTGGATAACTGCAACTCCTTTTAATCGCAGCTTTTGTCATGGGGAACAATGATTAAGTCGAGATGACTAGAATAAACGTATCTGAAACCTAAAGCCCCTTTTATCCCCAATGCTTTTTCTGTATCTAGTCACATTTTTCTCTGAGGGTGACACCGTAGCCAACAGAACACTTTCTCTTTACGTGGACTTTTTCTAGGAACTGAGCTATCTCTTGCAAAGGTGATTTAGGGCTTCAACCCGTATGATACATGATATGCATGAATATTTCAGAACACAGTCTTTTTTTTAACAGTGAAATGCAGGGTTTTTTTCCCGCTTGCAAAACATTTGCACTTAATATCGCTCTTACATATTTGCGGTGTGAAAACCAAATACGAGATATCAATTTTTTTTTTTAAAAGGGGTAAATTTACTGAAACAGTATCAGTTGCTGAATGAAAAAAAAAAAGAAAAGAAAAAAATTAGAAATAGAAACTATCAGGAAACTTGCTTTTTTTTTCCTATCGAAAGACATGTTTTTATTATGTCTTGGAGACTGATCTTGAAATCTGGTAGTTTTCAGATTTTCTTTGACCTTTTATGAACTCTCTCTCTCTCTCTCTCTCTCTCTCTCTCTCTCTCTCTCTCTCTCTCTCNTCTCTCTCTCTCTCCCTCTCTCTCTCTCTCTCTTCTCTTCTCTTTCCTTTGCTCCCTCCTATCCTTTCCAATCTTTCCTAAAACTTCCGAGCTTAATCTTTCTTCCCACTCTCCCAAAACCTCCCCCCTACTCCACAAATCCCATCCATCAGGGTCAGGAGGCTTCAATCTTTCTCAAAAACCCCGCGACTCTCAAACAAATTAATCATTACAGGGTCCACATCTGCAAAATTTATTTTCATCCCCCTGCAAAATTCATTCATCTTCGCACCCGGGCACAGAATTACCATCCTGGCTCACATGAATGTACTGTACTCGCGGCCTGCACGAGAAGGTTTTTGAAGAAAACACCGTCCAAGTCACGAGCATGGACGGCGAGGGTATGATTCCACGACGTGTTGAAAAGGATCGCTTCCCCTCATATCGTCTGGCGTTGAGGAATGCCATTCCATTTCTTTCTAATTCCATCCATCCATCCATCCATCCACCGAAACTACATTATGCATCCAGGAGGTACCATCCATCCATCCATCCATCCATCCATCCATCCATCCATCCATCGAAACTACATTATCCATCCATCCATCCATCCATCCATCCATCCATCCATCCATCCATCCATCTATTCCTTATCTTGTCATTTTACTGAGAGGCGCAAAAGTTCTTCCACTTAGTGTATCCAAATTGTCTTGTCACAAACTTTAACACCACCCTGTTACATGCACAGTCTAAACAAAACACACTAATCAAACAAAGAAACAAAACGTGCAAACAAAAACAACAGCCCTCTCAGGGGAGGATTTTATCACCTTTAATTAAGTGTCAGTTAAATACGCAAATTATCTTTCCTTGCACACAGAGTTACCTTCTTTTTTAATGGAAACAAACACAGAGACAATAACATTTCTGTCTAGATCTTTTTATGAGTGAATTTTTGACAAACATTGTGTATCTCCGAGCGAAAACCAAAGATAAATTGCGATCCTTCTTCTCGTCTTCCAATGCGTATTTTTTTTTCCTCATCTCGTTGATATTTCTTGGCATTATCTATCACTCGCTAGACAAGGGAATGTTCGCTATTCGACATTTTTTTTTTTTGCCTTACCCGTGTCCAATACATCATAACAAGTTCTTTCAACAAGATTATCGATAGATAATCACTCAGATTTCAACGATAGTTAACGACTCTGAAAATAAAAACTTGGACGGCAAATTCGTTTTGTTCTGAAGTAAACATGGACGGTCATGAGTTACGAACAACAACCCAAGACGGGCTCGTCCCATCTTCGTTCGCAACTTTGAACATCTCATCACCATTAAAAAGGTTTTTATTCTGCGAGTTATGTCCCCTGCTTCAACCCGGTGGAGCTCTCCGGTCAGTGAGGTTGAAGAGTTAGTGGTCCGTGTAAATATAAAACACGGATCCGGGTCGATAGGGAAGTTGAAGACATTATGATGAAGAGAAACGAAACGAAAAATTGGTTACGGGTTAAGGGGAGTGAATTTCGATTGGAAATGATTGCCGAGGAGGAGTGGTGCCTGATGTCATAGAAGTCGACACAGAGAGAGTGACAGAACGAATATATCATCGACGTAGAGAAAGGGGAGGGGGAGTGAGAGAGAGAAAGAGAGTGAGTAAGAAAGAGAGAGAGAGAAAGAGAGAAAGCTAATTTTGACTTTACTGGATGCAAACTAGATCGCGAGTATGAATTCCTCCGATTAACAAGTCGATCAGGTAAGCGGTTCATCAAATTGTTATCAATCAAACCAATAATAACACACAATAATACATAAAGATCAATTTCGTGAGTTGTTTATTTCTGCTTTCTCTCATTCCCTTTCCTAACTCACGATGCACTCAGCACGCAAACTTATAATACTCTTTGATTTCCGCACGAAAGTAGCTCTATCAAGTCATCCATTGTATGTTAACACCAAACATTTTTGTCGAATGTTTCCCAATATTCTGTTGACACTTCTCTACCCTAGCAATGTCCTTGTTATGCATAAACTGGTGCAATTGCTGGTTTTGTGTTTCCTGTACATAAGAAGCGTTACAACTTTCCATTTTTTTTCCTGGTGTTCCAAGGCAGAAAAAAAAAGCCGTACAGTAATAGCCCTGAAAACCAGACGACTCGTGTAGCAAAGAAAATAATACTGTACTGGTTTTTAACAGAGTGAACCATAGCTTAAAACAGACGTATCTGCAGTCTGCAGATCTGGACGACCTAATTACAATTAAAACTGTTATAATATACAAGACCGACAATAATACAAGAATACAAGAATCTTTATTGCTAAAGGTGTATATAACATAAAGCATCCATAATATTAAGAAAATATAACCACTGGAACAGAAGACAGAACTAACCACAGGGGTGAGATCAACAGGGGAAAGACTTCCAGAGACTTACGGTATGATGAGAGAGCTAGCAAAGCGTAGCCAAGGCGATAATATATCATATTACGTAGACCCCGACATCCAGTTCAGATAATTGTTCCGTCAGACTTCTTCTACTCCCTCTTGACATTTCCATGACAACTAGTGAGGAAGATATATAAGTAGAGGAAAATCTTAACTCACGCCCACGCCAGCGCTCATACATCAAGGTCTATCAGTTACCAGGCAGATAATTGGCTCTCTTTGTGTTTCAGCATCTGAATTAATCATAGGTACACTGTATTCCACTTTGCCATGTGAAGATGTTCGGTTTGCCATGTCGAGATGTTGAGTGTATCTTGTCTTGTCTGTTTCGCTCATGTGTGTCTGCGCCCTCGTTATGATGCTCGGTTAAGGAGGGTTGGATGTAAAGTTGTGTAGCGTGTCATGTAACAATGACAGACTTTATGTTGACCGGAAACTGCTGTAAATATTATTCAAGGTGCATGAATTTGCTGATGGTTCGTTGATGTTTTTTTTTGTTGTTGTTATTGCTGCTGCTGTTGTTGTTGTTGTCGTCATCATCGTCGTTATTGTGGTGGTGGTAGTGGTGGTGGTTGGTGTCGTTGATGAGATGGGATGAAGACGGTGATGACGATGCTGTTGCTGTTGTTAATAATGATGATAATATGATGATGATGATGGTAAATTCATTATACATTTTTCAGAAAGTTTTGTGTCATTGGGCAAACTCATATGTAGTTTTAATGATGATGATGATGATGATGATGATGATACTGTTGTTGTTGTTGTAGTTGTTGTTGCTGTTTCTGATGATGATAATGATAAAAATAATGTTGATGGTGATGGTGGTGGTGATGATGATGCTGATGATGGTGGTTATGATGATGATGAAAATGTCACTGATAGGGACTGTGCTTTGAAGAAAAATGCTGACAAGGACAAACTGTATTTAGTCTGGGAATTTTTTGGGTGGAGTCCGAAAATAAAAAAAAAACAGCGCTGAAAATGTCTAGCTATAAAAGTTACGCGTGTTCCACCTTATTTATACCATATAGCCACCATCTCCATTCTAAAGCACATCTCCACCCATAACATGTGTTTCCCCCTCCCCCCACTCCTCTCTCTCTCTCTCTCTCTCTCTCTCTCTCTCTCTNTCTCTCTCTCTCTCTCTCTCTCTCTCTCTCTATTCTCTCTCTTTCATTTACACTCACTCTACCGAGGTAAGATTTTAAATCCACAATTACGATTTAACACCACTCCACACTCACATCCCTCTCTTTCTGTCTCTCTCCCTCCCTCCCTCATACACACATCAACCGCACATGTTCCTCCCCCCTTAAACCTGTCTCCAACAGCGGACGCGAAATCCCACAAACCCCCCTGAACACTGTAAAAACAGCTCACAGCGCCAAAACCCATATAATTCCAATCAACGTTTGATTTACTTAAGACTAGCTGTGCAGCCCATCAAAAATCCATGTTCCCAATTTATTGGAGGATGGAGGAATATTATCAAAACAAAATGCTCCATCTGTCAAAACAGAGGGGGGAAGACTAAGCCCGGAGATCTCCTTCTTGACCGTCTGGTGAGGCACATGTAGACGGATGGGATATTTTCGATGATTATTTGATATTATCATATTGCCAAGCAGGATTTCATGACCTTGAATTCCACAAGACCATTTTATAAATTCCAGTTTGTAAGTAAATTTTCCAATCCAAGAAAGGGAATACGGACCAGGACATTTCAGTGATTTCGCAGGAATGTCGAGTATATGAGATTCGAGGTAGTTAATTTCTATTCTCATATATATTGAACAAACCCAATTTTGCTTGAGCAGTGAGAGTATGAAAGCAAACCGATGACGCCATTATGTCAACATTTTGTCAGAAGAATGTATGAAGACGCTTCAGAGAAACATACACATAATGCTACTCTTGGTTTGCTTAGTTGGTCTGTGAATCTCGCTGCAAGATCTACTCATGTCATGCCTGAATTTCATGCACAAAAGAAGCCATAAGTCTCATGCTGTATTCAAAGAACATATTGTTGTTACCTGACTGTATGGACTCCGTTTAATCGCAACTTCGCCAGATCGATGCAAACGCTGCTATTTTGAGGTATATATGCTCAAAACACTACTCGACATTTGTTACATTCTCAACATTACTGCGAAAAGGCCGAGTCGCATGTGACTTATACGCCTCAGTTTCACCTCGGTCATGGATTGAGTCTAGATATGGACGGCAAACGAGTTTTCTTCACGAGCATGGACGGTACAATTATGTATTATGAGTTCAAAACAGGTGACACGGAGTTCGAAGCCATAGAGGTTCATTAAAGACTCCAGTGCACGTGTAGGGAGCTCACACCAAACAGCTGCCCGTCTCAAACGCGCTCACGTAGACCACAGTACATGTAGCCAGATTCTAAATTTAAAACATGCTTGTGGAGTTTCTTCTGAAGTCCGAGGGCGTTGAACTAAGCTTTGAGAATGAACTGAGGGCATAAAGAAGTTACCTTCTTGTGGACTCCACAGTGTTAGCGCTGGTCAGAAAAGAAAGTTATCTAGTTGTATTTTAATTCACTAACGATGGCGCTTCCTGTCGGCTCAATGGATGAAAATGCAGACAGACGTTTTGCGTTTGAGTCTTCATGGGTGAGTGCGTCTTCATATTTCAATAATGTCAGATTTCAGTGCACAGCATATATAATCCGCAAATTGTGCAAAGATAACGCAGACAATAGGCCATTTTTACTTTACGTTATGTCCTCCTATCCCCAAACCGAAATCTCTTCTCTCCTCAAACAACTTGTTGCCCTTGAAACAAAGTTGTCTCCTTTGCCTCGTTGATACACCAGGCTTGATAAGTCAAACGAGGGACACTTATCCTTGCATTCTGCCATGACATCAAACACTTGCAAATGAATTAATGTTTTTCAACGGGCAACTTTTTAAACTGCAGGCTGCCTGTAGACTGGACTAAGAGCTGTCATCTCAGGACTGCCAGCGAAAGTTCTCTACTGATGCCTCTGAGAAGTATGGCTCAACTCATACAGGGCACTACGCAACGTCCCTACACTACAGGAATAAAGTCGTCGGTTTCTCAAGCAAAAGTGCAATTATAAAAGTACCTTCCAGAAACGATGACTAAAGCTCCACTGACCAAGACGTGCGCGCATTTAATTACAACTGGCATGGACTTAACCGACAAGTCACACTTTCATGTGTTAGATTCTCAGTGCCACAAGGGGATACCATTCGTCGAGATCCAGAGGCGTGTCGAACAATTTTGATTCCGAAGAGGACAGTTTCCCTTTGTCTATCGAACGTGAAGGTCTCTAGAGGTCACTGCTCGAATAATTTTGTCACTTCTGAATAATTTTTGAGGGAGGGGTAGGGAAGACAGAGGTCACTCTTCTGGCCCTCCCCAGGATACGCCAATGTGACGAACTTAAAGGGAAAATGACAAGCTGAAGGTATCATGATGATGAATTTCTTCCTTGACAGACAAACGTGGGGAAGAAGCCAGAGTGACTCAAAGGGAGTATTAATAATGCATAGCCCATGGCCAGTCGGTATGAAATATGGGCCCTGGCAGATGTATCGAGACGCTACGATGAAATACGAACGCACTTGTACCACGCCTAATGAGGCGAAGATGAAATATGGCGGCGCGTATGCGTGCGCACCTGAGTGACACATGCACTTGCTCACTCATCAACAAACACGCACATGTGTGGACATGTGATTAAACACACGCAAGAAAGAGCGTGGAATATGAAATGTATGTAGATGTAGTCTAAGTAAGATTTGACCTTCAGGGTGTTTTATGAGGCATGATGTACCTTAGTTAATAACTTATTACGAAGAGGGAAATAACCCCTTGCAAAGGGAAATAACTGAAACACGACCACCATCTGTTGCTGACGACAGGGAAGCAAGGTAATGTATTGGAAATTAGTAACTTACTGAATAGAAATAAGGACGAGACTGCTAGTCTATAACAATTTCTACCAAAAGGAGATCACAAATAGAAGATAGAGCAAAGTATAAAAAATAAAGGGAGACAAGCATGTAAAATGCAGCATCCCTTGTAAATCAACGAAATCACCCAAACCTCACAAAACTGGCTCGCGCCTTGCCTTCCTTCCTTAATGTTGATTTTTTTTTTTTTTTTTTTAAGGGGGGGGGAGGGGGAGGTCCCATGATTTCGAATTAAGCGTTTTCGAATGTATTCCATTTTTTGAAGAACTTGCCTNGGGGTGAGGAGGAGATATCTTTCGAGGACACCTTAATGCAAAATTCATTCAACAACAACAACAACAGTAGCAGTAGCAGCAGCAACAACAACAACAATAACAACAACAACAACATCAACAACAACAACAACAACAAAATGTGAGATATTACAGAGGATCCATTTCAGTTTTCGAATTTTGGAATCCGTCACGATCTTTACAACACTAATAACATTTTCAATGACTGTTGATAATTTTTAGCTGCTCCAAACCACATTATTGAAGGCAATGCCTTGCACGCCAGTGCTGTAGTGTTTCGCTGTTCTTCGCTCCGCACTTTAGTTGCAGATATCAAAGGTATACACAAAGCTTCACGCCAATTTACTTAGACTTCAGCTAGTCGTAAATAAAATGCACTGCCTCGGAAAACAATAACAAACCTCCCATGGTTGGACTTTCATCTATTTCAGTAGAGGAAATACTAGCAGGTGCAATCTGCATACGATTACTGTTCTTAGAATCCGCCAAGTTCACCTCAGCGACATTTTGCCGTATTATGAAGAACCCCGTAACATGTGATGCTGACAAAGGTCTGCAGGCTGCAATGCTGGGCCTGACGAGAAGAACACTCGTTCAAAAGCTCGTACTGTAATCAAGCATGAACAGGTGAGGCTCATCACTCACTCGGGGGGCTCGTTCTTCAAATCGATGACTCGCTATTTCCACAGACTTACGTCTTGTCAAGTGCACTGTCATGAAGAGAAATGCCATTTCTGACGACGGGGGTACCGATGTCTCTATTGCAAAACAGTACTGGGCTAAAGATCATTCACCATGTGAGAGCTCTTGGCAGAAGGACCCTTAAGTGGGGCCGGCTGACTCACCTCATCAACCCACCTCACCTCAGCCGTCCCAGTGACTATGGTTTCACTCACGCGTTCACTCACAGCCTGCCAATCACACTGACAGACAGGCTGGCAGACATATCCAGCACACGTGCATGTGATATGCTTGATTTAGTGTAAATTACGCAAGAATTCCCTCGGAAGGAAGGGCTGCCCTCGCTCTCGCCTCCCTCACTAACAAAGTGCTTGTTTATTACCATTATTTCCTCGTTTCGCATGCGCGTTCACTGTGAGAAAAACGTATTCAAGCGTACCAGAACATTTGGAGAGCACAAGACACAACTGATCTAAGCCTGTTGTCGAAGTACACTGAATACCCAGTATCTCATATTATGGTAAATCACTGAACGTATTCGTTAAAGGCTCCTGGACCACTTAAAGTTTCCAAAAACTGAAACCCCTGAAAATTGGTGGGCAATGTAACGTTGAATGTAAAGTTAATGGAGCCGTAATATTAATTTTGGAAGACACGGAGCCTTTACTTTATGACAGTGTTAAAATATCGTCGACAATAACAGCTAAATGTATCCCGTGAGACCCCATTTAGTAGCAGTCACCTGAACGTGGGGCAGTAATTACATTTCCCATTGTGGGTGATGACTCTTATCAAAATATCTCCGATAAAACGGAGGAGGGCATGTGCCTCAAATAGGCGTTTACAAAAATGGTTACATGTGCTTAAAACGGCCTCTTTGTCTAGTTTTACATGACCCCGTTTGGCTCTAGTCTCTAGTCTGAAGCCTGACATAGACATAGAACACTTGGGCTCTCCCATCTCCATTTTGACATATTTCCATCTTTTTTCGAAGGCGCAGACCGGTTTCCAGGCAAATGAACGCGCGTAACCACTTGAAGGCAAAGGGAGGAAGTTACCTTATAGCTCTGAAAGACACGTGCCTTCGCTCAATCACATTTTACCCGCTAGACATGCCGTGGGCACAAGAGAAACATCCTATACCCCTTAGTCTTCTTTTCCTGGTAAATTCGTACATGCGTAGCGTCTCGCGTTACCCTGGCTACAAAATGGCGGAGCGGCGAACCAATACCCCCTTGTTATTTACCTGGCCCGCTCTCTAATTAAAATCTTTCACCTCACCTCCCTCGTTTAAACCAGGTGTCAAAGAGGAAGCGCGAAGATCAATAGCCAGCGAACGTAGCGCGTATAACCCTATACCTTTTGACTATAGATCCTATTTCCCTCGCCCTGTCTTTCCATTCGATGCCGTATTTGCGTAGCGGCAGCCCTAAACCTCCCTCATCTTCCGTGCCTTTTCATCATTTCTTAAATGAGCATCCCTAGTAACGTAACGAAATGCCAACTGCAGCAGAAACTACCTTGCGGAGAAGAGCGAACATAAAAACTAACGCATCTTCCACAATAACCCCGAATGAATTACAAGAGTTTGCCATTTCAGCCCTCGTCTTGTTGCCCTGGCTTGTTTTCCACGCGCAAAGAATTACGTAAACCAAGGGAGGTCACTCCAAACACAGTGGTTTTTCTGTCACATACTCAAACGGATGATAACGGGGGGAAATTAACAAAAGGAAAGTGAGTAAATTGGTTGGCCCGGGTAGAACAACTTGCTAGGCTTTGTTGGGGAGCAACGAAAATGCCACTAGTTCTTTCCTGTGTTTTCTTTGCGTGTAAGCCTTACATAAACCAAGAAAAAGTCACTGTAAACAGACATTTTTCCTCAAATGCTTCTCCAACGTTTTCCTCGTTTTTGTTTTTTATTTTCGGTTTCTTCTGCTTCTACCGTCATTCTTCTTTAAGGTCTCTTTGGTTATCTCTTTCCGTTAGCAATTTTTTTTTCTTCCTTCTTTCTCTTGCTCTCTATCATTTTTTTTTCTTTTTGTTATTGACCTCGCCTTCTTTGTTTCATTTTTAACTGCCTCATTATTTTCTTCCTTCATTCCATCTTCTCATCATGATTCCTTGCCTTCTTCTTCTCCCTTTTTTCGTCTGCTTTTGTTTACATCTTCATCTAAACAGCGTAAGATCTGGACACGGCAGGAAGGATTCAAACTTGTCCAACAGACATAATATGTCCAATACACTGTTGAATGTGTCAGTTGACAAATTACATTACAAACTATGAAGTTATACCATAAGCAGCTAGCTATATGGGATACGTCTTTCTACCAGACAAACCATGAAAAGAGATTCAGAATTAATTTGGTTATAATAATGTTTAATGTACTGATGATAATATTTATAACTGAAGTAAAATTTCATCTCCTACATTCTAACCCCCAATAAAAAAAATCATATGTAATCATCGTAAACGGGAAGTACAGAACCCTTCATCTCAAACGGCAATGGAATTGGGCACATCAACTAGCAGATGTTTAAGGTTCGACTCAAGTAACTATTGCAGAATCATGTTTAACAGTAGACATCTACTATTATTTAGGTGATCCCATAGAACCCAAAGCTCTGGCTTTATTTCTATTTTGTGGTTGCATGGGTTTCTTTTTCTCTCCCGAGACATAATGGAAGCCGTTTCAGAAATGATGTTCTTCAATGCTGACATAACAGGAAAGAAGCTTGACGTCTAGTACTTTGTCGCGCAGACAAATTATGAGCTACCCAATAAAACCACAACTTTCCTGGGTTTTTTTTTCTTCTTTCCTTTCCAATAAGCGACTCTGACAGAACGTTCCACAGACAATCTGTTTAAGACAAGGCAGTTACACCACCAGCTAAAACAACACCCCCCGAAAAAAAAATCCTTACAGCAGAAACAAAATGCCTATTTTCCGGTATTTTTTTGTTCTCTGGATAGCATCTCAACTGTTGTGTAATTTTTGCACGGTAAAACGTCTTGGGGGCATTCTAGACACACAATGAGCAAGCCAGACAAAGCTGAGTAATTTATAACATTTTTTCAAAAGAACATACGTTGCTTTTTTTTGCATTTGGCAGAAAAGTGATGGGAAAGAGACAGAGGGAGATTCAGAATTGAAAACGGAGAGGAAATACAATAGACTTAGCACAAGACAACTCGTCAGTGACAACTGTCGAAACTTTATCAAATTTAACCCTTCGTTTCCCGAATGTATACGGCCCATTCGCTGTTCATATTACGATTTACTGTTGACACTCTTGGAGTATGTCTTACCAAAACTCAGTGTTCAGAGATCAGCAAATTTTTAGTATCAATTCGTAGGATGTTATATTTCTTGCCTCCTTCTGGTGATCATGAAGTATTCCAAGCCAATTAATAGTTGTATTTTATTCACTTCCCTTGCTCCTCCCCCCTCCCTCCTTAAAAAAAAAAAAAAGCTTTTTCTTTTTTCCTTTCTTTTCCGATTTCACACAAAGACAAACAGCTACGGTATTTCTACATCCAACCATCCTTCATCCTTTCCCATCTCCACCTCTCCCCCCCCCCNNGAGCATGTCCCTCCAAACCTATTTCCGGCCCGCCACCGAGCGACAAAGTCCAGACATTTCATCCGTCCTTACAAGATGTTATCTATCCCTAGCCACCAAACGACAAAGTCCAGATGCTGGCACTTCCTTATAAGATTTGTATCTCCTCCTCCCCCTCCCCCTCCCCCTTCCTTACGACTCTCTTCCGGCCAGCCTCCAAGCGACAATGTCCAGAATCTCGTCTCCTCAAACGACGTTATCCCCCTTTACCTATATTGTATACTACATACTACGTTCTTCCAGCTAGCCATCTAGCGACAATGTCCAGAATCTCGTGACTCTTCACTGGATGTTAACGCTTTTTACCAGAACTGTATACTATGTATAACGCTCTTCGGGCTAGCTGCCAACCAATAAAATACAGATTTTCCAATTCTCTAGTACAAAAAAAGCATGTAGACTGTTATCTTCCTATTTATTCCCCTCCGGTCAGGACCGGCTGACGTCGAAGCGATATAAACCAGAAATGTATTTGTATATTTAAAGAATGTAATCCCCTTACTACTCCCTCCAAGTTCAGCCACGAAGCGACAAAGACCAGATTTTTTATCGTCAAGACAAGTGGGTTTTGTTTTTTTTTCCTTACCAACCCTCTTCCGGCTACCACAAGAGACGAAGTAGAAAATCTTGACCGTCCTTATACCAAGTTGTCTTTGTTCATTCATGCTTTTCCGGCTAGCCACCAAGCGACAAAGTCCATCTTCCGACTAGCCACCAAGCGACAAAGTCCAGAGATTAAACCCTCGTCAAGTTAGCCGAAAACCAAATCAGACTCACCTTCGGCAAATTCTAAACATTTGGCACGCGTCCTGCTTTGATCGTGTTTATTTTATGAGACACTCTTCCTTTTTCACCTTGGTACCTTTTAACTAAATCGGGATGTTTGCTGCTTCTATAACCTATTCCCCGTCTCACACATCCCATCAATATAAACAGTTGCCAAGGTGAGATGTGAAATGTCGCAAGTCAACGAACTCCCGGGATCTTCTTCCTTGTTATCACTTTTATCATTAAGAAGAACTTATTCTTTGTGCTTTAAAGGGCGTCACCACATGCTTTTGGACAAAAGAAGTTTTATTTTATGTTGGGGAAGCAACGCTTTATTTAAGATCTACTTGTGTATAAAACGCTTCTTTCTTGCTTCAAGAGAGGTAAAACCTTTTCATAAAAAACTTACTTCACAGAGACAGCATGCTTTTCTGTCTGAACAAGCTCTGCATTCTCCTATTCAAAGACTTCTGAAGACATCCCATAAAAAAAATGCTTTTCATTTCTATCAAAGAAACTAAATCGAATGCCGATAACTACTGGAGATGGCGCAGACTGATATCAACTGATGTTACTTTGGAACTTTTCACAAGACCCTTGATACTAACATACTCCTCTTAGTCATTCTTTCTTTTCCTACTATCCTCTCTAAATTTAGTGAGCGCCCTTGTTCAACTATTTAGACAGATAAAGCTTTACTGATCTCATAAGCCATGCAAACACACTTTTGAAGTAGCTTCTCTCTCGTATGATTCAATGGCTATAAAAGACCGATCCATTTCAAAGCATCCCTTAGTCTAGACATCATCGACGCTTAACCACACGTTTTTGGACATTTTCTGATTTACGTCTCTTCCACCATGACAACTTCCGATTTTCTGTTTACGTGTCTGAGGCTTCGCTAGGAAAACGAGTATAGTTCAAGTATACAAACGATGTACCTGGCAAGGATTCTTGCCCTACAAGATGATGCTAAAGGGTCATTACAAGCGCTTGATGAAGGTGAAAGGGGGCTGAAATGTGTTCTGTATCTGACACACTTCATCAAATATATTAGGCATATGTGCTTTTAATTAATACATTAACAGCTTCTCCCCCTGTTTCTTTAACGGAAGATAAAGAATTAACCAGGTTTCTGACTGGGGTCGAGAACCTACAGGATAGTACATTATTCAAAAACAACAACAACAAGAACAACGACACAATAGGATTAAAGAAGCTATTAACACAAAACTTTACCGTAGCCAATTATTGGTAGAGAACTTGTCTGGTATCTGGTTTAAGTATGTACTATGCCCTGTTTCAGGGTTAGCTGTCTGCAAAGCAAGATGGCTTTTTGTTTCCCCATCCATTAAATCCTGCCTTAAGACCAGCTGAGTAGTGTCCAACCTACACATACCTTTACAGTATCAACAATGAAAAGTCCCTGTAACCGTAATAGGGAAAATATTACTTGTATCTTCAGCATAGAGCGGTTCTCCCATTTAAAAAAACAAATTAAGTTGTTCGCGATTTATTTACTAGTCAAAGATGTTCTGCTGGATCAAAAAAGCTGGTACAGATCTAGTCGTGCAACACCTTCTGACCCTCTGAAATAATTGGATAATACTAGGCAATTCAGAAGCTGTTATATCAGTCAAAAAAAAAAACTCTGAGGAGAAGGGAAGACTGGTTACTGCCAACTGCCATGAAAAAAAGGTCAATAGGGCACAAGTGACATGTAACGTAAATAAATAACTCTATTAACCTTTTGCTAGCACCTTCTTTCATTCAAAAGCTGGACCTACATCATACGCATTAAAACGCATCAACAAACAAACATCTTAAGTAGGAACGTACTTATACGATATTCCTGCAGAGTTTAGGAGTCTTAAGTGATGACTGAACCTCTTGTCGTCTGTTTTTCTTTCTCTCCGTTCCTTCCAGCAGCCTCTCTATCCTAACAGTTTCTCATATTAATAATTTTGTTTTATCCTAATATAGATCATCCAAAACATCAGTATGATTGTGCTGACATGTGACCTGATGCTGCAGTTTTATCCAGTCTCCTATTTCATACGTCTGTGATCGCAAACTGTTTCTAAAACAGAATAAGAGCGGGGAAGCAGTCAGAGGTAAGCTGATGAAAAGGTCATAGACCACCATGGAAATAACACAACAAGCGTGTCAGCGTGAGTGTGAGAGAGGCAAGAGATTAATTTTGTAATTACTGTTATTGCCCAGGAGTCAGAATTCAACAATAACTTCTCATTTCTGCCTGACATTCAGACTCCCAAAGTGGCCGCGGTAATTTGTTATAGTGGTGCTCACTCTGACATGATAATGGTACTTTGTGGAGTTGGCAGGCAGTTGGGATGGAGGAAAATACGTTTACGACCTCTTATTATGATTATCAGAGTACGAGCATTTCCAAGGGTCTTTTCTAAAACTCTGTATATCCAATTTCATAGTTTTGAGGTCAGAGCAGTAAATTTCTAATTCACTGTAGTAGGAGCACTTATAGGAAACATGACCCGGTGTTATATCTGACTCCGTTTAATCGTTAAAATGTAGCTTCCGCTTACTCAGACACATTTCTCAGATAACAGAATACAGATTATAACTTGTCATATCATAGAAGTCACCGGACAAAGGTAACCTCTCTATGCCGCAATTCTTTCTTAGCTATCGAACAGTTCCGAATAAGTCTAGTGAACTATATTGTTCTTATCATGGTATAGTAGATAATTAGAGTCTAAAACTTTATTCTACCGATTAATTCACGGTAATACTAAAGTACATCGACAGTGTCAAGGCTTAACGCACTACTTCAACTGAAAATTATAAAACAGACCACTTAAATTTTAAATTGTAAAACTGTGCTTTTTTTTCCCTGAACTCTTTACTGTAAATGAACTCCCTGATGACGTGGTTTCACCCGAAACCGATGATATTATTCAGAGCTAAATAACCTAGGGCTACCGTGCGCATCTCGGGAATGCACACCCGACGGCGAAAGCTAAATTAGTATGATGAACGACCCACCGCACATTCAAGACCGAGATTGAGAATACCCAGGCACCCCCTGCGCACTTCTGACACCCATGGTGCGGCTCTAACTGCCCCGGGTGTTATTCCAGCCCGCCAACGAATCACTGAAAAGTTTACGGCTCGGCTACTTTCACCTGGCAGTTGTGTAATGGCCCCGATCGATTGCTTTTACCTTCGAGAAGAAGAAGGAAAATGAGAAGAGGTAGCAGAGAGGGGTGTTTAATTTTAACCCTCGTAATAGGGAGATTGATAGGGTGAGCGCGCATGCCCACAGGAAGCAGGTAATAGGATTTGAGCGTGAGCAATCCGATGTGCATGATCCGCTTGAGGTCCTCCCCGGTGGAGGGGGTGGAGGGAGATAGGGAGAGGAGGTTATTGTCTGAGGAACGGAATGAGTAGGGATGACAACACTGTAAGGAGAGAGTAGGACAACACGGTGACATCGATCTGTGTCAAATTACATTTCAATTTACTTTTCCCTGATGGAGGTCAAATTGTGAGCTGCTCTACTTCCTTCCTTAATTATTAATGGGGAATATCGGCTACTTCCATCTGGCAGTTGTTGTGTGATGACAGTTGTGCAATTATGCGTCTTTTATAGAAACAATTTGCTATTTCGAGGAGTCTCCAGAAATCGTTTGAAGCATATTATCTGTTACAACAATAATTCACGTAGGAACGGCACAAGCCTACGAAGGCACTGCTGCTTCCAAGCATGAAAGAAGCAATCATTAAAATTTATCGTAGAAAATGTTGTGCCACTGGGTGAATTATACCAAAATGTTTCATTCAGGTTTTTCCTCGTCCTCTCAACCCTCATGAGGGCAGATATGGAAATGGGTTTCTCCCATATATCCCACCTAGGCCCCAGACGAGCGGCTATTCCACTTTTTGGACAGCACTCTAATCTAAAATAAATATTCCCCTTTCCCTCAATGACCATTGCATCCCCTCATGTGCCCGCCCCTGATATCTAAAACCCATGTAATGCTATCACAGCTCACAGCTGTTTATTCCCCTTTCCCTCAATGACCACTGCACCCCCCTCATGTATCCGCCCCTGCTACCTAAGACCCCATGAAACGCAACGATGTGCTCACCGCTGTACCAAGCCTTGGCTCCAAACCTACTGTGGTACTGTTGCCTCTACAATAAACTAACCGACCGTCAAACATCTGTGCTCCCCGGTCATCGCCAATTAACCGCTTGTTCAAGACCCCGCGGAACGACCATCCATCCCTCTGAGATGGTCAGTTGCCGGCTCTAATGGTCAGTTGGTCTAACCTTCGTTGGCACGCCGTCCACTGTTTATACAAACTGGACCCTGTATTTATCTACTGCTAATCCAATTAGTTCGGGAATCCCCTCTTCGTCACCAGTAATACGTAATTGCATTATCTCCCCTTTCATTGCAAGTATCGCTGAGGAAAATAGTAATTCGGGGGTCAAGGGGGGAGAACTGGGAAATAAAGGGGAGAGAAGCTCGCGGTGGGCAGTCTACTTTGGTCGGAATTTTCAATTCTTAACGGATTGCTGGGCTTGAAGATGGGTGAGACCTTTAAAATTAGAGGCAATTCTCTCTCTCTCTCTCTCTCTCTCTCTCTCTCTCTCTCTCTCTCGTTCGCCTGAACTGATTCCTGGACATAAAAGGTAAATAAGACATTTGTATCGATCGAATGTCCGAATATCTACTGGGTCAGACTATCAATACTATCATCTACTCGCTCTCAAGGTCCTTTTCCATCTCCGTCCGCTCTTAATCCTTTTGCTTTCCATTACTTTACATAATTTACACTAGTTACCCGTTAAATGCAGTGAAAATATTACAGTGAACAGTCATCAGAAGAAAATCCATTACAGGTATATATTCATCTTCACGTCCAAGATACATCCTACATCTATCCACAAATGCGCAACTTTCTACAATTAACATTTTACGCAAAAGCAGACTGTTTTATTTCACACACAATGTGTCCCTTTCTTTTACTTGTCACTTTACCATCCATCCTTCCGAACACTTGCAATTAACCGGTTTCGACGTCAATAACAGACATCTTCCATTGTAACTTTTTTTTCCCCTGTTTCTTTCTTAAGTGAAGTGCACCGCTTATGCACTCAATTTATATCTCTTTTAACAACTTAGACAAACAATATCGACATGCTCTTTCTCCCCTTTCTCAAACAAAGCAGAAAATATAGCCCCCTATTCAGGCTTCTTGTACTGTCTTGACACCTAAACGCACTTTGATTCCCCCAAGATCCCTCAGGTCCCTTCCTTAAAGAAACTTCGATCAAGCCGGCACGATTTCTTCCCAAGTCTTGCCCTCGCCGCGCAGCTCGGCATATGGTTTTCACGGATCGGCGAGCGGGAACAAGGAAACCAGGTGCACAAATACACGAGAAACAATAAACAAATTTACCGATAAATCAAGGTACATGTCGTGTAATAGGGTACAGGTGAAGTTTGCTTTTTTTTAATAAGTTTTTTTTTCTCCAAAGATGACGTCTATAGCCATCCGTTTTGCAGAAAAAATATGGTGAATGAGGGAGTCGAATGTTCTCATGAAGTAAAAAGCACAACACACACATAATATAGTGGCAAAGCAAACGAGGAGAAAAAAAGAATATCAAGAAGAAAACGGTACAGATGCATTTGAGATAGAAAGAATGAAATAGAAAATATCGGTGGACTGTTGAAATAAAAAAGTGAGAAGGTTAGTCTATCTATAAGATATTCATCTGGCTACAGTCAGTGAGCACAATAGGACAGTCTCACTGCCAGTGATTAACAACTGTAATGGCGGCGACACTGTATGCTTCTTAAAGAGTTGAGAACATTATTAAGTGATCTGGCCTGCTTAGAGAGGGGGAAATATCATTCGCTAGACACTATTGTTTTCATTATTGATGGACAACTCATACTTTTGAATACATCCTAATCGTTTGTTTCTACACCGTTAGGGAGGAGACAGAGAGTGCGAGAGAGAAAGAGGGTGAGCTAGGAAGAGGGGAAAGAAAACCGAGAGAGTGAGAAAACGAACTTCAAAGCAAGCTCGTAACCCCAGGTGCTGGGCTAATAATGCGAAATGTGTAATCAGCGATGAAAAACAACACAGCACCCTCGTAGTAAAAAGTAAAAAATCCAACTCGCAGAAACTGTCAAAAATGTCTTTTCCTTGTCATCTATAACGAGCCAATTTCGAGGAACTAATTGAGCGAGATCTAGCAATATGGCGGCTGGCAAGATCAACAGAAGACACGGGCAGCTATTACCAAATGCTTTCAAAAACTGGCAGGTGAAACCTATAAGAGTTGGCAAAATATCCGCAAACACCCCCAGATAAAACGAATCATAAAAATACCCCGCGGGATAAACGATGTATACAATATTACTGTACCATATGGCGAAATGTTCCCTTGTATGTTGTTTGTACGCCAGTATGTTTGGACTTGATATCATACAGTGCAGTCAACTCTGCACAGGAACATCTTCATGGGTGCGTGGTGAAAGTTGTGATTTACGGGAGTTGTATGTATACAGAAACAGTTATAAAGCACTATGAGCTGTTGTTTTATGTAAGATAAAAATATTGTCCCATAAACAGTAAGGGCCTTTTAATATTGCAGCGTCCAAATGTAGGTTGTGCGTGCTGTTATTATCGAATTAACTGCCGTTGTTCGAATTGCTGTTGCTGTTCGTGTTATCAATAGTTGTTGAGGTGTCGTCAGTTTTGCTGTAGTTATTACCGTTGGTGGTGGTGGTGGTGGAGATGATGGTGGTGGTAGTGGTGGTGGTATTGATGGTATTGGCTGCCTGGCTGAATGGTTGGTTGGTTGGTTGGTTGGTTGGTTGGTTGGTTGGTTGGTTGGTTGGTTGGTTGGTTGGTTGGTTGGTTGGTTGGTTGGTTGGTTGTTCTAACATAAACAGCATTGGGAAAAAAAGTTACAAAAATAAGTGTGGCCTTACGGCTTCGGAATGGAAATACGGGTAAGGGTTGTTGTTGTTGTTGTTGTTGTTGTTGTTGTTGTTGTTGTTGCTGTTGTTGTTGTTGTTTCTCTTAGTCTTCCTCGTGTTTCTCTTTCGTCTTCCACAATCAAACAGACGCAAAAGCTGCATTATAATTGGTCACGACTGATGCCATTCGTAGAACACATGAAAGACACAAAAAGAACTGGGCCTCGTCCATCTAGTTTGACCACGAAGGCGAAAAACATCATTAAACCACCCGGGCAATCAGAATTCCGCTGAGGAAACAGAATTCCGGAAATGTTTTTTCCTTCCTCTAATTCCGTCTTGCACTGTTCAGTTCTCTCCCTGTCCCCCATTACTTTTCTCCCCTTCTCACATTACTTCCGTTCCTATTGTCTTTTCCTGGCCAAAGAGCTCTGACAAGGGTGATAACTCTAGCTGACATGTATGATTCTAGCTGCGCCAATTAACAGGATCTACTGCTCAAACAATGCTTTAAATTGTCTCCCTTAGTCACGGGTGTTATATCCCCTTGGTGAGTGGTGAGGGTATCCATTTTCTGACCCTTGTAATCCACCATAGTTTCTTCAGAGTTCTGTCTTGGAGGGGCAGAGAAGAAGGGGGAGGGGGGAGGGGAGATGGAGGAAGGGAGTGTGCAGACGTATGTCATTAATTTGGTGGTCCATGCCAACACAACATTTTGTTCAGCCTGTGCGTCTGTGCTAATTTTTCATGCGGTAATGAACTTTTTGTACATATGCATACCTTTCTGGAACCAACAAACCAAAGGAAATGAGAGAAAGACAGAAAGAAAGTAGGTAAGGGAGGCTGAAAACAGAAACAGAAGGTGCATTGTAGAAAACAGAGGGATAACATGAAAGGAAGGAAGAACGGACATTCCAAAGGAGGATCCAGGTTCATATAAAAGAGGAGAAAAAGAATCATAGCTGGGCCATTTATTCACCACAATCTGAGTGCTACATCTCTCAACCTCTCCCAGGGACCTCCCTCCTTTTTTTTTTCCTCTAGTCTGGCAATATCCTTCTGAATCCGCCCCTGAGAAAAATATACGCTTAATCAAGGAGGGTGGCGTTAAGGCCCGAGGGAGAATAGGCCTGAGTCATCTGTTAGGATCTGCTTCCATCCTCAGAGAGATGGGACAGGAAGAGAAAAGCAATGTATCATTTACACTGCCCAGGCCTTTTGCTAAACAGTCGTAAGTCAAAACCGTTTTCTTTTCTTTCAACTAGAAGATTGGGGTATAAATGGCTGTCTATATGAGAAAGGAGATTTGGAATATCATCACACGTACAATTTCGCAAGGCAGTGAGATGGGAACTTGCAATGAGTCCAAAAGAAAAAAAATGACAGCGTGTGTGTAAAGGAGAGGTGAAAAACAAGAAGAATGAGATTAAGGGGAAAAAATCAACCGTACTATACCCTGAAGGGAATGTGTTTTGCAATGCCATACAATGTTATACATTTCATTCATGATACTGCACGGAGAAGGAAGAAAGAGAAGCTGACTGAAACTGGGAAGGAGTGAGAGGCTGGTATTATCCCGTTCATTCTTACCAAAGTTACCAATCGACCTCCGAGCTCATGGACTCGAAGAATCCTCATACTTCTTTGTAAATCTCTGGTCTCGAGTACGTTTTCTCTAAAACAAATTATATTCTTTCTTTCTTTCTTTCTTTCTTTCTTTCTTTCTTTCTTTCTTTCCTTTCCTTTCCTTTGTTCTTATTTTTGTTTCTCCCTTCTTTTCCTTGATTTCTGTGAGCACTTTAAATTGTGTAAAAATGTCTAACCATTGGCCTAAACTGAAAACAAGCTTTGTAAAACATGATACTGTAATTCCTTCACCCCGGCACAGACTCTAAAAAAGTTACTATATTTCTACGGAAACATCTGAAAACCCATGAATCAGCTTTCGTTGGCACGTTCAGACATTGAAATTTCGCACCAGCCTAGCACGCCGGCTGAGACAAAACCATGCTTCCGGCAACTCTGTCCGTCCATTTTTTTATTTTTTTTTTGTTAAAAAATGTAGACAATAACAAGAGTCACAAAACAAATGTCTTCAGGGGGTGATTGGACACGAGCATACGATACCCCTGATTCCATTGCCAGCTGATATTTTAATGCATCTCCCAGGAAACCAAACAGTCGCTAAAAATGTGACACGAAGAAAACAAACGTTATACCCAGGCGAGGTTTGGACGAAGACGAAGAGCAGACCCCAGCCTGTTTGAGAATTAGCCAGTTACTTTGTCCAAACAAAAGTGGTGGGAACGATAACACTTCTTTTTTTTTTTTCTGTCTCTTCTAGAGAGCTGTACGTATCAAGACCATCTCTGAACGTCATCGAGGCACTGAATCGTTTCCACTAACGGACCAGTTCAAAATTTCATCGTGTGTGTGCTCTTTGTTCAATGTCTGAACGATCTGATCGACATGAAATACTAAGTTATGTGTTACATTAATAATTGCGAAATATACCGACCTCTGCGATTCGGCTATGACTTGTGGACTTGATTAAGTCCACTTATATATGTGTTTGCCTTCGTTGTTCTGCCTGTCACAATTTCTTATACTGAAGATCGTAACAAGTCCTAAAATGGTTGATCACGATTTGGTAGCACATTAATCAATCGACTACCCTTTGTTGTTGGACACCATAACGCCTTAGGCAAAACATTTTTACTGAAAAGATCACCATACTTACAAAGTACGAGGTGATGCCCAAAATTTCTGACGTCCATACACCAAAGCCGAAGATATTTTCGAAGGTCCTAGTAGATATGATAAGTGCATATCGTACACTATGCTGATTTATTACTAATGATACATGTGCGTGCAACAGACGCAAGGGACAAGAGGAGGGAGATAGGGAAAGAGAGAGAGCGAGGCAAGCCAAGGAGGGAAAAGAGAGACCGGTGCGGTCTTCAGTCCACTCTTTTCCTCTCTGCTATATTCTTCTCTTCTACCTCCCACCTGCTGCCAATTTCTTACCGATCTGGCGCCGCCGATCCGCGCCTATCACTACTTACACTAAACTCCAAAATAAAAGATCTCCAGCACCCAATCTTCTGCCAATCTTTGACCAAGAAGAGTTCCTAACTGGACAGACGGTTCAGATTTAATAATGGGTTACTTCCCCCTTGATGGATGTCCAAGACCGCTAGAGGGCGCCAGAGAAACTGGGTGTTAGGAAAAGTTATCTTGCCCGCCCATAAAGATCGGAAGCTTCGTCGTTAATGGTACTGCTCGGAGAGGGCTTTTTTTTTTCTCTCTCTCTCTAATTCTCTCTCTCCCGTTTCCTCGTGTTACCTCCCTTTTCGTCGCACCCTTATTTTTTGCTGTAAACACTAGCAATGTTTCACAGTGGGGAATCTAAAGCGTACTTAGTGAGGTTAGTGAGGAGGGGAGGGGTCAAAGCAAATAAAGAGGGGGAAGGGGTCATTTTTTGTAACAAAGCATTTCAGTTACGGTCTCTTGACCCATTATGAGGCGGCTGGAAATGAGATATGACGTATTTTCTTTGCGGGAAAAGCAGATCTCCCTCTTATCTACACCGCTGGGTTTGCAACCGAAGTGTTGAGGTTAGATTTGTAAAGTGTATTGTGCGACGTGTGGTGTTATCATGTTGACATAAGACACAATCTGTTGCATAGCAAGACAGATGGCAAGGGTACTTACGAAGGGCAGCTATAATAGATGTGAGAACCGTTGTTTTACAGACAACAAATATTTTTTTTTCTTGTTCGTGAGGGCTAACAGCAAACGCCAGCACACTCAAACTTAAAAGAGTTTCTAGTGTATCTGGCAAATATCGTGCCAATAAAACTCATAGTGATGCTGATATTGTCAACAAAGCAGTGACAATAATGACAACAACACCAAGTACAATGGTTGCCGCAAAAGTGGTGGGTGTGTTTGTAGCAATGATGGGATAACAATATCTGAAGTGGTAAATCGGTGGTGGTGGTGGTGGTGGTCGCTGTTGTGATGGTGCATGTAGTTGGTGCAGTAGCAACAGTGGTGGTGGTAGCAATAGGAGTAATACTTGATAGTGGTGATGATAGTCATTGGTGGTGCTGGTACACATCCACAAGTATATTCTGTGTAGCAGAAGAAAAGCTTGGGCATCAACTCTTTCTCCTATTGGCTGCTTGTTCCAATTTATCTATGAAAAAACTATACTGGCAACTACTAAATTTTCAGATTCACTTATACTTTACTATATAATATGTACTTCACTGCCTAAGATTCCAGCCATTACATCGTGAAGACCAACACACAAAAAAAGCACTAGACCTATATTTAAGTTACTGAACATGTAACAAAACATACATCCAGAACCCTCTTCTTTCCAGAAAACTGCGACGAACTAAAACCCAATTGCCAAACTTGTGTGCAATAGAATGAGCCAACATTTGTTATCACAGCTGCGAAAAACAGCCGAAAGGAAACGCAATATTATGTTTATAAGATAAGAAAGAAAAATACAAACTCGATGTTTATTTTGCGCCTCTTAAATGGGGGTGCACTATTTCTGACCGGCCAACATAGAATAGGGACGAGGTAAGATGAGACGTTTAAAATGTATAGGAAATGCATAACCTCAGGCATTGCCTCGACTTCTAGTATAAACTGAAGAACTCATTCTAAGCACAGTCGTGTTGATGTTGTGAAGTATGCTGTCGAGATAAACCATAAACACATTGTCTCATGCCCTTTATAATACGAGCACCGTCCACGACAATCTGCCAAATACATTGACATGCACAAATATGCGCAACGAAGACCAAAAATGACATACATGCGCGGAAGGTATACAGTTCACCGGCAGGTTTGGCAATGCAGAGAGAAAGAAAGAAACATGAAAAATATTAAAGATGCGAGATTTTATCAAAATGACTGTTGCAAAAGGTCAATGGAAAGCGGGTTAAAGAGGGGACAAAGATCCAGCTGATTATTATAATATTGAAAACGAAAAGTGATAACAACGACAGCAACATCAGAAAATGATGGCGTTTTCAAGAAAGACTGTTGAGGATGTAGACTTTGTTAGTAACTTCATCTTCACTGTAATTAATAAACTGATTGTCTGTTAATTGTACACTTAGAAAGACAACAGCACCAACAATTGCGACAACGACAACAACAACAACAACAACAGCAACAACAACAACAACATCAATGATAAAAACAATAAACTGGAAGGCAGTTTTCAAACAAGGGGACGCAAAACATCAACCCCCGCTTTCTGTAAACACATTTACCACAGGTAAAAATCGCTATGTCAAAATATTAACACATCATTTGCACGAACATCACATCCTTCACACATCCCTACAGTCTTCATACACCCATCTTAAAATAGCATCATAATGTTCTTGTCTTCTTCTGTTTCTTTATGCTTCTTCACACTTTTACCCTCTTCTGTAAGACTCCGCTTCATTGCAGCTTTATAGGTACCCACAAAATGTTGCATATTAAGTCAAACTAACTGTTTTGTTAAAACGTTTTCAACAAAAATACTGTTGATTTTGATTGGTTTTTGTTTTGTGTGTGTGTGTGTGTGTTTTTTTTTCCTTTAACGTGTTGCAATTAAATGACAAACCCGTCTACATGGATTGCAAAATCGGCTGAATTCTCATACTACTTCGACCCTCCCCTCGCCCCACCTCCTTCTCCATTACTCCTGCTTTCCCTTGTGCTTCTCTCGTGTCGTCTACACTTTTTCATTTCTCTCACCAGTATGAAATAATGACATCGAAGTCTGGTATCATTTGTCGCCTCAGATTTCTCTTATCGTCGTCCTGTCTAAAGACGTAATATGAGAGGATCCATTTCTTTCATTTCTATATTGTTTTCCTTTGTCGCGCAGTACTGTCTACAGGCAGAGTCTTATTTTAGATAATAATATGGTCTTTAGTATTTGATCCTTGCTAGTTCTCTATCTATCTATCTATCTATCTATCTATCTATCTATCTATCTATCTATCTATCTATCTATCTATCTATCTATCTATCTATCTATCTATCTATCTCGTTGTCTTTAAGTTTCTTACCCTTCGGCACCAACCTACCGACTGTCTGTTAATCTGTCTACCTGTCGGTCAATCTGTCATATTTCAATAATGTATATGCTCCTCAAGGAGATCATTTTTTTTTCGCCAGAAGAAATTCGTCCAAGGTCTGTTTCTTTCTCCCGCCCTCTTTCCGTCCATCCCTTGGCATTGCATATTATCATTTCGTATCTTCATCGTCTCTCTCCGTATACTCCACGTATCTATCCCTGCGTATGCAAAGCACTGCCAAAAAATGTCGCTCCCTTATCAGAAAGGCAAAATTAACCGATTCTGATTGATGCAGATCCCGGATGACAGGCCCGCACTGAAATCAACTGTCAGATTTGATTGGTTACCTGACACATGAGGAGATAGCGCGGAGTTCAAACACAGGCCCACACAGAACGTAGTGCATGGGGCATGGGGCCGTTAGCCAAAGACCGAAAATTCATTCATCTCTTCTATGGCACGACTCGGGAGATCTGATAAAAGACAATTTCTACCTGTCTAAAATGCGTGCCATTGCTGTTATTTTTTGTTAAGATTGTTTTAAAATTCACTTGCTTTATCCAGAATATGAAGAGAAAAATTGTAGTCTAATCTTCCAAGAGTTTTATAAAACCTGTACTGACCCTCTCTCTCTTCTTCCGCCCCTCCTCCCCCCGCCCCAATCATGGCCCCCATCTCCCTACTCATTATCTTTCCCCTCCCTCGTTACATCTTTCCATTTCACGCACGCTCGGCCCAACTCTTGTGATGCGAATGCATTTTTTTACGATCAACGCGCGCAAACAAGCGCTCACGCTAAAACCCCCCGCGCTGGCACTCATTGGCAAATAACCACAGCGTGTTAATGCGAACAATTAATCATTTCCTAAGATTAATCGCGAAACTCTCCCCCGGTTGTGTCCCGCGAAAATAGCGAAAACATGCACTTGTCTTTGATATTGTGGGCTATCTCGGAGAGATTCCGAGCGCTGTGAATGTGCCATTTTCACGCTTCTCCGACGTTTTCATGGGTCTCAAAATGCATGGGATTTCTGTAACGGGTTGGTGGGCTGGATAATGGGTTTTAGGGAGAAGAGTGGGGGGGTCATTCTGCGGTGAGCAGGAGAAATGATGAGGTGGTGGGAAGGGGGGTGGCGATTGAAACAGAGAGAAGGAGATTCAGAGGTACAAAGACGGAGAGAAAAAGAAATGGGCACTAATATGCTGAAACGGGGGGTAACAACCGGTGAGTGTGTGGAATGGAGGTTGGACTTGTGAGATGAAGAGAATGTGTGCAAGTGGGTGAGTCTATTCACAGAGATGAAAAGAAGAATATGGATGATGAAGAATGAAAGAAACAGACGAACAAACAGACTGGGGAAGGACGTAACAAACTAAACGAATAAAGTAAGGAATTTCATAAAAGGTCAAGAAACAGAAAGAGAAGGAGAAAGAAAGGAAGGAGCCATCAAAGTTGGAAAAGCTCTGAGCCTTCCTGGGCTTGGAAGAGAGTTAAAGATGGAGAGAGGGGATGGAAGGACTTGAGTGAGAAAGCAAAAAAACAAAGAAAAAGGAGAAATGGAGGCTGGAGATAGACACAGACAGAACTCAAAAAGACAAATATGTAGTTAGGGTAAAAGAGCAAGATCGTAAACAAGACGGTACATGTTAGATATATAGACAGACATACCACAAGGTAATCTAAATAGGTGAAAGGGGTGGACACTGCCATCACATGCCAACAGAACAACAAACAAGAACAGTAAATAACAACAAACATGCCCAATAAGCAGTGACAACTACAGAAACCGAGAGAGAAGGCAGCAAAATAAAACAACCCACGACGTGTTGAGTCGAAACATCTTTGACTGAGCGAATGATCGAGGGGAAATATTCCACGGGTTAACTAACGTTGGACGGATCGATGACTTTGCTGGATATGAGTGAGTATTCGATTCCACCTTTTCGTATGGAAGGTTAGAGTAGATATGCAGAAGAAAATGAAACGAAAGCTGACTAAAAATCCGCTTGTTCGACATTGCCATTCTTGCTGCTGCTGGTGCTGTTGTTGTTGTTGTTGTTGTTGTTGTTGTTATTGATGTATCTGCTATTGTTCTGCCGCTGTTGCATGTAAATTAAGATTTCCTCAGAAGATACAGGTGCGATCAGTTGTCGACAAATTTGATTTCCGTTCCGATTCCACTGCTGCTACAAATTCTGGGCCCCGAATCTGGATCTGATCCCACCCATCGTCGGCTTTCACGTGTTGTCATTCCTGGAATAACACAGCACGTGCGGCGGTGTCTTTGGCTGTGACCTTGACGAAATAACAAATTATCAGGGTCATTGCAGAGGTCGAAAGGTCGGGGGTTTGTGGATAAACGCGTTTTGGAGAGTGCGCAATGCACGTGTAATTGTGAAAGTGAGATGAAATTCTGTCAGAGACAGTATCTAAAAATGATTTTATTTTCTTTCAAACTTCTATATTCATACTCAGAAATGGGCTTCTAGCAGTAATGGCACCTCGAAGGGAGTGGGAGTGATGCAGCAGAACAAAACGAGAAGAAATACAGAAGCTGTGACTGCCACTCTTTGAATGGTATCAGGCTATGTAAAACCTCTTTTCTCTGTGCATGAGAGGATGAATCATTCACAGCCTAATACATTTAAAGCAGAGACCACCAATACATGTGCAATTCTGCTAAGAAGTATGTCATATCTAGTAGAATCTTCAAGGGATGATTATTATCATCACAATAAATTCATTGCAAAACTGTTGCAATGGGTACTAGTCTAGTCTAGATTCAACAGAAGCCTGACGCTGCCATCTTCTAAAAGGCATTGCGCTTTTTTCTCAAAGCTTTAATTAATGATTCTTTTACCAAGAGAAAAAAAAAAAAGGTCGCACCCACGTGTGCACATTTTCCATTCTTCAGGCACAAAAAAACCCGCTAATTCGACCCTATCTTATCACTCCTGCATCCCAAGGTGTCTTATACTGCAGCCACAAACGTTCAGCTTGCCTAGATTCAAGATTGAAAGCACTCGAGGTTGACACCCCAACCTGACATTGTGTGCAGTGAAAAACACAACAAAACTCACGCAACGCATCTTTAGATAGTTAAGCATGTCATGAAAGAGTGGCACCCGATTGGAGTACATACAGCATTTCAACCGCTCAACCTTTCAACGGTTTACAAAACCGCAATTAGGGCTTTGCGTCAGAGGATACCCAGCTCAGCTTCTGACTGTAGTAATGCAAACCAGCAATGCCGTGAACGTGGCATGCTCAGGATCAGTCATGTGACACATTCATTCGGTGTTAAGTGGAAATACACTGTATTTCACGACCAGAAACGCATCGTTATGATAAGTAATATGTTTACATTATATAATTATGTATATATTGTACATGTATTACGGGATAATATACAACTTCTTATGACTTTAAAACATGTTCCCTGAGGATTTCATATAGTTGATTGTATACTCGTACTTTGCAAGAACTTCCTAACTTTAAACCCGTTTAATCTAAAAATCCACATATTCGCAGATCTAGAGCAAAACATACTCACAAGCTTGAACACTTGATAGCATACAGGGATACCGAGTTCATTTGCCCTACTGTAAAAATGTCTTACTTTGTTCCTCCTTTGTCTTTTACTGACTACATCAGGTGTACTATACTCACCAGCTTCCGCCTAAAAACAAGCTTCAAGTGCCAAAAAAAGTAACAGGAGAAAAAGGTCATCTCTGCATCAAAAATGCAGGTCATTCTTACCTCTGACGAAAAGATTCTTAAATGCACATACGGCCCATACCCAGTGCACGTCGTCAAGACGATAGACCTTCTTCCAGCCCAATGTGTTTTGTGTTTTATGGGCCAATTTGCACCCGTGGGTATTAAAAATCCTGCATGCTCAGGCTGCCAACGCGGGCAAGCCCGTCTTAAACGTGTCCGACTCCTGCAGATACCCGAAACTTCAATGCCAGTCAGAGATAGGCTGAGTGCGAATTGGTTGGAAGCCGAATAAAACCTGTAGGTGGCATTCTGAAGCTAGCTGCAGCTTCTCTTGACACTTCTGAAAACATGTTCCATAGATTCTATAGCAAAACTTTCTGACTAGCTTGAACATTTAGCAGGCTCGAAATTATGGAAGGGTCGCATGAAAATTAGGTCCTATTGTATTTTTTTTTTTAATTTACTTCACTGATCATAGCAGATGTCATTTACGGTCATTACAGTTGGGCCTCGCCAATTTGGGCTGCAGGAGACCAATCCGCCATTCCAAATTTGTGAACTGTTACAGATAGCGAGCCGTGAGCAGCATGTTTTGGGGTCCCACTGGTGCTCCCAATACTTCTATCTCCTCAAATCCACCTATGAAAACTATATACTGTAGTTGTATATTCCCGTTCGAGTAACTGTATGCCATGTTCTTCTAACGTCTCTCTCTTCCACGTTACAACCAGGGGAGCACATTAGATAGTAAAGAACTGACTCTGGGCACCTGCCCAAATCTGAGTCCAAGATACTTCCGGTGGCTGCTGTACCATAATGTACAAACTAATGACCCAGCAACAACTAGCAGACCCTCCAAGTGCTCTCTCTCTCTCTCTGTTCCATTAGCTACCTTTGGGCTACGCCACTGCACTGGCTAAAGCTACCCCAAAACACACGCTCGGTATTCCCAAAAACATTCTCATTATCCGGCTAATGTCTCGCCATTCTGAGGCTCAGACTGCCTTCCAATGTTTTCTTGTCTCTCCGTTCCATACATTGTTCCAACCCGTGCGCCTTAAAAAACACATCTTCTCCCAGCTACAGCAAAAAGGCGGGTGCTAATGGCGTGGAGCACCTGAAGCTACCGTCGTTCTCAGTTCTCGCACCTGAGAGAAGTAATGTGTTGCTGGGCGCTGGAGGTTGAAGGGATGCTTGTAATTTCGTTCATTCATTAATTTACTGACTCGTTCATTGTAGTTCGCTTGCCCAACAGCGGCACTTTGATATTCCTCCGTTCCTTCATTTGTTCCTCCTATCCTTCTTTCATTCTTTCCTTCCTTCCTTTCTTCCTTCCTTCTTTCATCCATCCATCCACCTATCTGCCCATTTACTAATTCAACCACCTCCAAACTGCCATCCATCCATCCATCCATCCATCCATCCATCCATCCATCCATCCATCCATCCATCTTTTGCCTCCCCAATTTCTTCTTTAATTTGTCCTCTTCCCACGCCCACACACAGGTGAAATCTCAACCTGTCACTAGTTAATCTACAGGTGTAAACTCCTCACCTTAACATCCAATGACATCACTTTGATCTTACTACAAGCAGAACACTACAGGAGACTAAGACAAACACCAAAGGTACGAGGGGAGTCCAAAATATTTTGGAAGATTTTTCAAAGTACCTTAGTACCTTTTTTCCCCCACTTTCTTGCACTAAAATTCCAGAATGAACTGAAAAATGAGGTGTAAACTTCGCGCCTCACCACTGACTGACTACACTTTGATCTTGCGAAAAGTAGAACAGTACAGGAGAGCAAAGACATACTGAAAATGTACGAAAGGGCGACCAACACATTTTGAAGAAAGAAAATAGAAAGTAGAATGGTGTACCTACATTTTATAGTCTTGCTCTGGATTCCAGAACGACCTGAAAAATGAGGTGTAAACTTGCCACCTGAACATCGACTGGCATTACTTTGATCTAAAAAAAAAAAAAAAGTAGAACACTATAGAATCTACGACAAACAGGATGTTACGAGGGGAGGCTGATCTATTTCGTAAGACCTTGCCAGTACTGGCCTGATTTTAGTTCTACTCTGTAAAACAAAACAAAGCTTAAAAAGAAATGTAACCGACAACCACAACACGATAAAACTTTCCGAAAGAATTGACAATGCTTTGAAATGTTCTCCTCAAGTGAAACTTTTCAACCTGTCGCTCGAAATAAACAAAACGAGAAATCCCTTGTTAACCCTTTGTTCCCCAACATCAGCTGATGTCATCGCGGTGACAAACAATACCCTGTAAGCTTTTCAACAGACCTTGAGCTCAGGTAATTGACAAAAATGAGAGCGCCTTTCCTGCTCAGCAGATGAACAAAAACAAACCTCTTTTACAACACTAAGCACAAAAGCAATGCCCTCTGGAACGGCAGGAAAATTAGCTACAACACTGGTAGCAACAGTGCAACCTCTGTATGTTCACGTCAGCTAATCCTGGTTACATAAACATGAAACAATTCCAACCCAAAAAAAGTTCAACTCGACAACAATTGCAAAAAAAAAAAAAAAATGCTGATATACAACATACTTCTTGCAGTCAATAATGGAAGTTCACATGGTTCCAGTTTTCGTTCGTATTTCGATTCCTAAATAACAGAATGCTTTGGTGTGCAATTCTGGTGCAGCTCTCTTTGGATCTGACGTGGAAAACTGCACGCCAAAGTGCAAAAAGGTGCACTAGTTATCGTTGTTATCGAAATAAGAACTAGAATTGGACGTACATGAACCCTTCTTTAGTGACATTACATCTGATCGTACTGACAACGGCGAACAACATAATCTGCATCATCAACGTCTTCGCCCTCGGATACAGTAACAATACAGGACACATTTGTAATCATCTGCGAGGACAACATTCATAAATGACAGGAACGGGATTCCATAAAAATATCTAACGGCTACCTTTCTTTGGCATCATCAAAGAAATTACCTGGCAACAAATGATATCATGAGCATAGTCCCGTTTGTCTTCACATTCATTAGGAAATAGCCGTCTTTCATCACAGCACATGTGGCTCAACCGGCATGCTTTTTTGACCATCTCGTCTGGCATCACGCTCATTAGTTTGGCGGTTTTGTTTTTCTCCGGTAGCCTTGCCTGAGCTAATGTTATGTGCACCTTGCTTGCCGGGTTTTTTCTTGCATGTCGGGCCAAAATCCTTTCGTCCTCGTTCACTGAGCCAAACTGCTTTTTTTTTGTTTTGGTTGTTCTTCCTTGTTTCATATCTCGTCAGTGGTGCTGGTGTTCCAGGGGCTGAGTGAGTAGTCTATTACCTCGGACGAAGAGTCGCCGCTCACTGCAAACTGGCATGTTTGGCATATTATGATGCCTAAGAATGTTCCTACAGGTATCATTTTTGCGCGTGCATGTTAGGGTTAACAGGATGAGCGTCTGCTGAGAGGAGCACAAAACATGCAGATAGGAAAGTGAGGAGAGGTGAGAAGACAGCGAGACAAAGAATGAGAATGGTATACAACTGAAAGAAGAAAAAGCGATGGTACTTTCTGGGAAATCTACGACCAAATGGCTGGTGAAGGTTCTACTACAGAAGCTTAACAACTTAATCTGCATTATAGTAGTTCTGATGACGTCGGATCGATGTTGAATGGAAGTGAAACGAGTGTGAAAGGAGAGACAGATATTAGATGGAGGTCAGCAAAGACATCGTGTTCATAGCAAAATCTGGTCCAAGAAGATGTTCTACGCTCACCTACTTATGTGTATCTCTGTTGAGAACTAAGACATCTTATCATCCGAAACTACAGCATCAAGGGACGACAGTCCCAAGTGTGAACCACGTCATATGGAATCCACCTCATGAATACACAAAGAGTTTGCTACAAGATCTGAACGTTTCCAGTTTCTGTTTCACGCCGTGAGTCTTCAGGAAGCCGCAGAAACACTTGGGATTTTGGTATCAGTACCCAAACTTGGAGCTCTTATCTGAAACCTTACTAGTATTCTCTAGGGTTTAATGTTATGTTTTTTCCGCCCTCTCCTTTTTTTTTTGTTCTCGAAGCCTTGATGGGTTCTGAATCTGGGATGTAACCATTTCGAAGTGCTTTTTTTACTCCCCCCCCCCCCCCCNNNCCCCCCCCCCCCCCCCCCCCCTTAAAAAGAAAAACCCTTGCCATGTATCAGTTTGATACCAATGTCCCTTATCCAAGCCGTTAGCGTTGTTGGTAAGTGGATCTATTCCGGGGCCGGGAAGAGGAAAGAGAGAGAGAGAGGTTTGTAAACTGGCATGCTGAATCAATCTCTCTCTCTCTCTCTCTCTCTCTCTCTCTCTCTCTTTCTCTTTCTCTCTCTCTCTCTCTCTCTCTCTCTCTCTCACACACACACACACACACACACACACTCACTCACACACATAAAGAAGGAAAAAAAAAACCAACATCCTTTATGTAGTGTAAGCGAATACGCAAAGAACATCAAAAGGTCATACTAAACGATTCTGACAACGCACAGAGCAAACCCAAGTCATCCCTTAGATTTTTCCACGTGACTAGTTGTAAACAAACCGCACGTAAACCTCTGGCATACACAATCATTAACACTGCCTTAATCCGTCCGCTGCCGAATGTGAGACCCCCCTAACAGCATCACTGCATCGCACGGTTTGATAGTAGACCTTCGTGCTCTGACAACGTCGTCCTGATCCGTTCTTGAAAAGCAAGCTGAATGAAGAGGTAAGGGCTCTTTACGAGTCTTTAGATCGTCATGCCGTTAGTTTGAAAATTATGCCATTATTTACAATTAATTTTATCTAGGATGACGTCATTATGAGTATTCCATCAAATCTCTCCCTCCTTACTCTCTTACTCCACTAACAAAATGTTGCTCAGAATGACGTCATCAGTTTTCGTCTTCCGATTAATCCTCTGACAACGAGGCGAGCACACATGCTAGATCCATATTATTTTCAGTGGCGGTCTCGGTGTTCATCAAGGTGGGTCAAAATATTCTGTTGTTCCGCGCCGCATGCTGAGGGTTAATCCAACTTGGCAGTTGTTATATCAAAGGGGTTAATAACAAAATCTGGTGCTGGTTCTGTGTTATGGAGAGGTTAATCCTATCTCGAGACAGGCTACAAACACCTGGGAACAAGGTGATGATAGTACAGCGAGTATACCTTGTGATGCAATCGTCATGGGGTTATTGAAAATTGTATGTGATTGGATTTTTTGCATCGTCAGCGAAACAATTATATTGTGCTTGTAATGTTTATATTGTATGCATGTACGCACTGCACTGATGTAGTTATCTACAAGAACTGAATAAACCTATGTTGTTATTATTATTATTGCTGGCTCCGTTGCTCAAGACGTTGTTAAAACCTGGCATAAACCCTCTGTCCTAATCATTGTGACGTAAAGACAGACACACACGCTGCAATTATGACAACAAGGTGACTCATTTAATTCAATTTAACCAATAAAGAAATCAACAATAACTAACACACACATATTCCTTGTACTGGGGCATTCCAGAAGTACCGACTGTGCCATCAGGTTATGAACGAAGTAACTCGGGATTTGACAGTGCCTCATTCATTTGATTAATTGGGTGTCACATATTCGTAATCCCCATGATTCATAAAATCACTCTGATTCAATCTTTCTCTCTCTGTCTCTGTCTCTTTCTCTGTCTCTGTCTCTCTATCTCTCTGTCTCTCTCTCTTCCTCATCCCTCGCCGCATCCTCGGGCCATTTCCATGATTCTCACGAGTCTGTATATCTCCACAATGCCCCGCAGAACATTAAACACAAACGTGTCTTCGCCTGTGCCGAGCGGTGACATCTGCAGATTCCATCTGGCGAAATTTTGCAGGTGAGAACATCCTTCCATGCCACAGAGAGAGAAACCGCGGTTATAATAAAATGCGGCGTTGGTTGCTGGCAGTTGAATAAATGATGACCCTAGCGAAACCACAGGTGAGTGATGCACGTTACGATAGCACGTGCGTGAGTGAGGTGAGTAGGTTTATTTTCCATGTTGAAGCTCGTAATATATGAACGAGATACACACACACACACAGCTCACTTGATCATTGTCTAGCTCGTAACCGTCCTTCTTCACCAATTTTGCTATATTCCTTACCCATATCTCTGGTTCTTTCTTTCTCTCACGTTCCTTCTCTTGGTTCAAAATCTGTCTTTCTTCATAACCGTCGTCTACAATTATTTCGAAGGCATTTCTCACTCTCTTGTTCTTTTGTCACTGTTACTTCTGCTGTTGACTAGCATCTCTCTCTCTCTCTCTCTCTCTCTCTCTCTCTCTCTCTCTCTCTCTCTCTCTCTCTCTCTCTCTCTCTCTCTCTCTCTCTCTCTACCCCTCCTACTCTCGATCTGTTTCCTTCCTGAAGCAATTTAATCTCATTCCATTAGGTTCGACAGAGCGGAACCGGCAGTCCACTGATGCAAAACTAGCAATTCATTTTAAAATACTCGACGAAACAAAACACGTTTCTCGCCGAGCGGAACACTGAAAAAGCTTTACCTGCCAATAAAGCGTTGAAAAATTAACGACACAAACATTCGTACCCTGCTGAGAAAACGACCGATCATTAAGGCATTTCAAACTTTAAGCAGACGTACAAATTATCTCAGTTGGGGGCGAAAACCCACTCGATATCCCTAACATGCCTGGGTCTTCAGCCTCCACAATATCTCCTGTTCTACCCATTTCAAGCAGCAAGCAAAAAACGCTAAAATATCCCACGGCCTTCCTACTTCTTCTTCTCTGCCCGCTTTTCTCTCCAGCAAAACACTTATTGTGAATCACCTATTCATTCACAAAACTATTTTTTTAATAGATTAAACGTTTAGAAATGGACTCTCTAGAGAAATATGTTGTCCTCTTTCCATGCCGCTGGAACATGGCCCTGCTGTGGGTTTTCTTTTTTTTTTTTTTTCACAATGGCCACTAGAACGGTTAGAAACTGGCGACGCGCAGCAAACAACGACAGGATGAAAGAATTGAAGATAAGAAGGAAATGCAATGGATGAAAAGAGAGAGAGAGAGAGAGAGAGAGAGAGAGAGAGAGAGAAAGCTCCACGTGACAGGCAGCAGGCGTTAAATGAGGAGAAAAGTGGAGCAGCCTACGCCCACGGCTAAAACAGGAAAACATAACTGCGGAAATTGACACACTGTTATGAGGAGCGAGAAAAGACCAAAAAAAAACTTCGCTTGGGACAGTCTGACTTTGAACATATACAAATCTAAACCGCAATCATAGATGTGACGTCATTAAAAGCGTTTCTGCGCGTGCGCACTGGCGCATGAAGACACAACTAAACGATAAACAGACACGAGAGGCGAGCGCGAGACCCCGGGGGGAGAGCGACACCGTTGCCATCTGGGAAAACAATGGCGGCTCGGGTATTTCCGCTTCCGCCTCTCCGCTCCACAGACGCTGAATGCGCCAGCTCGGTCGGGACTCCCTGTGGAGACTGGGGTTCCAGCGAACCCCCTAGGGGTCTTTCCCATGGTATTTATTTATAAGTGACACGTCGACGTTTTTAGTAGGTGAGCACTACAGGCGATGGTATTCGCAAAGGTGTGGCTAGGCCAGTCGATGGTGTTATACTTCGGTGGTGTCAAACTTTTTGTGTTTGTACCCCCAATATCATTAGAATGTCCTGAATACTTTGGAGACTTTCTTCAGACCACCATTTAACTAGCTGAATTATGAAGAGTAATTTCAAGACACTACAGAGCTGTCATTTGTTATAAGCCTGCCATGTAAATTCCTCATACCATTCACGATTTTGTCTCAGAAGCCTGTGACAATAAACCCTTCTTGTCTCTGCGCAGACTCCAAAGTCTTGACTCATTTCGAGATCGAAACTCGATCCATTAAACGAAATGGTGAGATCGCGCCACATTGTCTTGGCATATTCCAGCGAGTTTTCTTCGCTACATACATATTCATGTTCTCACCCTCTTACAAAATGGCGAATAGCTTGAAGTCTTGCTAGCTTCCTACTTATCCTCTACCAAAATGGAAGGTTCACCAGGTCAACCTAGATCATAAAACGATCTAATGTGCTATAAGATAACCGTCCTGAAACCTTAAGTATATTCTACTAACGTCTTTGGTCTTCACACTAAGTACAAAACTGTCTTTTTATTAGCCGAGACGAGATCTAAAGTGCGTTTCATGTTGCAGGTCTTCAAGGCACTTCGTCCATTCTAAAGGACCAGCACAGTTGTGGTGAGTATGATGTACTGTGTCCCAAAAACGTGCATCAAAGTGAACGCGTGAGTGCATAAGTAAAACTGCAGACATGAGTCCAAAGAAAATAAGAACGTCTCAACAACGCACGTGCGGCATATTCTTGTTGTTTTTATTTTTCTCGCGTTAGTCCCCGTGAAAATAATGGGACAGGCATTTGGTTCGCTCTGACAAACCCAATCCTTTGAAGCCCCGGTGAAATTGAAAATAAATGAAGGGTTTGGGCGACAGAGTAATGAGCCCCACGTATCGTTTTACCTGTAATTTCGAGGTTTGCCTCTGAGCTTAACAACTGTCATTTCTTAGGCTATTCAGACAGCGGTGTAGGCTATTAGCTTACAGTGTCGAACGTGATGATGAAAAAACCGTTATCGTTTAGGGCATATTATGAGCAAGATATGTAGAGGACATATTCTTTCTTATGATCGTTCTTCTTTTAAAGTTCTTTTTACGTCTTCCTGCTAAACGTTCATAATGAAGTGTGAGCGTGAGTAACCAGCACTCCCTAAGAGACGAACCAAATGATCTTTCAGTTAAACCTTTAGCTCCCATTAACAAATCTCGCTCAGCCAGAGACTGGAAACAAAATTTCTCTTCCGTTTCTCTTTCTTATCCTGTCTTTCTGTCCTTTTTCTCAACGTCATATTGTTATGACAGGTATGAAAGAACATGCATGTTACACAAAGATGCCTGCCAGTCATTTTTGCCAAAGGAGTGGGTAAACAGGCAATTCTTGCAATTATGATAAGAGGAAGAGGGGGAAAGAAAAGAAAAAACATAAAAAGCGTAACTCTCGAATCCAGACAAGAGCTGTTCATGCGACTCTCAACTCTTCGACAAGCTTACGGTTTACAGTACCCCTGCCATTTTATAAACACTGATCACTAGCATCTGAATGAAACCTCTCATGCCCATAGCCGAGTGTCCATTTTGTAGATTGGAGTATTTCTGAATGAAGCTGCTTTTTCAAGGCACTTTCAACATGTCCAAGGCGGAAATCGAACCCAAGGCCTTTATATCTTAATCTGACGCCATAATCATTGGCCATCCTGCTCAGGCAGGACGACCTGAACTGACGATATTAGTTTCATTTCAATGTGAAGCTACATGATCCACTTTCTCGGCAATGTTATGCCAAACTGCAAGGTTCATCCCTTCTCATCTCCCAAACAGAATTTACTCTCCGTTGCAACTTAATCCATACTGCCCATGTCGATATCTATCAACGGAAACCCACCGCGCTTCTAAATTGTACAGCCAGCAAAGACATCTGACCACACAAAACCAGAAAAGGGGTGGACACTACTGGACAGAGAAGCATCACTAGCTATGTCCCATCGCTTGAACAAAGCGGTTCAAAGGGTTATTTTCAAACTAATCCTCTACTGACAAAGCCGATGACAACTCATGCCACTCACGCGACGAAGCTTTCTGACCACCATGCAGTGGCGTAACTTGTAAATGGTGTTTTGAAAGGGCTGGTGGGGGGCGCTGAGATGCCTCTGTCTCTTTCACCTGATCCCATCTGAATCCCTAGTAGTAGTTGCCATCTACCGCTGGTAAGTGACAAATGGATGTCCAGCAAAACATCAAATCTCCCCTCCTCGGCCCCTTGCCATGGCCACATCGACCTCACCTGTCGCAGCGACGTCCTCCCTCCACTAGCCCTACTTGCTCACGCCTCTGCCACGATGTATGGCGTCTGCAGTCTCCAGTCGCCACTGGACAAAGACCAAAACATCTGCCGGACATTAGCAAACCGTCGCGTGCCACGAGCAGCGAAACCCTCAATCACAAGGAGGGAAATGAAAGGGGAATTTGCCGGGACTGGACTAAGCAGGGGAATTTACAACCAGACATCTCCTTTAAATAATGACGCTGTGGAAAACCTGGGCACTCATCAATGAGACTCCAATGGGCAATGCTGCATGTAATGAAGATTGGTCCGACGAGACGTCGTTGGGACGTCATTTAAACGTAAGAGGAAAAATCTAAGAAGGCCACACTGTGAACACCGAAAGCACAGTCTGTGCGTCTCTTTACAGTAAGACCTCATAAACTCGAATTCCAACGGGTCAATCATAATTTCAAGTTCATAAGTAAAATCTGAGTAAAATATGCATTTGTGGTCACAGCCTTACAATGAATTTATCTCTCTTTTCTAGTTCTTTAGTTTCGAGGTCGTAAGACTTTGTATTGGCCTTTGGAAATGTAATACATTCGAAAATTCCCCTTAACGTCATCACTATAATATAAGAAACCAAATCACCACCATATAATAGTAACATATTATAGTGGAACATGCTGAAACTGCTTGCGTAGTTACTGTAATACCCAGGTAAAAATCTCATACTATCATTATGAAATTTCACTTGCAGATTCAATCCCTTCAGTAGTTCTCAATATCAAATCCCAAAAAATTTAAGTCAGTGAAAGCCTATACAACCTTATGAAATCAGTAAGTACCCACACTTGGACATCCTTTCGTCAATTTCAAGTGAAATGCTCGGTCATCATTGTCATCTTTGCCAAGGATGCGGCATTTACAAGCAGATCCAACAATATTTTGTCAGACTTTTTGTAGACACGTGTCTGGTGTCTCCCCCCAGCGGTCATCCCTGGGCCACCCTACTTAAATAATAACATAGCACTCGGATGAGATTTTACCCTTGGGTGAGCACACAGTCACACATCAGCCGGACAGCCCTGGAGCTGGCAGCCGGTCTCGGACCGGTGACACGCAGAGAAACATAACAAACACACCATTCTATAGCATGTCCATCTGCCGTCCAGTGCTGTGGTGTCAAGGGCAGGGAATAGTTTGGGCAGGGATTTAATGCAGAATAGATGAGATGGACAGATGAGGAAGAAGATGATAAAGAAGTACAGTAGCACACTGACCTAAGAAGAAATGGTAAAAATGACAGAAGGAACTGAAGGGAGGGAACTAAAGAGGAAAAGAGAGTCTCTTTCTCTCCATACTCCCTATGCTACGTCCCCAAACCTTATCTTTCCTTTCCTTTTGCCAATTCTTAGCTTCATCCAATCTTCCTAATCGCTTTAACTCTTTCTTCCAAGTCCTACCACCCACGGCAGGTTTGTTGTCAAAACATGCACACTACCATCTGTTAACGTATCGCCCCTGGTCACTATGGGGCGTAACTCTAGCCAAGCGCACAGTAATACGATATCGTCTCCCTTTCCGCCTTATCTTCCCCAGACTCATCTACTATTCTCTTTCTCTAATTCATAAGAGGGAAAAAAGCTGCACTTCTCATAATATGCCTCATGCGTGCATTGAAGAGATCCATATTCTTTGCGATGTTAGTCGGTTTGATAATCAACTACAGAATATCTTAAGGTTATGTCAGATTGATATTATTCAACGGATTTGTTGCTTTCAAACATATATGCATATGCTGAATTAGATAAAAGCTGGTCAATAGTCGAAAATATAACAAAAGAAAAAATATTCCTTATCATGATTTATTACAGTTTTCTATCCCCCCTAGGGTGTCTGTCTCTACTGATTGTTCCCCTCCCTATGCCCTCCACAACTGTTGTGCGCTCTCACGTTCCTCTTTATTACAAATCTTTTGCTACGCCATTGCCTTTGAATCAATGTAATCGACTTTTGATGGATTCCCCACCACTGAATCCGCCCCTGCCGAATCCCCTTGTCTATTCAGTCTCCTTTTTAGAAAACCCTTTCATAGCCATCGCCATTTCTGCCCTCTCAACTCTGGGTAACTCGCGTCATCAAACTAACGAACCGAACTGCCATCGACCAGCGAGGTGTAAAGAGAGGTAATTTGAAAGCAATTTTGAAGGACACACAGGTTCGCTCCCCCAGTGGAATTTTAATCCTACGTCATCTTCGACCCATCAGAATGGATGCACTGGCTCGTGAGATATGCCGGGAGAAAAAAAAGGGGAGGTCAATCTTAAATAGAAATGTGTGTTAAGAATGGGGCTGATGGGAATACATCCCCAAAACCCATGACCAAAATGAGCTCAGTGAGATTCAAAACTGTTGGAGTTTCCAAAATGAGAGCAACAGAAGGAGGGTGGAAAAGACTGAAAAATAAGGCTGAGAAAAAAAAAGAGGGCAAGCGATGATTGGTCTAGTTTATTTATAAAATTTTAGAAGATTTTATGATCTCCAACCTTATGTAGGTTACAAAACAATTGACGTAAATGCATCTTGTTATAACACACTAGTCCTCGGTCCCTCATTTTCTCCATATAAAGTTTCATTCATTTACCTCGAACATCTCACAAGTTCCAAATCATAAACTTCAATTCGAGTTTCCGACGTCATACTCTACGATAATGATCATTACTTTTCTCCTCATCACACTCACCACCCCACCTATACATACACACAAACGAAAGCACCGTCGTGCCTCTACGCCTACATTTCAAACTAACCAGTGAGCCAACCAGGCTGGGCTTCAAATAGACCCATAAGCAAATCTACATGCATCCAAACTAAACAGCCCTAAAGCTATTTGCCTCTCCTGTTATCCATTTTGAGGCCTTCATTCCGCAAAACTCCCTTCTTGAATGGCCACTGATTAGCTGTTAAGGGTCTGTTCATCTCTTTCTAGATTCTCTATCTATCTATCTCTCTTTCTCTCACTCACCCTTCTCTCTCTCTCTCTCTCTCTATAGGGCCTATTTAGGGCGAAGCTATCGAATTCCGAAGTTGTTCGTTTCCGAAAGACGGGCAGCAATCAAGACCTGTATTTTCCCCTTCCATTCAAATGGGCAAATTAAATGTCCCGTTTTTGGATTTGCCCGCGATGTGAAATGAATACGATTTTTACATTCAACGTTCGATAATGCTTTCCTTCGTTATTTCTTTCTCTCCTTCCTTCGTGATCTTATTTCATCCCTCTTGCCTTTTTCTCTATACTTTTTTTTTATTTTATCTCACTCTCTTCGTCTTTCTTTTTTATCTTCTTGCCTACATTCTGGTTCGGCAAAAGAAAGAAAGAATAAGTATGTACATGACTAAAAAGGAACACAGTATAAAGATTAGTTAAACAAAAAGGGATTGAATGAATGAATGAATGAATGAATGAATGAATGAATGAATGAATGAATGAATGAATAATCTTTATTTTCCATTTTCAACCTTGCCTCTCCCTGTTTCCTAGCTCTATATCTTTATTCTGTCTTCCTTTGGCTTACAATTACATTATATTCCGCTTTTAAATCCCAACAACTCCTCTCCTCATCCAATAATTCTTTCTCTATTCTGATCTTCTTCATCCTCTTATTATCCTGCTCTACATCCACTTCTTCTTCTCTTTCTCCTCCGCGTTCTTTTTCTCCATCTCCCATCACGCTCCACACGTGTGATCCACAAGTACGTAATTACCGTCCCTGATCATCTTTCTTCGAATGCAACACGGATAATCTGCCCCTGCTCCGCTGTAATTGTCGCCCATTCTTATTTCAAAAAGATGCTTTAAAAAAATCGTATCACGATTGTAAAAGAAAGACACGTTTTGACCTTATCTTTTATCACCGTCTGATTAAAGGTAAGAAGACCCTTGCAAAGTGATAATCTGATTAGTTTCCTTAATCTGACTTGTCAATGTCTATTAGTGTTCTACAGAAATTGCACGAGAAAAATTGAGACAGACGTGTTTTTTTTGGCTAAGGGTGCGTTTCCATAAGATCCGGCATGTCGAATTTAGTTCGTCCCGACTTCTCTATGCCCGGTTTTTCTCAATGTTGCTCTGACTGAGCCGACTACAAGAAGTCTGCACGACACGACACGACACGACACGATACGACACGGCCTTAAACTGTTTTATTTTGCAGATTCATATCTTTATTATTTTCTATTGTAACTATCGATACAAAATATGGATAGACAGGTATGATTAGACACATCAGCATACATATGTACACTCAGACAGATGGACAGACGATCAGAAAACTAAATGGACAGACAATCAGACAGTCAGACGGATAGACATATCAACAGAATTAAATAGGAAATTCTCTTCCCCGGCGAGCTAGACAAAAAGAGGATCTTCATAAGACTATAATCATGTTCATGTCTAGCAAGTGTTTCGGCTCTTTCACTTCCTATCTAATCCCATCCGTCAGAGGGAATGTTATTATGTCTCCATACGTCACAGTTTCCACGGACGTGACGCGCCGGATTCAGTGGAATGGCACCCTAATGATAACGTCAAGCCTAGATTTTATCTAGTTCGGAGCATTGTGGAAAAATGAATAAGATGTTGGCCACAGGATCTACAGGAGCTGAATTAGGGGACAAAAAAAAATATATTCCTCGTGAATGCTGCGAATAAGCGGTTTGCGATAAAGATAAAGTGGGAGCAAATTGTGTTATTTCTCCACAGAGGTAAGAAAGATGATCTCGTGATAAATAAAGAAATGTATCTGAAAGGGTTGCAACGAGCTCGCTGCAATCAAACCTTCTTTAAATAACAAATTATTTCCTCATATTCATGCAATCCCTTCCTTTCGTTCTCCTTTGTGTTTTTACCCAATCCACGCTTGTTAGGATAATTTACAGGGGAGAACTACATTTTCATTTTCATTTCGCTGCAGAGTTATCTTCCCCTGCACGCCTGTAAACAGCATCGATCTTATATAGCAAGGGGAGAGAATTCTGATTGGACGGGTGAAAACAACCATTAGATTCTTAGCCGATAAAAAAATTAATTGTATCTTATATTCCATTTAATCAGTTCGAGTCCCCTTCATGAATCCCAATCTATCTCATCTTAATCATTAGATCTTTCTTGACGTCAAATCCAGCTTTACGTCCCATGTACATAGAGGATGCACCTTGTTAAAATTATAAAGTCATTCACATATCTCATTTCGCACCCACCCTCCCCTCAAACTCTTCCCCCTTCCGTTTTTTTTTTTTGTTTTTTTGTCTTTGTTTTTACTTTTGTCCCTTCATCCAATAACCCATCAAGATTTTGCGAAAGGATCTTGCTTTATTATATATTCGACACGGCGGTTTTTTTTTTTTTGCCCCTTTCACAGATTGATTACCTATTGAGGCATATTTGCCTTTGAAATTACTGGTATTATGTCCTTCCCCTTTTCCTATACACACTCTCTCTCTTAATCAGTGGTTGGCATGTCACTGAATTTCGTGAGTTATTCAGCAGTGAATTCCATGTCATGTCATGCTTCACACTTCAAATTCTTCAACATCGTATTCTGACATATGTACTCAATTATCACTCACATGCTTAAGAATAGAAAATAAATCTTGCCCTCATTTCTTGGTCATTACGGATCCCTTTCATACCCATAAATGGACACTTGAGCGATATCTATTGAATTTTTCACTGTGATATCGATAATGTCCAATACTGAAACCAAATGCATATTTTTTAAGAAAAANTATATATTCGACACGACGGTTTTTTTCCCCCTTTCACAGATTGATTACCTATTGAGGCATATTTGCGTTTGAAATTACTGGTATTATGTCCTTCCCCCTTTCCTATACACACTCTCTCTCTCTTAATCAGTGGCTGGCATGTCACTGAATTTCGTGAGTTGTTCAGCAGTCAATTCCATGTCATGTCATGCTTCACACTTCAAATTCTTCAACATCGTATTCTGACACATATACTCAATTATCACTCACATGCTTAAGAATAGAAAATAAATCTTGCCCTCATTTCTTGGTCTTTACGGTTCCATTTCATACCCTTAAATGGACACTTGGGCGATATCTACTGAATTTTTCACTGTGTTGTCGATAATGTCCAATACTGAAATAAAATGCATATTTTTTAAGAAAAAAAAAGTCTATTTCCGAAGGCAGAAACTGACATGAATAGGAGTGGTAATTTTCAACATTTCCAAAGCAGGTTCAATGAAATTACTATCATATTTTGTCCCTTCCCTCGTAATACACAAAAGAGCTAATTCTCATTCCGGTCATATAAAAGAGATTCATTCTATTCCATTTTGTATAACTTCTACAGCCGTATCACTTGGAGAAAAAATCCAATTTCTTTGACGGACAGGATTCTCTGAGGCTTGGTACATTGACCCTTAGAGGAGGGCTATGTGAGGATAGCAACTCACACAGTGATGGCGTACAAAGGGGAAAAAAAAAACGTACTGAGGACTCATGTTCTCCTTTTTTTTTTCAACGAGGGGTGGGGAATGGGGGTGGATAGGTGTTTTACACTCCTTATGCTGAGGCAACCAAGGCCTCTTTGCTTCTACAACCCTATGGTCTTAGAGAAACAAGAGCACACTTTTCTAGAGAACCAAGATTCCCACCTCTCCCCCTCTGTCAACACCACTGCAGAATGTATCAAGATCTTTCTTTGGGGTCTAGGCATCAATAAGAAGGCAAAAATGAAGCACTTATGTTTCAAACGCGTTTGCCACTACGTCTTCATTTGGGGCAACTAAATTATTTCTATGATCACCATCCTCTACCAGATAATAGGTTTACATCTATGCCAAATTTCTTTCTTACACCCTCGTTTCTTTTTCTCTGAAATGCGTTTGGCAGAATTTTCATCATTAATATTCCCATGATACTGGAGTGGGTGAGGTGGTGTGAGGGGTAGGGATTGAAAAAAAAAACACCACTTAACAACTCTTTTTTTTTTGGGGGGNGGGGGGGGGGGGAGATTTGATGCGGCTTCCTTCAAAATATCGGGGTACAGTTTGTGAAGAAAAACTGTGGAACCATCCAATTAGAAGCCATCACACTTCGGTGAAAATGTCTTTTGGTTGCTATTTGCTCTTCATTTGACGTGGGTTTTTGTTTTCTTTTCTTAAAGCGCGGGGGAAGAAGAGCGAATTTGGGCAAATGCCTGGAAATTTCCTCTAATATTATGCCGTTTGACATGGTAGGGTTCAAAGACTGTTTATCTCTTTTTAACCCACTTGTCTATACTCAGGATTTTCTTTTGAATCCTCGGCCCATAAACGCCGCTTAATCTTCCTGCAAATTGATGAAGATACTTCACACAAGGTAATGAACGTTCTTATGACCTGAGGCCATTCCACGCCCGTGTACTGGCCAAGGTCAAAAAGCTTAAAACTCTGAACCTTGACCCCTCTAGATATGAACTGTGAGTACTTTATTTCCGGTTACTCACACTCGGCCTTCTGATTTGAGTGTTAAGTCTTTCTTTGATTTCTTAGCGATACGTGCGTCAGTACTGGTTTTATTTCTGTGTACCAGCGCACCTTCCCTTCTTTCCCGCACTGTCCTTTATCGTCTTTCGGAATTAAGTGTCTTTCTTGCGTGAGGGACTGGCAGGTAGTAAAGGAGAAATAAGTTGGTTGGCTGGGGGACTAGAGTCACTAGACCCCCCTCTCAATTATTATGTGCGAATGGTCATCCGGGCATTACAAGCCAGATCTCCAAAAAACATTACGTCCGCCGTCTGTATTTCCTTTGTCAGAGGAATATGACTGGCATCCGCTATTGCCATTATTATTATTATTTTGTTTACGCTCTTGTTTTTTGTTTAGTATTTTGTGATAAGTTTTGGATGCTCATATGTCATGTTGTCATGAGCTCATAAACTTTCTTGAATCTTGACTGATATGGCCTGTTACGTTGGCTTTTTTCGTTGTTGTTGTTGTTGTTTTTTTGTTTTTTTTTGGCTGATGGATCTTTGACTTTCATAAGTCCGATTTGATGGCGCAATCACACTGTTATTTAAATTTACATTTTGCTTAAACTAGAAGTGAGGTTGGCTGATGTTGACTTATTAATAACATTTTATATTAGAAAACATGGACGATTGGCTGAACAAAATCAACACATAAAAAAATTAAAAATGGAAGGTTGGCAAAATAATACCGGGTAAATATGAGTGGCAAGCAAAAAAAAAGAAAAAGAATAACCGAAAAATAATCAGTGGCTAACAAGAAATACCCAAAATAAAATACTGAGTAGTTGGGATGCATTGAAAGGGGATACCGTAAACATTATCTTCCTCTGTTATCCTATCGTATCTCGAACACCATGAGTGCCCACACATAATTACGTGAATATTTCTTTCCACCACTAATTTGTTTATTTTGTTGCATGTCAACATTTTAGACTATGTCGTTTTCCTGACACTAAGTAATAATTACCATGTCGATGTGAATTCCCTATGAAATTTTACTCACTTGCATTTCTAAGGCTGTCAGTCAATCTCTCTCTCTTTCTCTCTCTCTCTTTTTTTGTTTTTTCTGGTTTGTTTTTTTTTTTTTTTTCGTTATATACGCTGGATTTATCATACGAATTTTTATAGGAGTGCCTAAGTATGCTGTGTCTAACCACGTCTTGCCGTGGGAACATGCAAATGGGTGCTGTATTTCACAGAAAAGACAGGTAAGCCTAACTGCACTTTTCACGCTGTTCAC
>JAWQUT010000323.1:306837-319476 GCA_033807755.1 Ellobium chinense
TTTTTTCCAGCCTCCTTGTACAGCAAAACGAGAAAAATTATGTTTTTAAAAAAAAGGTGCTAAGACAGCGTGGGACGGGAACTTTATTTAGAAATGAAAAAAAAAAAAGAAGACTACACCTAATCTTACTTCCAAATACCCTTTCTCTTAAAGCCAACGATTTTTTACCACAAATTGAGGAAATGAGGTTGAGCATAGAAAGGCATAATTAGAGGGCTGGGCAGCACAGCAACTACTGTGTATCTCAGAACACGGCAAAATCTCATTCTACTGTTAACAACCCCCACCTCCCATGTCCGTTTGTTTCCTACTCAAACATACCTTGGCCACAAAAATGAGAAAATGAGGACCTAACAGGGGTGAGGTAACGGAATGAGAATTATCTGANTCCTCTTAAAGCCAACGATTCTTTACCACAAATTGAGGAAATGAGGTTGAGCATAGAAAGGCATAATTAGAGGACCGGGCAGCACAGCAACTATCTCAAAACACGGCAAAATCTCAATTCTACTGTTAACAATCCCCACCCTTCCATGTCCCGTTTTTTTTTCCTATTTTAATATACCTTGGCCACAAAAAATGAGAAAATGAGGATCTAACATGGGTGAGGTAACGGAAAGAGAATATCTGAGCTTTNGTGGGGGGAAGAGGGGGGAGAGAGAGAGAGAGGAGAAAGGGGTAGGAGGACACAGTGAATCTCTTACGATCATATCCTTAGTCCAGAGGCAATATCCTCTACTTCCGGCATCCAATCATGACAAAACATGAAACGGGGACCTATAGTATTGATGGGTGGTGGTGGTGGCGGCTGTGGTTGTTGCTGAAGGGTCGGAGGGCGTGGCGATTCTCTAGAGATGCAGTCGGACTAAGCGGACTGAGAATTATCCGAACCAATTCAGGATCGAAAATTGGCCCATTTGAGTGCACTTCCGTGAGCAATTTTGGACTCTCGGACCAAACCAAAGGCTGAATACAGCCAATAACACAACATCCAATTGGCTTCATTTAGAACAGCAATGGAAGAGTTTTGCTCCTGGGTTCAAAAAGTCAGCGGGCTACCAGAGCCGGACTGACAGCTGCGCCATGCAGGCAAATTACTGTGTACTTATTGAAAAGAAAACCCGCTGGATATGGACAGAAAACTACTTCGCCATGGACTGGTGGAAGTAAGAGGACGCACAAGAAGACTATGAACAGGAAGACTTTAAAGCAAATTCGCAGAACTAAATTTTCTTTTAAAAAATGCATATTAAATTGAGGACATGAGCGGATGACTAGCAAACTGAAGACTATCAAAATAATCGCTCAGTGCAAGTTTAGACTTCCGGACTTAACCAACGGCTGAATACACCCAACAGTACAACATCCAATTGGCTTCGTTTGGAGCCAGTTGGGGTTGTAAACATTATAATGTTCCTCAGCTAGGAAGTTGGAAATGCGATGGAATTTATGGCCAGAATCTCATGTACTCGAAATACTCATATACTCTGTGATAACATTGTCGTGAGTAGCTCAACACAAGTATTTACTCAGACAGCTTCTACTCAAGAGTGTGTGCCCCTTTGGGAACTCGATATTATGGACTGATCCCTTGGAATTCAACTTCTTGGGGTATTACTGAAGTTATGCATAACTGAGAGCTTCCGCACTAACGATGGAATCTTTTACCACCTAAATATTACATTAGTACATCGGTGCTGAGTAACAGCGTTCAACATGCAGAGTTAATGTAATTTTTACACGGTAAGAGATCCCACTGTTAATGCGCAAATCTTCAATTGTCCGTGTTTGACAGGTGACTGGCAAAGACAAGTGCTCAGAAGGCCATATTCAACTGTATGCCTAACAGCAGCCTTTGAGCTTTCATCTCAAATTATCACTCATCGAGTAATGTCTATTCAAACGGTACGTTATAACTTGAGAAGACTAAGGAACATATAGATTACCATCCAAACACAAAAGCGAGCTATTTGTTCATCTGACATACGCAGCGCACAGGTAAACCACGTTATGAAGTTGAATGTTACCTCAGCTGTGTCAGATATTCTTTTATTGCTACAAAGATGAAACAACGAATATCGCATTTCATCTGGAATGATCTCTGCACGTTAAGCAATTCCACTACGGTTCAGGCATCAGCACAGAAATGGCACATTTTGCACATTAGATTAACCCTCTGCAAATGCGTCTCAAGCAACGAAAGAAATTCTGCACTTTTCTACTAACATCTTTTCCCAATTTTAACCCGATGTTACCACATGCGGCGAGAGAAACGTCTCCGAATTTCCGTTCCCCTTAAAATGCACTTCCTTCTTCCCCACTCCACGCCTTCGCACTCAACTACTCTGTCGCCAAGAGATGTAAAATCTTCGAAATTTCTCCTTCCCACATTTCAACAACGCCCACAACATGAAATCTACGGCCATCCATCTGGACCGAAATGCACTAGGACCCATAAATTCTAAAATTATCTTGGCCGCATCTGTCTGCAATTCCTCTGCATTTCAATATGATTGTAAATCACCGTGAAATATCTCGACGTTTTTCTGGAGTAAGAGTGGTACTTGAGTCCTGGAAAAAAATAAGCTGTTCCCAATACTCACCATTGTGGGTAGCGTGCATCGAAAATCCACAATGGCTGCATCGGTCATTTTAACTTTTGACCTCATAGAGACCGGTGGGAATGCATAGATACTTAACTTAATCTGCCAGTACACAATGCCTATACAGCTGTGTTGATCGTAAGGTCATAAGTATATTATTAATAAGCATTAGTACCATTACAATTCCAACTCTCCAACTAATCGTTCTGTGCCGTTCAATGCAATGCCGAAATGACTTGAGACAACCTTTTTTTTTTTCTTTTTGGACTAAGATATATTTCAATCGACCAGTGCCTATGAGGGTTAATTGAAATTAGCAGAATAAATTGCAGTATAACGTCATGTATATGACAACTGTTATAACGGCCACAGATACCCAGTCCCTTTCTCGATTCTCACATACAGGTCTCATAGTAATGTAATATATCGCTCTGTGCTTTACTTCGACTACATGGTATGGATCAAAACTATGTGCACATACCAAATATGCAGTCAAACAGTTTGTCACAGATTGGTAATAAAATTCCTAAAACCCATCCTTCAAGTACATAGTTACCTATGCATTTACCACCATGCAGATAACCCGCATTGCCAGTCCAGGAATTTTGATCAAAATTTTCCCTGTGCAACAAATGGAAACCACTCAACCATGTTATGCATAGCCTATGATCTCTACATGTGACCAGATGGTGGTGGATCGTCCGAGAGTAAAAATGTCAGAATCGATCAAAGTGTTACTGTTTTCGTTGCTGATGTCACGACAGATGATGTGACTGCAGTTGTTGTTGCTGGCTCTTATTTCCAATGCGGTTATTGTTATTATTACTATTTATTATCATTAGTATGAATAATAGTAATTACGTATTTCTGGTGCCGCTGTTGCTTTTATTTCTGAGAACGTCGCTGATACTCTTGTTGCTGTTTGTTACTAATAAAGTTTCTGCTGAAATTGATGTCACTTTTCCTTTAAGATGTTAAACATCTCATTCACATCTTCCTCTGACAATTTAAAGTTGCTATCCAAGGAGCTGAGAAATTTTCGACCTCATGTAATCTGCTTGGGTCACAAAACTGTAAACTCGAAAGACCGGGTGTTGTCTGGATTTTGTCATTGTGATCATCAAATTCTGATCTGATGATAAATCGGTGTTGATCATGTTTGAAGATGATGATGATAACAATGATAATTAACTTAGCCCTCAAGAAGAAGAAAGACATCTGCATGGAAAATCTGACGTCTCAACAATTTTCACAGCCTGCCTCAATTTATAAAATTATTTTTATTCACACCTTGGTGACCGGTATAAACAATATCCCCGGCGTCCACAATATGCCAATCTTGATAATGCTGACGACGACTAGGATAATAACATTGCATTTTCTTTCCCTTTAACACTTAGTGAACCCATCCGAAAACTAACAAAAGATTTACTGCAGTTTGCCAGTGGTCGAATAGCCTCAGTCCTGCACATGGCGCTAAAGCCAATATTGATGTTCACCGTAATCTAACATCGCACCTGTTTAATGCGAGGGTAAATTTCGGAGATAACAGGAAATCCGCCAGGCCTATCGGGAGTTTGTCGGTATTCCGGCCCGGGTGATAACACTTTTGCCTGTGTTCTGTTAAGATTGCATGCCAGATTATATAATGAAAGCTGGGAGGTTTTCCACTTGTGGACGGATGGATTTAAGACATTACGACACGAGACGGCTGCGAGGGGAAAAAACGAATAATTTACAAGTCGAGACGACGTAATTTAGATTAAGAGGTTTTTTTTTATAAAATATCTGGAAGTGCGCATACAATATTGCTGTCTTCTGACGGTTCCAATTTTATTTTTCATTACATTCTGGTGTTACAGACCATTTTATTATCATGGTGTACAGGTATCCCTTCTATCAAACCATGTGGCTTTGGGCAATGCCCTGCTACCTTTGCTTCGGTACATATCATTCTACAGGCATACGTATATGTTGTCTGGAGTTGCCTGGGATAATGACTTTTGACAAGAAGTCTGAATTACAAATTTGAAAAAAATCAAATCAGTTACATTTAAATCTTTTAAGAGCTAAAGCCAGGCAATGGTGATTCAAACTCAATACCATTATCCCGCATAAACAATGATGATATTATCTATCATTAGATTGAACTGTCATGTGACCAAAGCTGGAGATCGTCACTATAATCAACGAAGAAAAAATAACGTTGACAACAGATAAGTCTTTTTGCCATAAGAAAGCAGAATAGGTCAAACCCATGATCTCGAAAATTCCGTAAATATTGACAGTATTTTGACCTGGAAGAGCAGCCATATCATTAGTTGTCTACATATTGGGGCCTGGTAGACAACATAATCCGTCTGTAAACATTCGCTATGCCCACGCGCTCACAAAACTGTAAGTACTTTAGAACAATAGATAAGCCTCAAAATGTCATATTTATGTTGACACAGAGAATCATATAATATACCAATCTCATGCCAAGTGCGGGTTTATTTTCAAGCGCAAAATCTGTGTGTACGTATTGAAATTTAGCATAAAAAAGCTTAGTCACGTCTTTCTCTTGCGTTCGTTTTTTTGTTGTTGTTGTTTTTTTCTTGTGAACAATTAATGTCGATACTACTGCCAAATGTCGTGATACCATAACCAGCGTCGTTGTTCGATCATCCAGCGTTCTCCACAGACCTCTTTCTTGACTTGATCTCTGTATTGATCAGTGCTTGTCTCTGGTCAGGTTGCAAAGCAGCAATGCTGCATTCTCAGAAGATAGTATTCCCATTTTCTCAAATATTTTGATATAAATACAGCAGGATTTTACAAATCTTCGAATCTAGTACACCTGTACTTAACTGCATATTTGTGACGTGTTCAAGATCGGGTGTATAATATGCTAATGAAAAACTGGACTTGGGAAAAGAACATGGGTTTGACCAGCATACAAATGACGGGGTAATGAGATGTTACTGATATTTTCTCGCAATTCTATGCATTATCAATTACTACCACTATCATTTTCTGTTTGGCACGGCTTCTAATGTATGAGCCATTCTAAAGAATAAAGTGAGAACCGCTGAACTTAACTTGCCATCTCTGGGACTGGGCATCTTCTAATCCCTCCTGAACACCCCCAAGATCTAGACTACAACAGATGGAGAAACAGTATTCCCCATTTCGCCCCAGAAACTGCTACTATATTCATATATAAGCCCTGTAAAACGCATCAAGGGACGCAACTGTTGCGTGTGAAGAAAAACACGAAAGTTCTAAATCTAGGTCACTTGGGTAAAGGAAACGAGCGACTTCTGAAGTCATGCCTACGTGCTAAACGGTGTGCCTAGCTCAAGTCAAGCCTGTCTTTGTTTATTTCAAATCTGATATGAACTTGATGAATTTCAAGATTTATAGATAAAACACGTAATTACTTTTCCCATACTGAGATTTCGTGGAGAAGACCAACGAACGTAGATATACAGTACATACATGCTTTGAATATTTACGTCAAGAAACATTTTTCCAGTGAGTCCATTCCACGGCAATGTCTTGAAAAGTGATTCTTGGTTGTCTTGAAAAGTGCTGTGCCAACACATTAATCAATTGTTATAGGAAACCTCATAAAATCTACGCTCCATTCTACAAATAATAATTAGACAGCAATGGACCAATAATGAGTGCAACTAGCCTGAACTGCGGGGCATATTGATAGTATAGACCCCATAAACAAAGCGGCAGAGAGACAGCAAGATGCATGCATCGGAACGCAAGGCGAAGAAAAGCCCCGAACGAAGAAAAGCTCCGAAGGTAGAAAAGCCCCGAAAACAACTTTTAACTTGACCAAGACCGGTGATCAGAATCCACCCATCTATGTGTTTAAACGAAAAAGTGTCTTGCTACTTTTATTTTACTGTAGGGCTTCAGTGTCAGTGGTTGTCCGAAGAGCAACTACACCTAGCGAGAAGCCGAGAGAGGGTATATCCCATGTCCGCTTACAATTAATGTATAGATACATCATTTCATTGCTTTGTTGCTTTGAAATGATACAAAAAAAAATTTTAAAATGACCTATAGTCCACACAATGTAACTTTCCTATGTCTTTGCTTTTGAGTTAACTTACAAGACACCTTCTATGGAATGATCCCATAGCAGGCTACATATGACTTAGCTCTAGTTTCCCTCCGTTCGTTCAAAAATCAGATATTATTTTGAGCGAAATATAAGATTTAATGATAAATCATGCAATTATTTTTTATCTCACGGAGATCGCTTACCACAGACCTACATAGATACACACACATGCCTCCCCTATTTACCTGAATAAACCCAGAAGAGCTCATTCCGCTTAATCGCAACACTTTAGAAACGCCGCGGCTGTAAGGAGTTGCAAACATTCATTTACTTGTTAAAAAAAAAAAATTCTTGCTGCCTGAATACATTCTGAATAAGTGATAGTTGCAATAAAAAGGGTTTCTATTACGCGGAGCTGACTTGACAATGCTAAGGATGAGCAGATCTAATAGACTGAACATGTTTCGGGCATCGGGTGTTCCTACGTAACCTATTTTGTCCTGGGGTTAAATTATTCAATGACTTTTAAATACACAACTACTACTGCAGCTAATACTAATGTTTCGATTACGCACAAGTTCTGAATAAGCGGACTGCATTTAAGTGAACTCGACTGTTCCAGATTGCAATGCTAGGGATGAGCAGATCCTGTAGATTGAACATGCTCCTGGCATCGGGTGTTCCTCAATAGCCTATTTTCCTGATGTTATTTTAGTACGTTTAGTAACGTTTGGAGTGTGTCAAGTTTCTTAACAGCTAGTCTAGTCTAGCCTAGTCTTTGTGACTTACCAAACAGTTGCCCTATTCTGCGGTAGGGTAGCTGGGTATACTAGTGTTACTAGTGTTAGTATTTTCTTTGTTGTACACAAAAACAATGCTGAACCTGTGGTTTTCAGCTCGGAAGTACAATGTATTAGCCTGCGATCTCTCTCTCTCTCTCTCTCTCTCTCTCTCTCTCTCTCTCTCTCTCTATCTCTCTATCTCTATCTCTCTCTTTCTATCACTCTCTCCAGCCGGTATTTTTAATCCGTCCCTCGTTCACTCACAAAACAATCTGCCCTGCTTTTCTTTTCAGCTATGTGTAAAATCAGGCTATACACCATTTCTTCGCCCGTATACGTCACAGCCCATCAGCCGTCGGCAGATGATATCACACAATGGGGAGGTAATTGATGCTCTGTTATCGCTGTCTCTGGCACAACCGCGTGTTCTTTACAGCTAGTGCAACTTTAAGGCCGTCTGTTACTTCTCTCATTCAATACCTTAGTCAGGGGTTTTTTTTTCTTTTGCGGTCTTGTAATCTGTGAAGGTGATTTTCAAGATTAAAGTAGTAACAGAGGTACGCAACATGCGAGACCTTAGCAGCGCTTGGCTCTCTGTATAGTACCGGATATTACTTCAGATGTATGCATGATATCATACACTTACTAACATTAGAGCTATTACTACAGCTAGTGGTGTACAATGATACAGGATACAGTGGAGTGGGTGCATTAATGCAGCCATTGCAAGCTCTCAAATATGTCCGTCAAAATATTATATATATTTTGTTGGTGTTTTTTTTTTATTATTATTATTACTTTCAGTATGAACACCCATACGGTCTCGAAAACGACATTTTTGTAACTAATCTAAAACTTGAATGAGAATACACTTCCGATTGCGGAATACTCGCATTAATCAATATGGCACCGGGTAACGAAAGTTAACTAAATTTGTCCACTATAATCACTTAATATTCAAAATTTTATGTAATCTCATTTCCATGACCGAAAGTTAGTGCTTTAAGTCCATCCATTCAAAATCTCAATGTTAAGAACGTTTTTTTTTTTTCCTTTCCACTTCTGTCAGTTGCACGTCTAAAGCTGTTCTCGTGTTCCTTCCACAATGGGGGTTGCGTTTNAACATTAAGATTTGTTTATGGCCACTTTTTTGTTGGTGGTTTTTTTTATCATTATTATTATTATTTTTCAGTATGAACACCCATACGCCCTCGAAAACGACATTTTTGTAACTAATCAAAAACTTGGATGAGAATACACTTCCGATTGCGGAATACTCGCATTAATCAATATGGCACCGGGTAACGAAATATGGCACCGGGTAACGAAAATTAACTAAATTTGTCCACTATAATCACTTAATATTCAAAATTTTATGTAATCTCATTTCCATGACCGACAGTTAGTGCTTTAAGTCCATCCATTCAAAATCTCAATGTTAAGAACGTTGGTTTTTTTTTGTTTCCTTTCCACTTCTGTCAGTTGCACGTTTAAAGCTGTTCTCGTGTTCCTTCCACAATGGGGGTTGCGTTTCAGGCTAACGACTTGAACAAATGCGAGGTTATTGAGAGACGAGACAATACCGTGTGTAGCAGGTAAAAACATGATGGAGGTTAAGTTTCCAGGTACTAGGGCTTAGGTGTTAAGTTGGAGGAGGAGGAGATACAGAGAGGGGAGAAGAAGTAAAAGAACAGAAAGTCATAAGAGAGTGTGGGTACATAGGATAGAGATACAACTATCCCTGTATAGGCTTCGTCTGTAGATGAAAAGTAGTAATGACTATACTTTACTATTAAACAATACAAAGTATAAAAGTAGTACTAACAAGTATAAACATAATTATACCCATGGAAAATCCAAATGGAGAGGTCTTCACAGTAAGGAGACATATTTTCATTACACTTATGCTAATTCACAAATCAATCATATAGTCGCTCACCATTTTTGCCACAAGGGAACCCTATACAATAGTGTTGATCGGTAGGAGAGGGGAAAAGTGAGAGAGAGAGGGACAGGGATGATGTGAAAGAACCGCACTAGAGACGTACGAGTAGAGGAAAAAAAAAATAGAAACGCCACTGACAGAAAATGAGGATGCTACAACAATGACAATCAGAAGCATAAAAAAGATTGGGCTTCAGAAAATTGGCCGGCAAAAAGTGAAAGATGCAATGACAGCAAGGGATTCAAAGACATATACACGACACACGGCAAATTGGAAATATAACTGAACATGATACAATACCGTACAAAAACAGAACGTCTTCGTGAATTGATAATTTAGTATAAGAAAGTGCCAGGAATGTCTTGAAGAAGTTAACGGATGAAGACAAATGAAATCAGATTGAAGAATGCAAGCAGGAAGTTGCATGAAGCAACATATTCCAAAAAATAAACCCACGAGATGCAGCCGAAGGCCTCAAAGACCGAATGACACAGCGAGTGAGAGATAAAAATGAAAGAGAGAGAGAGATTGATTGCAGAAAAGGTAACCGCAAGAAACAAGTGAGAAGTTTTGGGGGAAGAGTTGACGGAAGGATAAAAAATGTAACGAGAATGAAGAGCTCAAACAGGAAGTCACATGGGGTAAGGAATATTAAGGGCAAAAAAAAAGCCACGGCATGCTGCGCAATGCCTGAAACAGCGAAAGACGGATGGAGAGATTAAAGAGGGAGAGACGGAGCTGGGGTGCAGTGTGGTGCACTCATTATTTCCAGCAGTGTTTCCCACAGTTCTCTCCCGCTTCCACCAAATCATGCCAACATATCTCACGCCTAACTTAATAAAATTTTAAATTTCTCCTAAAAGGTCGAAGCGGTGCGGGACAGCGCGCGTGCAAAATGAACAGAACAGAATGCGCACCGTCGTGTGAAATAGGGTGTCTTTATGGTCATGTCGTAATGAGACTTGAAATGGGAGGATCATAAGGTGCAGTCTGACTCGACGTAATAAGCTCGGTCGAGATCGACTCGAAAACTTGCTGCAATCGAGATGTCGCCTGTGACCTATATAAATCACAGGGATTTAGTAATCGCTCGGTCGTTGTAAAACTGAAATCGTTAAGACCCGGATTCTACTAAAGTGGTCGGCGATTTTACGCCTAGCTGTCTCCACACGATCTCTAATGCCTCTAAAAAAAATCTGCATGCGTCTGAAAATAAATTGCTTTACAAAGTTCAAGTATGTAGATTTTTATCGTACATTTGAATATCGTGTCGCGCTCGCCTATTATAGCAAGAGACCTGATATAAGTACACGCAACGACATGCACTTTTTTGGCCGTGGAGCATTACAAGAAACGGCTGTAAGATTCTTTTTTTTTTTCGCACAGTCTCCTGTTCCGTTCAAGAAACGTTTGGAGTTTTTCGATACAGTGGGGAAGCTGCATGGCCATGCGGCTTGTGGATAGTTCTCATAAACTGAAGACTGTAAGGTCTTGGGTTTGTGTGTTCGGATCCCTGGCCAGGCGGTTTACGTTCACTAGAATCAGATGTGAATGGAGACCTGGCTTTCAAGCCAGTGGGAACCAGTGCGCTGCTCCGCGGGTATCAACAACAACTGTGTTATAGATTTGGCATGAGAAAATGCAGCAGCATTATGTGTTATACGCACTGATGTATATGTATGAATATATTATTTGGAATGAAATGAATAAAACCCTTGTATAACACTGTAAAACACATTCTTTACAGGATGAATAACGGTTGATTAAATACTGTGAGGGAAAATGAGCCTGGTTCCCAGCATAGGTCTAAATGACGCAAGCACTCGGTACGTCCTCGTTTTCCTGGAGCGATAATAGCAAGCTGCAGTATACGTGGCGTCGGTCGTCGACCTCGACTGCAGCGATCTGGCCGTTTCTAATGCAATCATGCAACAGAACATATTTTACATTATTACATGTTATTGTTTATTAAACTGAAGATGTATTGCAAGAACATCGTATGTCTTGTTATTCAAGTACCATGGCGATTAGCGAAGAAGACCATGGACCTCTACTTGGGACTGTCTACCGTCCATCTTAACATTTCACTATTGCTTTGTGTCCCCTATCCAACTTGCCACTCCGAACAGAATTTTCTCCTTTAGCCTTCTATTGCTATGTTTATCGTTTAATTTTCCAGCTGTTTCTAAATAGTCTAGCTGTTGTAGCTCTAGTCACAGCATTATAAATATATGCAGTTTATGTGTAACATTTTTGTCACAATTTCAGTTGATTCAATTCAAAAACACAACGATCTAGCACGAGAGAGCTTGCGTCTTAACGATGGGATCTCTTGCCATCTTGAGAATTGCATTAACTCTGCAGATGGAACTACACTAAGGATGTATTCAGCACCAAGGCCCTAATGTAACGCTTACGATCTCTGCGTCAAGACGCAAGCTTTATAATACTGAAAACTTGGACACTTCGATGCAAAATGGCTTTGACCCAGGTAAGAAAGCTTTGTACATGAAAATCACTCCGCACTCATTCAGCTGTTGAAAATGGAACCGTCAATCCTATCATAAGTTCAGACACCTAACCTTGGACATACGATAAACGATTATGCTTTCAGAATGCAAACAGTTGAGGTCTAGAATGTCCATGTTTTCTACTGCAGCAACAGTTTGCATCCTAACTTCTCAAAGAGATTTTCTTCCACAGTATCATGCGATTAAAACATTCTGGTCTCAGCGTTTTGCGGGGGTAACAAGCTGTCACTCCGTTTTTGGCGCTTTGTTTGCGGTGGCTAACCAAAAAACGGAATTTTAACACATACCTAGAATATTATGTTTCCTGCGACTATAATAAAGATACATTTTTCAGTTTTTTAGTTGTTCTATTCTCGAACTGAAGAAGTAAAGGCTTTTCTGTACGCCATGTTAATGACACTCGTGTGAGTGTGTGTGTGTGTGTGTGTGTGTGTGTGTGTGTGTGTGTGTGTGTGTGTGTTGTTGTTGTTGTTGTTGTTGTTTTTGTTGTTGTTGATTTTTGGGGGATAATTTCCATTGTTACACAAACAATCCCAAAAAACGAAGAAAACAATATTGAAGTTTGTGCTGTCTATTATCCTGCTGGCATTTTTATCCGCAATTTCGCAAGATGATGGAGGATTCTTATTTCTGACGCCGTGTAATATTTCTGGTGCAACGAATTTCAGTTAACGTTGTTCGCAATCCATCCATCCATCCATCCATCCATCCATCT
>JAWQUT010000323.1:319539-339876 GCA_033807755.1 Ellobium chinense
TCTCTCTCTCTCTCTCTCTCTCTCTCTCTCTCTCTCTCTCTCTCTCTCTCTCTCTCTCTCGTTACCACCAACTTTTAGCAAAAGTGAGAACAACACTGTCCACAATGTAGATAAGTTCTATTAATCACAACTTCTCAGGAGCACAGGAAAAGTTGCGATTAGCCAGGTCTTTAAAAAATAAACATATCACTCTGTTTTTTTATAAAAAAAATGTATGATTAACCAGGAGTTGTCATTACCTCAATTGCGATTAAGCGAGATAATGTGAACATGGAACAGATTGACCACGCTTATAAGTAGTCTACTGCTGTAACTAATGTTGACATCCTTCATTCAAAGAACAAGGCTACATGAACCACAGTAGGCTCCCACAGATTACTATTTTTACACCCTTGTGGATATAACTCTCTCACATAAAACGAGGCCCTCTATACAATATTGGCCTTACCAATATTAATTTTTGTGGACAGGCTTCATTAACCACGACATAAAAACACACGCCTACAATAAATGCCCTCGCGACACTTTCATTTACAGATTGTACTCATATTGATACTGTACTCGTTATGGAGGACGTTCATCTAGAGGAAACGATACAAACAGTACTGAGTATACTAAAGTGCCGAATGTTATTTGTGGTTGATTAGCCGATTCGCACCTCCACAGACTCAAAGGGAAAGAATATTGTAATTGAGCGGAGAGGTATATATTTACATTTTGGTTTTTGTTGGTGGTTTCTCTTTCGGTATTGTTGTCTGAAAAGGTTGAAAATTATGCCAAGCGCTTTACTAAACGTGTTGCCTTTAGGCGGAGCCTACAGCATCACTATTTGTTGACAATGAATTTCATACTATGGACGTTGTTCGCGTACAAGAACGTATACAAACAGTACTGGCCGTGCTGTTCTTAGCACTGTGGACATAGTTTATTCAGAGCAATGGTATAAACACTCTCCCAAAGTAATATTCTCACGTTTTCATTTTCTTTTACGGCGCGCGAGCCGTGAGGAGAGGAAAATGGCCGCCCCAGGGGAGCAGCCATTGTATAAATTGGGCGAAACTTGCGGGCTGCACGCCGGAGCGAGCTCAGCGGGTTTCGACAACTATGACAATTAATGAATGCTCCCGTGGGAGCAAGGAGAAGATTCCGCTCTGGAAATGATGTCAAGGGGGCTGGATTTTCACTTCAGTTGGTTATAACTTTCTCTTATTCTTCTTCTCACATTTGAACCTTCATTTTATTTCCTCTTTCCCTCTCTCCATCCTTCTCCCTCTGCTTCATGTTCTCTCTTCATTTTGATTTTTTCTTTGAGCTCTAAAGCTAACCCATTTCTTCCGTTTCTTTATTTCCGCTTCCCTTTTCCCTGCCTTGACCCATCTCTTCCTTACTCAGTTCTCTTTTCAGCTGAATCGGTTGTTCCTTTGTCTCTATTTATGTGTGTTCATTTTATTTTCATTCTCTCTCTCTCTCTCTCTCTCTCTCTCTCTCTCTCTCTCTCTCTCTCTGTCTCTCTCATCCCCTCTTTCTCTCTGGCTTGCTTCCTTTCCTCTTGTCCTGGCACTTGCCTTACATCGAAGTCATGCTGTCGTTTTCTCTGCTCTGTCTATCCAGCTTTCTTCAGTATAACTTTTCCTCTAGCCAACTTTCTGTGTTTGTCTTTCCTTAAACTTTCTATCATTCTCTCTAACTTGTCTTCTGTAACTTATTGTTAACGCAATTTTCTTCTCTCTCTCTCTCTCTCTCTCTCTCTCTCTCTCTCTCTCTCTCTCTCTCTCTCCCCTCTTCGATTGGCCGGATATCTATAGCATCTTTTTGTAGCATTATTCTCTCTAATGTATGCTCATTACAAAACCATATCCAGCATGTATCGATCATCAACCTGTTCGATAAAAGTATGCGTCTCCATAGTACGGCTTCAACCAAAACAAATACATTCACACATACACACACACAAACAAATGCACACACTCAACCAAACGATCAAGTGAGCACAGCAGGTATGCTGAAAAAACACACCCATAGAAAACCGTACATGACGCCATGAACAAAACCATGGGAAGACTACTCTGAAACTCCAACGTTCCAGAACTCTCCCTTTTCAAGACAACCTCGACAGACAGGGGAAGGAAATCTGACAGAACAATTATCAGATGAATACAGCCCCCTGATGAGCCCGAAACGTCATAAAAAAGTGTGCCCGGTTTATAAGGGGTGGAACGAAAGAAAAGATTACAACGTTGTCAAAACATTACGTAACATTAACAATGGATGCGTTTGTCATTTGAATCATCCACGACGATGCTTTTCTCGTTAAATGTTCAACAAGGTATACAAAAGAATACGTTGAACATACGCTACATAACAATAAAAATAACGACTTCAGCTGCAACCCGACTCTCACAGCTACATTATAATCATAAACACCAATAGTGAGAAATGGGAAACTGACAACAGCGTTATGAAACTCGGGATTATCCCAGCTCACAGCATGCGATGCTCTAATTCCCTACTGTGCTTGATGTTCGTGCTACAGGCATTGCTGTTGTTGGTGATGTTGTATGTTTTCCTCATCTTTAGTATCGTTGTTACCATTACTATTGCTGCTGCTGCTGCTGCTGCTGCTGCTGCTGCTGCTGTTGCGGGTACTTTGAATCATGTTGTTATTGCTATTGTTACTGTTCTTATTCTTGTAACATTCTGTCTTTTCATTACTGACATTATTGATACTGTTATTATTGCAATAACTGTCTTATAACTACTGCTTCTATTACTACTTTAAGTAAGTTTGTACGTTTTCTTTCCAATAATTCAACATTGCTATTGCTAATGCTACTTTTGTTCTTGCACCACCTGGTCTTATTACAATTATTGCTATAGCTACTTGTCTCTTAGCTATCCTTTTAATAACTGTTCTTGTGTGGATGTCATTACCTTGATGTTAACACATAATATTGTATTTATTCGAACTGGCTGAAGGCCTATAATAATAAAATTGAACTTGAACTTGAACTCGTTCTTAACACTGCTGTTGAAAATGCTACTTGGTTTCCTGCAGTATCTGATCTTATTACCACTTCTACTGTTGCTATTTGACAGTAAGTTTTCCTCTCAATTACTGATCTTAAAACTACTACTGCCTATGCTACTTCTGTTTTTGCAACAGCTGGTCTCGTCACCATATTGGCTACTGCNGTGTGGATGTTGAATTACCTTGATGTTAACACATAATATTGTATTTATTCGAACTGGCTGAAGGCCTATAATAAAATTGAACTTGAACTTGAACTCGTTCAACACTGCTGTTGAAAATGCTACTTGGTTTCCTGCAGTATCTGATCTTATTACCACTTCTACTGTTGCTATTTGACAGGAAGTTTTCCTCTCAATTACTGATCTTAAAACTACTACTGCCTATGAATAAAACTGAACTTGAACTTGAACTCGTTCTTAACACTGCTGTTGAAAATGCTACTTGTTACCTGCAGTATCTGATCTTATTACCACTTCTACTGTTGCTATTTGACAGTAAGTTTTCCTCTCAATTACTGATCTTAAAACTACTACTGCCTATGCTACTTCTGTTTTTGCAACAGCTGGTCTCGTCACCATATTGGCTACTGCTACTGTTGCTCATGCTGTAACTATTCATACGACCACTGTTGATCAAGGCTTGTTGTTGATACAATGATACTACGGTTTTTTGGCCCATCTATTCTTATCACTGCTCTCAGTATTAACACCGTTGTGCATACTCTCCCCACTCATATACCGCAGTTGTTATTGGCACCGTTGTTGTTGCTAAGACTATTACTTCTACCAGAGTTGATACTGTTACTTTTGTTCTTGTAGTGATTGCTACTGTTGCTAGTAGTGCGCTGCTGCTCTTACCGTTGTTGCTGCTACTGTTTTTGCTGCTATTGTCGTTGCGGTGATTGGCTTTTCAGAGCTTCTTTCAACATCCTCTCTGTGGCAATACGACATAATCTCACTCAAATTTCTAGCTTCCTCTTTATCTTCTATATCCACACGCAGATACCCTTCGCACTTCCTCCCTCGACTCCCCAAACACAAAAGCTCGTCACAGATGAAAGCGGAGTAGGAAACAAAAACAAAACCGCACGTGTGTTAATAATAATGAAAGTGAAACACTCAAAAAGTGTGAAGCGCTACATCAAAAGCTGCTATGAACGAAACAAAGAAAGGATGGGTTGTAAATGCGGATCGTAAAAGTGAGGAAGTTTTGTTTCATTTGATCTGAAAAGAGGGCCTGAGATAATAAAAGAAATGAAGGCAGAAGCGAAAGGCAGTCGCACGATGATGCTATTTAGTCTCTATAGAACTGAAGAAAATGAATGCGTTCATCGTTCTACGGCCGTACGCTAATGGCTCCTTTAGATATTGGGGTACTCACAACCATGAATGGAGAGGAAAACGGAGAAAACAGCATGCAGGCAGAAGGCAAACAGACAGGCAGACAGGAGGGCAGACAGACAAACTGGCTGATGGATGGATGGATGGATTTTTCTCCTGAATGCATAATAGTTTCAATGGATAGAGGGATGGATGGATGGATGGATGGATGGATGGATGGATGGATGGATGGATGGTGGATGGATGGATGGATGGATGGATGGATGGACAGGTGGATGAGGGTTCCTTAGTATCATCAAAAATACACGCCCTCATAACTAAGCTCTCCCCAGATAAACAGGCAAAATGCTTTATCTTCCTCTGTCATCCATCTTCTCGTTATCACACATATTTCATATTTTTTCTCCCAATTCAATTTCTAAGTTTCCTGGCTCCCCTTCTCGGTCCAGTTCCACTTCACTTTCTCACACATGCTAGGGTTAACGGATGAGCAAATTCTCACGGGAGAGAAGAGAGCAAACAATAAGCTGCTGCCGCTGAATCACCGAGACCTTCAAAACTCTCCGCCTCTGAATCTATTCCAAACATTCTTGTTGATGTACAGCACTCATTCGCAATCATCAGCTACACATCCTGGCCACGACAAAAAGTTCCAACTGCAACAGAGAAAGTGAAGGGAAGATAGAGCCCTCTTCTTGCAACTCCACTATAGACGCATAATCATCGGCTATGGACCTCTGTCAAGACAAACTGGTCTATGTGCATGATGGTATATATAGTGCAGGTGTGTCCATTTTCCTGCAACACGTCTCTATAGACAAGACGTGCATGTAGCGGATAACTCTGACCAAGCGGAGATAACTCGATGACATAACCCGGAAGCGGAATGACGTCACACATGCGCATAACTCTCAGGGAAGACCGTCTGGGAATGCTGAGTCTGTGAGAGCGGTGGTGTGAGTGGTACTTTGTTGTCGTTTTATGATGATGATAATGCTGGTGATGAAGGCGGTTGCTGATGTTGATATTGTTGATGTTGCTGCTGCAGACGGAAGTGAAGAAGGCTGGTTGGGGTGTGGTGCTTGGAATAACTTTCTGTAATAGGCAGAATGGGTATCCCGGCATGTTCTTCGCTTATCTCGAAGACTGTGAGATTATCATACACGAAGCAGACCTCTTTCTCTCTTCTTTTCTTTCTTTCTTTCTTTCTTTCTTTCTTTCTTTCTTTCTTTCTTTCTTTCTTTCTTTCCTTCTGTCTTTTCTTTTTCTGTCCTCTCTTATTTCATTCACAGCACTTTGCGTCTCCCACACTCTCCTGTGTAAAACGTGAAGCACTACATTCCTCCCTTAAAATCTTTGTTTGAATCATTTGCAGTGTCTATCATGAGGCTTCCATCTTGTGAAACAACATTGTGAAGAACAACATTCAATTTTTTCTGCATCAGTACAATACAATAATAATTCAAAACAAAACACACACAAAAAAACCAATAGCAACAATAATAACATTTAGAAAGCATGTATGAATGACGCCACAGAACTGGTGCTATCAGCAGAATCAAAGAATTATAATAATAATCAATAACAATCATCCAAAACGGTCTTCCGAAGTGCTACAACAATGTTATGATCACGATCGTATCGGTAAAAACGATACAGTTGTCATAACAGTCATTAACAGTCAATACAAACTGCTGCAACATGAACATGAACAATAAAAACTAAATCAACTTCATCCCTGTCTTCGCCATCATCATCAATATCTACAACAACATCGACATCGACTGATCTCAACAACTGTACAGTGAAGAACCCCAATTCAACCAGTCTATAAATCTCGCCCTCCGACGCGCCTCGCCCCCTGGCGTGCCAAATTCAAGGTCACGTCCATACCTGCTCGTGTTTAATATTCTCCCTGGTGTCAAATTGTTACACTTTGATGTGAATAATTTATGGACGGGTCCTATTATCATACTGGAATGGATAACCATAGACAGAAAGACGTGCGAAGGTGTGATCTTCACGGAGCTGGTTCGAAACTGGTACAAAGTGATCACGTAAACTAAATGATCTTAAGAAATGTATGCTGTCTTCTCATTAGTTTGTCCGGTTCATTAGCTAGCACCAAGAAGACTAATTACCATCAACTCTGCTAAAACACAATTCTTATGAAAGCAAAGTCTACTTCAAGATAGTATTTTTTTCACATGAGAGAAATACTGTTTATTTCTTTTCATAAAAGTCAGTGAATAAATGAACTGCTATTTCATCTAATTGGAAACGTTTTTTTTTCCTTTCACTAATATCTCTCTCTCTCTCTCTCTCTCTCTCTCTCTCTCTCTCTCTCTCTCCCTCTTTTCTCTCGCCCCCCTCGCTCGCTCGCTCGCTATGGCGTCCTCATTACTTCATATTTTCTCACCATACTCTCTCCTTATCCCCAAAGTCTTTTCACCAATAGTAAACCCGATAAGGGTGGATATTATTTGCCGTGCAAACAGACTGCACACCAGTAATTAATGCTCGGAAGGAGGCGGTAGTATAATATTGATGGTACATGCGCAGGCATATTACACAAATCATCTCCACTTAATGACACTGAAATCGAAAACGCAACAGAACGCGTAACTTTTGCATCAGCGGTTACCACAGCTGCAGCGCGTGTGCCCTTAGGAGTGCTTATGAATTCCCGGAGGTATGTCAAGAGAAAATGTACTGTCCGAGTTTTAAAAAGCTAGAGCTACTAGCTAATGGACATAATCTCTTAAGACGGGTTCCTGTAATGAGACAGTTTCTGACGCTGTATTTGATCTGACATCCCTAGGAACTTTGAAAGAGCTAAAGAATCAGCCAGCTGTTTTGAAGCTATGAGCTTTTCAAAAGAGCCATGTTTCTGGTACCTCACTCCGAAAGAACCAAATCTGAATACCTTGGTCAAAGATCTACCGTATCAAAGGATATAATGAGTAAATGATTGACTTGACTTTCACTAACAAAAAGACCAGGTCAGTCATTTCAGAGCGTGGTTTTCAGGATAGCCTGATGGTATCACGGGGTATATTGATCACAAAAAGCTGGGAATCCCCGTTTTAAATGAATATTTGCATACTCGTGTGTTGCTATGAGCAAGTACGGTCAATAAACTTTGGTGCTCTGAGTACTTCCTTTTATGTTTCTCACTAATGTTCTTTTTTTCCTCTGTGCATTGTCTCCTGTGGTTCCACGTAAATCACGCAAATCCCAGAAGTCCGCTTAGTTTAGTGCAAGAAATGGAATTACAGAGTTGCTCGTGGAGAACGGTAAACAATTTCTGCAAGCAAAAAACCCGTGAACTAGGATGTCTTAAGCATTTTTCAATTCTTCTCTCTCTCTCTCTCTCTCTCTCTCTCTCTCTCTCTCTCTCTCTCTCTCTCTCTCTCTCTCTCTCTCTCTCTCTCTCTCATTCCCTTCTGTCTCCCTCTATGTAATTTTGCACTATGCATCTCCCAAACGCTACTAAAATACTGCAGAATGATTCTCACGAAGATAATTTTTTTTTCCAAGAATTTTCCAATCAGCGTCCACAACTTTTGAAAAAATAGTGTCAAAAAGGTCGACTCATGATATTCTATAATATGCTGCCTCTCCTCCTCCCCCTCTCTCTCTCTTTCCTTCCACTTTTCTTCCCTCTCTCATTCCTCTTATACTCTCATTCCCCCCAAAAAACTTCTTCCTAGGTAATTCACAAAATCGCAAACACGACATTCCTCCTTGAAAAATTTGTAAACGCCGAGGTCAAACAGATCGATCCAACGGCTCCGTTATGCAAATTTACCCGCACAAGCGCGCACCGCTGTTGAACGTACGAGGGTGCGATATGAGAATTTCGATTTAACACTGATCTCGTCTGCAGTGATGGTATGGTCTTTACAGATGATTGGTTGGTCGGGGGTTAGGCAAACAATATGATTGGCTGGTTGGGGTTATGTTTAAAAAGTAGGAATTGGTTGCGGGTTGATGACTCAAATATAAATATTTGAAGGATCAATGTGCGTGCGTGCGTGCGTGCGTGCGTGCGTGCGTGCGTGCGTGCGTGTGTGTGTGTGTGTGTGTGTGTGTGTGTGTGTGTGTGTGTGTGTGTTTTCTTTTTTCCCTTCTACTTTATTTTTGTTATGTTGTGGACTGTATTAGAAAGTGGGGTGAGAAGAGGAGAAGAGAAGAAAAGAGGGATGATGGGGGTTAGGTACTGACATGTGTATGACATCTAGTGCCTGCGCACTGAATGATGGGGAGTGGAAAGTGAAATGGAATGGAAGATATTGATGATGATAAATGTTAGAGCCCCTGTCAAGAAGACTTGCTGTCTTAGTCATGGGATGATGAGAAATATCATGAAGACACTAAAGAGACAAAGAAAGGAATAGAGGCAAGGAAAGAAAAATAATGAAAGAAAGGCGCAAAATGAATGACTAAATGCAAAATAAAAACAGATGGGAAGAAACAGAAAAAAAAACAGAAAAAAAAAAAGAAAGAATGAGGAGGATAGAGAGAAGAACTCATTTTGACCAACCCAAAAAAAAAAATACAAAAATAAAAGAAGAGAGAAAGGAAAAGAAAAGAAAGAAAAAAAAAACCAGAAAGAATGGAAAAAGACTGAATAAATGAGGGGGAAAAAAGACAGATGGAAAAAAAAAACTGAACGAAACAACTTAAACGGAAATAAAAGCGAGACAGAAGAACCTAAGAATTAAAGAGACGAGCCAAATATGATACAAACGGAAGACAGACCGAAAGATATAGTTTTCTGATAACAAGAGACTCATAACAAGAATTGACACTATGGAGCCACACACAACAGGACATTAGCAATAACACAGCCACAGCAACATCAACAACTACAAAATAATAACCACATTAAAATGACACTGCAGACACCCTAATAGGATATTCGCAATGACACTGCCATTGCAACAACAACGACAACAAAACAACAACCTCATTAATATGGTAAGGTAGGTAGACAACCCACCAACAGGCACACACTGATGACGTCGTCTTACCTTCATCTGCGCAACTTCCGATGAAGAGTAAGATCCAAATATAGACAAGGAGTTTCCGCCCCTGCCCTAGAGGTCGTATCCATGGAGACGACCCCGTCATGCTTCATGCTCAGCTCTCATTGGTTGCTCTGATTTCGTAATCCAGGGCCCGATTGGCCGACGGTTTGTCAAACAGCTTCCTGTGAGGAAAAAAAAAAGTAAACAAACTTTAAACAAAGTTTTGAATTCTGTATCCTAAACTTCTAACATTAGTGATACAGATCTAGTAGTTGTAAGTCTTCAAAATTGTAACAGAATGGAATTTGATCAGATATTAATTAAGTGGGAAGAAAACAAACTTATGACATCATTCTGTCCGCCATTTTGTCAGAGGAAAGAAATATGGGTTAATAATGCGAACATATTTCTGAAGTTCCACATATTTGCCGCTGCCAGTGTCCATAAATGCATAATATTGTGACCGTAAATTTCTGCTGCCATATTTCCACTAACGATCACGGGGATAAAAAAATATATGTTAGTTAGATAAAGTATCCTCGTGCAAAATCAAAACAGCTTTTGCGAGTGTAAACCTACGAAATTTGCCGAGATCAAATAACGAAATTGCTGGTAATGCCAATAATCTATCCTTCATTAAGAATTCTCGTCTCTACCAAAAAAATCGTGACAAAGATCTGAAAAAGAAATATACATAACCTTCTAGTGCTAAGAGTATTATGTAACCAAAGAACAAGGAAACATGGTAAACAAAGACACAGTGTAATATCAGTACTTAGCTTAACAAAAGTACTGTGATTTCATATTTTAAAGCTTCAAACGATGGTTTTGTTGTTTTTTTTTTAATTTCAGTAACGCCGTCAGCGGTCTGATTATTTTTTTTTCCTAGATTCTTACAGCTGTGCTGCACACTGCACAAATAAGTATCACATTGCGTACTTTATTTTCTCTTTTTATATTAGTACACGGCAGAACTTTGTTCCATAATCCAGTAACATTAAACATTCTAACCTTCCCTTGCAACGCAGTTCAGTGGCGGCGTTTTCGGTTAATAACAGGTATGCAGCCAGGTAGACAATGTGATTCGAGGGCCAACCCCTTTTTTTTCCCACGCCACTGTTATAGCCATTTGGTAATCTCCCAAGAAAACAAAAAAAAAAATGGATCAAAAATTCCAGCAGCTGTTACGTGTTGGTAATGATATCAGAACAACTGTTTCCTACTAATTAAAACATGTCGCTGTGCAACCCCGGTCTGTTACGGGACGGAACCCTTTACATAATGTTTAGTCCCTCTGGAGGGTGGACTACCATCCTGAGGGACCTGGTAGGCCGGTTTTATCCTCCCCTCTAGGGTACACAAATCTCTCTCTCTCTCTCTCTCTCTCTCTCTCTCTCTCTCTCTCTCTCTCTCTCTCTCTCAAACCCACAGCCCGATCCCAAAACAGAACGAAATCGTGCGAGCACGTTCTAACAAGGGATGCATTTTTTTTTCTCTTCTCTCCAAGTTATTGTCTCTCTTGAGGGACGGGATTAACGCCACAGAGCCGCCCGGTTTAACCCTGGCAGACCAATTTCATGTGGTTGAGGGACAGCTGGATAAAATCGATCCCACACTAAAAACACAAACAAAAAAAAACCGTAGTCTTTACCGTCAAGTGTCACGCGAAGTGATACCTGTATGCACAAGAGGGAAATGAATAGTAAATCCACTGAAGAATAAAGACGCGTATACAGAATGTCCTTGTACCTCTTATCCTTTAGACATAGACTAGTAATACTATGAAGTTTATATTGTAACCCAAACTATCAATGAGGTACATGGGCGAGCACACACTGATAACGGGACAGCACACGATACACATGATTAAACGAGTCCACGTACAGTAGTCACATACATAACAACTACACATTCGAAGAATAGGAACTTTGTTTCATATTCTAGTAACAAAATGGCGGCCAGACAGACGTCCCCAGTTTCATTTTCTTCTCACAAATTTTCGGACAAAATGGTGGGCATCCTGTTTCAACCTATAATACCGTGCCAACCCTCGTTGCCCTTTTCCTTAATACGTATCAAAATTAATCCCAAGAAATCCCTTGAAAATAGTATTCCCAACAAAATGGCGGGCGGACAGACGTCACCAGTTTTGTTTTCCTCCTACAACTATTCTGACAAAATGGTAGGCATACTCTTTCAACTCAAACTAGTAATATCGTACCAACCCACTCTGCTCTTCTACTTGCTACACATCAAAGAAATCGCACGATAATAACGGAAATAGTATTTACAACAAAATGGCGGACAGACAGACGTCACCAGTATCTTTTTTTCTTCCTACAAATCTTCTGACAAAATGGTGGGCATCCTGTTTCAACTTACAATAGTAATACCGTACCAACCCTCGCAGCTCTTGCCCACTCGGACATACCTAAGGAATCACACGCCATCCCCCGAAAAAAAAAAATCATTCCCATTTTCTTGAAATATGAACTGTTGGTCTCTGCTCAATCCACCGATGACAAAGTGCAGCCACAATGCCAATGTCTTCACAAAGACCGTAACAACATGAGATGACAGGGCGCTTTCATATGTCATTTGTTCCAATTGGGAAAGAGACGGCCCGAAACCGAGGAACAAGAGGTAACGGAGGGTACTACTACTGGGCAGGGCCGTAGATTGCCAGACCTACGGTTCTACTTCTTGGCTGAGTCGTGGGACGGCACATAATTATCTAGTCAACGAGATGAAGTTGGATAAACCGTATACTGACAGTCACATAGCTGACGACTTGAAGAAATGCAAGTGGACCCGCGAGTAAAAGGGCTCCTCTTTCACCCCACCCCCTCCCCGTGAATCCCCACACCCCCGCCTCTTCCCCTTCCAAAAAATCCAGCGATTGTAAATTTTGTATGCAATACACGTCAACACTCGTTCCCACAACACCACGCATTGTGACAGAAGGAGAAANATCCCGGGGCTTCAATGTTCATGGGCGGATCTCTGCAGCCGACAATTCAAAAATATGAGTGTTGGCAGTAATGGAGACGGGCGATCTGGTATCCTTACTCAACGAGGAAGTTTTCAACGAGGAAGTAACGGTCCTGCCCGTGGGCCCGGTGAGAAAAAGAAGAGGGAATAATTTTCTGAAAACATTGTCGTGAATGAGTGCTGACAAGCATTGTTGAGGTGGGCAAGCGTAGCTGTGTCTTCAATATGAGAGAGAGATGGCAGAAAGCAGGAGTCAAATTTCCAAGGGGTGGGCGGATAGACGGAGCGGACCAGACGTGTGTGGGAGTGAACGGGGAAATGAAAAGAATGAAAGAAAATGGGATGGACAGACTGACGGGCGGCTTGCCAGGTAGAGAAGATATTATTTTGATGACAGACCAGGAATTCCGAACTTTCTTGACTAGAGTTGCAGCATAAGATATGTCGTTTTGCAAAAGAATTGTATCTAGGAAAGAAACAATAGTGATGTCACCATGCCGGTCATTTATTTTTTTCTTCAAACGAGTGCATGAGCTCATGTCAAGACTTTCGCCATAACATTTAATGGAAGGTCATTTTACCACTATCTACACTTTCTTACATCACTAAACCGATGCTGAGAATTTCAAGAATTAATAAGTTCAGTCAAGTCGATCTTTCAGTGTTCACAGAAACAAAATGGCAATATTATTAACTCAATTAAATTTTGAATGTGAGGCAAAGAATGAAACAATAAAATAGTTAACAGTTATCAAAGAATGTTGACTGTTATAACAATAATGCAATCCTTAAACGACCATCAATGTAAACAAACATGCTAGAGTTTTCTTGAATTTACGTTCTTCTTGATGCCTTGACTGACGACGATGCGGACGTCCTGCCAATAAAGTCTCACATTTCGTTTTCTTTTATTCCCTTCCTTTTATGATCTTTTTTTTTTTTTATTTTGCTTTCTTTCATAAATCTTCATCACTCTCTCCACTCATCCCCTCTCTCTCTCTCTCTCTCTCTCTCTCTCTCTCTCTCTCTTCTGACCTCTACCTATACTCCTTTCTTCGGAACATCTGTTTGTCTCTTCATCCGCCAGATGATGGGAGCAGTTCACACTTCCCAGCATCCTTTGCATACAACTCTGACATATTGTCATTTGTCAAGTGCATCACTGATTCCTTTATCAACTGTGTTAGGGCAAAATCTGTCAGTCTGCACATTTATCTGTGTACGTACGTCGCTTTACGCCATCTATCCACCCACAGCGATATCGCCTTCCGCTACACTACGTTCGTCTCCCTTTCATCGCAACTCTTTGGACGCATGAAAAGGGTTGCCATTAAAAGGGGTTGCGATTATCCAATGACTCTCAAATACAAAACACCGTTTTCTGCAAGCTGAATGAAGTTAGGGTTTGACTGAAGAAGTATTATGCGGATTGCGATTAAAGCGACTCAACTGTACCACCAACTTTTCTGTTTCTCTCTCTCTCTCTCTCTCTCTCTCTCTCTCTCTCTCTCTCTCTCTCTCTCTCTCTTCGTCGGGGTCTTTCTCACACCCAGTAGCAGCTGCTGTTTTGGCTTTTATGGGAAGGGGCTTTTCTATGATGACCTTAGGCTATTTCGCCCTTTAGTGTGAGAGTTTCCTTTCCACAATTCTGCTCTGGATATGAAGATGCCAACAGTAATGGCATAAGGGTGCGTATTTTTTTTGAAGTCAAAGTAAAAACAGAAACTTGGCCACATGGAGGGGAGATTGAGGTTGGATTTGAATTTCAAGGCTTTAGATAATATACGCAAATAATTTCGTTAAGTCAGAATAGGAGGGGTTTTGCTACTCTGATGTGTGAACTGTGTGGTGTTGATAGGGAGAGGATTATCCTGTTTACTGTGTAAAAAGGTCTAAAATCTCAGGTAGTCTTGTTTGTTACCAAAGTTCTCAGAATTTTATTGGTCTTGGCACATATTTCTCTCTCTCTCTCTCTCTCTCTCTCTCTCTCTCTCTCTCTCTCTTTCTCTTTCTCTCACTCACCGTCATCACTATTCTTTCCTCCCACTACATCCAACTGAACAGAACCCAGCGTAAGATACCATCTCTATACTTCTTTCTTTCTTTCTCTCTCTTCCTCCCTCCCTCGCCACTACCCCTTTCACCCCATCCAAACGAACAGAGCACAGCAGGAGGTAGTATCCCCACGCCTTCTCTCTTTCGCGTAGAAGCACACGATACAGACAGTAACAAAATGCGGCGGACGGCATCTGTCATGTTCAACGATGGTATCCCTTTATCATGGGCATCGTTCACTTGGGGGGCAGACATGGGCGCTGACTGTGGACATCGTGTCCACTTTACCATGATGATGTTGTTGTTGCTACTGCTGCTACTGTTACTGTTCCTGTTAACTATGAATGGGTGAAATGATGGTGATGTTGTTGTTATTGCTGCTTTGTTGTTGTTGTTGTTGTTGTTGTTGTTGTTGTTGTTGTTGTTGTTGTTGTTACTCTATTACTACTACTACTGCTGCTGCTGCTGGTATCATTATCAAGAATGAATGATGATGACGACGTCAACGGTGGTAATGAAAGTAGAATACCATGTCTCATGTTGTTGTTGTTGTTGTTGTTGTTGTTGTTGTTGTTGATGATGTTCTTCTTCTTCTTCTTCTTCTTCTTCTTCTTCTTCTTCTTGTCGCTCTTGCTATTTTGCTATGAAGATGGTACCAGTGCTGGCAGCCGTGACGGTCCTGTTAACTTCTTTATCAATATCTAGTTCATCTTTCCATCTCCTACTTTTTTCTATCTCCTCTTCGTCTTTTCTTGTTCTTTCCCCCTATCCAACTGATCCAGTTTTGAAGCTCGAAATCCTCAATACAAAAAGAGAACTGATCCAATCAGATTCAATCAGATGTAGACGCACAAATGAGGCCTAGTGTATAAATATAGAACGGATCGATCAGTTCCTCAGTCACCTCTGAAAGTTACTACCAGAGTACGCAGTCTATTGGGGTACACAAGTCTATTGGGGAACGAACCTCGAAAGAGTTGGGTTTTGGTCTCAATGAGTGGGCTAGAGTGGAGAGGGCGGGAAGAGGGGTGATGAAGGAAAAGTGACTAATGTTAGGGGTATAAGGAAAAAGATGAGGTGTTGTTGTTGTTGTTGTTGTTGTTGTTGTTGTTGTTGTTGCTGCTGCTGCTGCTGCTGCTGTTGCTGCTGCTGCTATCATTATTACTATTATTATTATTATTATTATCATTATTATTATCATTATTATTATTATTATTATTATTATCATTAATATTATTATTATTATTATCAAAATGGAAAGTAGCCTGCATTGAGACCGGATATGACAGATCTATTTTCTGTTTTATGATCAGATACAGTCATGTTACACATCTATTGCGCATGCGGCCTTATTTTCCTTTTTGACCATGAAACTGGCACTGATGAGCCATTTCTTCGCAAGATGCAAAAGAACTTGTTATGGGTAGGAAAAGGACCCGGAAAAAAAATAAAAAGGGAGAACAATACTCTTTTTTGAGGGGGAGGGAGGGGGAGGGANGAGGGGGAGGGAGGGGGAGGGAAGGGGTGCGGGAGGAGTGGAGTGAGGCTTGATTTTCTTGAATTGTTCATTAAAAAAATTATTTGCTCTTTCCTTCAGACGAGGAACGGGCAACTCGCTTTCGTTGCTGCAGTAGGGGGCTCTAAGAGAGAAACTTTTTTTTTTTTTTTAACAGCAGAGACGAGGGAAGAGTGATTTATTATTCAAGTCACTTGGCTCCAATACTGGTCAAATAGTCATCGTTCAGTGCCACATCTTATCGACGCTCAAACTTAAAAAACGCTTCGAGCGACTAACGAGGGCCACTCAAGACGAAGCGTTTCCGCAAACAAAAACAAATTAAAGACCGTGCGCACGCGTATGCACAATATGGTGTGCCCCCGAATTTTCACGCCATACATCGAACGCACCCTAATGAACGTGAGGTCGCACCGTGCAGCACGCACGCTGAACGACGCCAGGGCTGCTTGTTCTGGGTGTAAAAGAAACATGGCGCTAAAGAAAAGGGAGGAACTATAAAAAGAGGAATAGTAGTCGGACACGCGGCTGATAATGGCGAAGGACTATGGATGACAATAGCAGTAACTTTTGAACTTTAGTACTATGATGATGACTGTGTCCTCTAAGGACTATGAATGAAGGAAACGGGGAGTGAACAGGAAGAGAGATGAGATAGTCCTAAGTGACAGATAATGTCAAGGCTGAAAGATGTGACGAGAGGGAGAGAGAAAGAGAGAAAGAGAGAGATATACTCACAGAGAGAGGGGGGGGAGAGAGAGAGGAAGGAAGACTGCACTAAATTTGATGATTTGACTATAAAATTTCTCCTCTTTGAAGGAGAATGACAATGTGTGTAAGAGACAGTGAGAGAGATACTGATTGAAAAAGAGAGAAAGGGATGGATGGAGAGAAAGAGAGAAAGAGAGAGAGGGAGAAAACAGCAAATTACAATGGGCATATGATAGTTTTCTTCACTTGGTTCTATAAGACAGCGAATATAATATAATATGAGAAAAATCTAAAACAAAAGCAGAAAATATATGTTTTCTGTGCTAGTAGAACATTTTGCTATAATGAAGAGCATAACTTTATAAGTCAAAGGCAGTCAGACTAAGGAAGAGAAAGACATATAAGGCACATTAGGCAGGGAAAGAAACAGGAAAGCTGAGAAGCAGAGAGGCACGCTGTAAGAAGCTATCATTGCAACAGACCTCGTCAAAGAGAAAAGCGCAATATTAGAAAAAAAAACTGAAATAGGAATTTCAGGTCATGATGGGAAAAAGAACACTCTTGATAAGCTCGTCCACTCACGCAAGCACGCACGAGAACACAAGGACAAATCAACGAAAATCCCCACCTAATCTCTTCTATTCACATTCCACCTCTTCACACCAAACTGCGCACCAGAGGTGTCAACACCGAAGAGCACAAGTGCTAAAATGAATGCGGCCAGCTCGGATCACATAACGCGAGAACGCAACACCTGGATAATCAATGCCTTTGTCAAATTTAAACAGAAAAAAAAAAGATGATTTTAGCGTTAGTCATGTGCCGAGGAGCTTGCGTGGTCAAGAATTAAAGAGTGGTACCCTTCGCCAAAAAGGTCGTATGTCTTACGGGTCTAACACAATGCATAGGATATTTTAAGAATGTACATGTAAATGGAATGAGTGTACAATAAGTCAAGATTACACTGCAACTAAGGATTATGGAGATTCAAAAAAAAATGGATACTTCCGTTTAAGGTACGATCCAATCCGTCAGTGACTACAGACAGAGAAGGTCGGATTCATGTGGATATTGTATGTAGAGATGTGGCCATAAGGAACAAAAATGTGTATATTAAAATAGTTTTGCTTAGGTAGTATTCAAAACATCATGCTATAGACCACTATTAAGACAGGTGCTTGCCAAACCAGATTCATCTGTTCATTAATATTTTTGCGTATGTCGTTCAAATCTCAAAAATGGTCCAAAATTTGGACACTATCACAACCTGGCTATGCAGTGACGTCAGTTTACAAGACATGTGATCTGGAGGTGCCTACCAATACCTTATTTAAAGACCCCTCTAGGGTACAGAAGAAGAGAACAGGCATGATGAAACACTTTACTAATTTGGCATGATGAAACACTTTACTAATTTGAATTCAATCGCACGCTACACGTCGGAGCGCGATTTTTTCCGAATTTCACGAATAAAGGATTCCATACTGCTTAGAAACGTTTACAGATCGCTATTTTACTGTCCCTCCCAATGTTTCGATAAAGAAACTAAACATAAAAATGTCTGGTATTTGATATATTTGAACACAAATTCATCTGAGTCACGACCGTTTGTAGGCGGGGTTTTGTCTTTCGACAGGAACGACTGGATGGCACAAGGCAGCCCAGCCACAAAGCTACAAAACCAGAGCAGAATTTAGAATGTCTCCCATATGGCGTCTCAATGAACTAAAAAATTTACATAAGAAAATATCACAGAAGTCTCAGGACACCGATCGTGATGGAAGAAATAAAAAATTACCATAACATTGCCACAATAACATCAAAGGCAAGAACTGCAAGGGAAAGTGTGGAAACAAATGTTCAAAATTATGCATACAATGCCTTTTAGACATCCAAGTTAAATTTAGCATTATCCCAGTTTCGCTAATGGATGACAGAAAAAAAAGCAGCTGGGATTCCCTTTGTGACATGGGGAAGACCTCCGAAGACTTCAGAAATTGAACATTCAACAATAGCGTAATTAACAAGCATAACAAGAAAGCTTAGGGAAAATGGTTTGTCTTCTAAAACCGAAAAACTGACCACTCACACAGTATAAGCTGTTTGTTAATTAACAACATTTCTGCTTTGAACAATGAGTTTGCTCATTTTAAAGGGGGCACAGATGGTTTCAGGGGACAGAATGAAGACTGTTGGTTTTAAAAGCTGTAAGGATTTTAACAGAGGCTAGAAAAAAGTAATGGCGATAAAGAATGCTACCTATTGAATAACTGGGAATACAGTCTTCAACATCTCCGTTTATTGACACGTTCAAGGCGGCACGTTCCGACTACCCACATAAGGCATTATAACTCTTGTCTCTGGAAGAATACAAACTTTGGACTCTAACAGTGCTTGAACATAAGAGGTTTTGTAAGGATTATTCAGTTTATAACAAGTTTGCACTGAATCTCAATTGGCACCACAATCAATTATTTTAGATTTCCAAAGCACTTCAGCTAAACTCTTCTCTTCAGATTTTATTTTTACTACAAAATTTTCTTTGCAATATTATCACTTAAAATGGCAAACATTTTACAGTCAAACAAAGTTAGCAATTAGCAGTGAGTGTTTAAATACTTTTCAAACCAGCAGCGACGAACGCTAGGCATGCAACGTAGTTATGTTTACAATATTTCAAATAAAATCCAATACTCGCGCGCAGAAAATGGGTTTGAATTTTAGGATTGCTTCGGTTATTTCCCATTTTCCACAAATCAGGGTCCACTCCCTAAAGCCAAACCCAGCAATATTCAACACACAAAAAGTATGGACATCACACACATACGGCTGGGGCCCGGCGGGCTAGCCGAGGTTCTTTCGGACACAATGATGACAATGGACTGTCGTTTATATTGTTGCTATGCGGACCGGCCACGTGCGGGTCATTAGCAAGGACGGGGGTTGTCTCAAAAGAGAGTGGAGTTCATACGAGGGCCGGTCGTGAAGGGGCAAAGCTAAGCAAATAATCGAGATTCAATTAGTCAGCGCAAGAACAAAGGGGGCGTATTGATTTTCTGGGGTGTTTGGGCGGGGGGAATGATGGCCGCCGAGGAAGAGGAAGTGATTGAGAGGGGAAAGGTCACCGGGACGGACGGGAACAAGATCCAGGAATAGAACGTGAAGCCGGTGGTGAGGGGATGAGAGGGGATTTTCTGGTGCAAAGTACTGATTTGTTGGGAGATGGATGGGTGGAGGGACAGACAGACAGACAGAGGCGCATATTAAGATTAAGCAATAAGTTCAAGGGAAACTGGAAGACACAGCGTACAAGAAAAACTGAGACAGAGGACATTCATTCATTCATTCATTCATTCATTCATTCATTCATTCATTCATTCATTCATTCATTGGCCTTTCCCCTCCTTTCTCTCTCCGTTCCTTTGTCATACCTAGTTCAAATGTTTCTCAAATATTGCTTTTTTTTTTTCTGTCTCTCTGAACCTTGCTTCATATCTTTAAGTTTTCACTTTCTGTTTTGAATTTTCTTGCCCTCTTTAGTGCTGCAGACAAATTCATAGACATGCAGTGCAGACAATAAAAAGCACGACTATTAACGCACATAAAAATACTAAACTCTCTCCATCTCTTTCCTTGTAAATAGCGTGTCAATCGATCTCT